>VWZK01020243.1:195716-367230 GCA_013396935.1 Baryphthengus martii
CCAACTTCATGATCCTGTATTACAAAACTGTGGCAGGTATGGAAGTTACTACCATGGCTGATATCAACCAAACATCCAAGGAGATCATGTTGGTTTTTTGAATGATCCAGAAGCAAGAGTCTGTATGTCTTAGATCTGTGGTTGTAATTGTTAGCAACACCCATACTTTTGCTGTTCAGTTTACTATCTTTATTACACATTAGTAAAACGTGGTAATAACAGTGGCGTTTGCTTGCTTCCGTGTCGGCTTTCCTCACTCTGAAAGTAGTTCTTTTAGAAGGACAAGGAAGAGTTAACCGAGTGGAACACAGACACCCAAGTCCTTTGTTAAACTATTAGTATCTGTACTGTTAGCATCTCTACATATTACTACTATCTGTGTCTAACAGTGGAGATCAGCTCTGAGCAGAGACTCGAACAGCTTGTATCACTGTACAAATGGTAACAGTTCTTTTCCCAAGCTAAGTTGTATTGCTGTCATAGAGCTTTGGAGATGAAAATACTCCGCTGAGAGTGAAGAAGTAAATTTTTTGAATAGGATCATAAGGAGAGCATATTCTGAGCTGAGATACTTGTCATTTCCCTCTCGGGCAAACCTCACAGTCATTACTAGGGAAACAAACTTGACTGTGATAAAATAGATAAGAAGCACATTGCTAGACAGGAATCTTCACTGCAGTCTGGTGAACTTCTGATCCAGGAAGCAGCAGCATTGCTAAGTTTAAAACCATTCCTGTGGTCTATAGATTTGGTCGTAGTTACATAGTACTAAGGTATGCACTCTCATTTGTGTGCCTATGTGTTAGTGCACACACAAACTGGGGAAGATCAAACTTTCCTGAAGGGCTGGTAGTCTCACGAAGTCTGGCAAGGGCTAACAAAGCTACCTCAGCAGTTCAGTTAGCTACAACTATGTCTTTGTTCAACTGAAGCATAGATTAGGACTTAAGTAAGTGTAGGAAAGGTTGCTTGAAAAGAGCCTGCAGTCAGAAGTAATGTGTTCTTGTTGCCTGAAAAAACAAGATACCAATCATAGGCAGAAAGCAGTGACCAAACATTCAGCTTTGGAAAGGCAGATCTTATTATTTGCCCTTTTTTTTTTTTTTTCTGCTAAATGAACAAGATTTTTCTAAAACTCTTGAAAAGTTACCAGTGTTTGGCTTGAATTCTGTGACACCTGTATCTTCAGATTCTGCTGTAGTTCAGCGATGTTAATTAATATTGTCAGCTCTTCGCAATCAGCATGCAATTATCACCAGTTGGTGTTTTGTTCCAAAGAACAGGATGGCTTTCTGTATGCATATGTGGATTTCTTTTTCTTTTGGTTGCTGTGACTGGGATCCCAGATTGCATTCTAGTGGTGAAAATCTCTTTCCCAGTGACGGATGCTAATGTGCAAACAAACAAAAAGCTCAGTTTTCAAAAGAGAAGTAAAAAAAAAAAAGGGAAAAATGAAACAAGGTACTTTCCAATTATTTTTACAGCTCCTCATGCAAAAAGGCAGCAACAGAGGACATGACTACTATGCTATATTATGACTAATCTTAAAAGGATACTATAAAAAGCAATGGCTTCTCTCAAATGATGATAGTGAAGTCAGTGAAGATTTAATTCAGAAATTTTCCAGCATCTCCAGGCCCCCTTTTTACATGCAAGGCTAGACCTGCTGCTCCATTTAAAAAGAAATCACTAGAAATCCGAGAAAATCAGTCAAGGTGTTATCATGGAAACAGCAGGAATTTCCAACACAAGATAACAAAGGACCTGATATAACCTTAAATTTGCATAAACAGGAGCCAGATCATTAATATTTGCGTGCAATACAAATAAAAATAATTATGTGGTTGGGCATAAGTTTCAGATGGATACATTTTTCCTTTTCTGGATGGAAGAGAAAAGGAAAAGAGCAGTAGGCTGCTTACTAATCTGATTTTATATGGGTTTATGAAGAGATGGGTGTTTCTGTTGATAGAGGGTAGAGCTAGAGCGTGGTTTCTCTGGTACCAGAGAAATGTGTTCTCTGTCAGCTTAGGGGTCAGCAGAGTCCCTTAACCTAAAGCCAGACTGACAGAAAGTGATTTTCTACTTTTGACCAGTCATTTTGCCTTAGTAAAGAAACAGCAAAACATTTTGAAGTCCATAGACTGGTGATTTACATGCAATGTGTTGCCCAGTGGGATCTTAGTGCAAAAAGTAGCATGTCTGCTGGGTGCTCAGGGGAAGTCCCTCCTCTTCTATAGGGCCGCAGGGCTCTGAAGTATGACTGTGACCATGGAGTATTTCTAAAAGAAGGGCCAAACAGCAGAGTATATCTGAAAAGTTGGTATAATGGACTAGATAGGAAATCTTGTAGCAAAGCAGATGACGTGGACAGGGCACTGTTGCATTTTAGCAAGTCCCCATTTTCTTGGACTGCTGGAGCTACAAAAGCAGCTTTTAGGATGTTTGAGCACTGAGGAGTGAACTAGGTATCACCAGGTCTTGGCTTCAGAAAGGTTTAGTATTTGACGATGGAAAGGATCACTATCATTAATGTCACTATTGTTCCTGTGAAGCATCAGTTTCATTAAAAATTTCACACAGTTGAAAGACTTAGCTTTAGAGATGACTCATTAGGAAAATGATAAAATATAATAAGCATGCGGGGGGGTGTAGAAAGGGGTACAAGTAATGCGATAAAATATTTGTCAGAAAGATAATACTCTGAGAAGAGCTGTATGGAAACAAGATGACAGAATTATTCTGCCCTGAAAGGCTGGTATTTCACAAATGCTGAACTTTTATAACACTGCAGCACACCATGGCACCTCCATATCTATTAAAAGAAAACGCTAATCCTCTCCCTGAGGTTAATAATTAGGCAGTATCTGTTAAAAGGCAGTAAACTGGCTATGAAGCTATGCATAAGTTCGTGAGAACCCAGATTTCTGCTGAAAGTAAACAGTAGCCTTACAAGATTCCCTGTTTTAGTACTCTGAAAAATAAAGTACCAGTTTCCATCCAGTCTGTAGGGATAGGTATCCCAGTTACAAATGCAGCTGTGGTAACATTTAACAATTCTTAGTTGCAGCACCAAAAGCCTTTTCAGAAAGAGTGATTTTTTTTCTTTTTACGGGTCACCCCAGTCCATGGTTTGGCAGAATAAAGTGACCAGGTTTTCCGGCCCCCCACTTGCTATTCAGCCCTTCAAATAAACCTGTTCACGCCATAAGAATGAGCACTACTAATTGCAAATGTGCTTTCACCTACCTCAGCCAAGGGCTGAATAGACTTGGAAGACTCATACCTGCACATGGTGACTTCAGGTCAGGACTGTACAGAATTTGTGATGTTTATCTCATGCCTGAAAATATAGGGTTCATGGGGCTAAATTCAGCCTGTAATTTTGGCCATGTGCTAATGATGCTAGAAATGCATGAGGATGCACTGTAAACTATCGCTGAGGAATGAAAGCTGGTTTTTTTCCTGAGAAGTCAAGCAAGCTTCATCAGGAGGTGTAAAAGAAAATTCTAACAAATGGTTATTACAGAAAGATTAACCGCATAATTTAGCTGCTTGTGCACTTAGGAATTAATCCAGCCTTTATGGATTGTTTAAGTCTCAATTAGATTGATGCCTAAGAAATGGAAAGGACAAGCAGTTTCCTCCTGCATATAGCAGGTGTAGAAAGTAACAGAGATGATCTTCCCTTTGGCGACCAGAAGAGTCTTTACCTCCTGGCTGGGTTCAGTGTAGACTTCAACGTAAAGGGAACAATTCAAATCTCAAGTCATGGGGCCACTTTACACCATCCACAGTGCAATAAAAGCAGATAATATCCTATCATAAGGCCTGGAAGCCTTCCCTCACAAATACTCTTGTATTAAATGGTCTGATCTGAGAGTTGCTTCCAGCTGGACCATGCTTGGCCATTATTATAGAAACACATGCAGTTGATATCGGGAAATAGCAGAACAGTGTTTGTCCAGTTCAAAATACTCTCTTAATAGGAAGGGCCTCAGGGGAATATTGCTTGGAAAATTTTTTTTTTATAATAAAATGACCTATTTTAGAATTACAATTTTCCATGCTGAAGGAGGCAGGAAGGTGGCAGGAGGCTTGCCAAAGAGGTGGACGAAAAACACACTCACACTTGCTCCCTAAAGAGAAAATGAGTGAGCTGAGTGTATCAGTAAGATAGCACATGGGGTGTGGGTTTTTTTCGTTAGGTTCCTGCATGCAGGCTATTTGTATATGTCTGCTGTATCCAAATCCACATGCCTGCAGGAATGTGAGAAGACATTCCTATCAGCAGCCAACCCAAACACACAGATGACGGGGAGAGAGCCCACACAATGTCTGTTCGAGCAGCTCCTCAAAAAGCCTTAGGAGAAGAAAATAAAGTAAAAGGAGTACAAAGCTAATAATAGTTTTGTTAAGTGTCTACCAAGAAAGCAAGTTACCATTACATTATGCTTCCCATACTATGATCCCAAGTAGTGAGCTGTTTAACAAGTGTTATTTGCTATTACTCATCAGCTTCATCTGCACGGATGCTCCAAGACAACCCATGTGGTGTTGTTTCTCCTGTAGCAGAGCCTGCCTTCTAGTGACTAATGAATCCCACCTACTCAGCCGCAGTTTGTCTCATATTTTGTCTGTTGAAACCTTTCTCCTTTTTCAATGTGATTTATAGACTAACTTCAGCAATTAATTTAGTCTTTAACCACCAGATGAGTTCAGCTAGTTGGCAATCAAAGCCACACCTGTTATTGCAATATCACATCAGAGTCAGTAGCTAACATGCTGTTCAGAAAAAAAAAAAAAAATTAGATGGGTGAAATTTGACCCTACAGTTAAAGGCTGTAATTCCTTTGATGCAAACTCTATTCATGAAGCTGCTGTAGTTTATATTGGGTATAAGTCTGGCCTTTTATGAGAGATATCTAACCAGAGATATTAAATTGATGTTGGGAATAATTTCACATCACAGTTGCCATTCAGATGTGAGGCCAAACAACATTGTCCTTTCAGTCATCCTATCTTAGGTGGCTGATTCAGAATGAATTTAGGGCAGATGAGGTAAAGATGAACAGACAGAATATTTAGCCATGCTACTTCATCCAGCCAGTAGCCTGCCCTTTGAAATCCTTGCTCCCTAGAGTCTTTAGATCCTGAAATACTCCTAGCTTGTACAGAGCAATGTTGCCACTCTAAACAGCAGATAATTATGATCATGAACTCCCAAGAATTGAAAGTTTGATTGCTCCTAGGCTTCTGCAAATCCAGAAGCTGTCTCTAATGTGTTTTGCATGGTTGCAGTATGTGGTGCAAAATATTTCAGTCCCAGACTTTTCTATGCAAAGGTTTGTCGCAATAGCTTTCTGTCACTGAATTTAAGATTTCTATTTATGATATTCTATCAGAGTAGCAGAAAATTTGCAGAGAAAAAGACACTGAATATGTCTTGTCTTGACCTTCTCAATTCTGTGTCTGGCTGCAGAAATATATTTTCTGATCACTGTTAGGCAGTCTTCCTGATGTTTCATTGAAGCTTTTTCTGAGTGGTTAGTGATTCAGCTTCTCATATCTCGAATGGTAACAGGAGTATAAAAGTACCTGTTTTCTAGCAGACTATATATGGTGGATCTCACTAAGCTGTTGCTCAGTGAAGTTACAGACAGTTAAGTATGTTTTAGGGTGGACCCATTACCTTAGTTTTGGAGAGCATTTTGAAGAAGAAATGTGCATGAAAAGATATATTACTCCTTGAATGAATGCAGTATTCTTCCATCTCTCCTTCCTCCTCCTCAAGGCTGACTTTCTGTTACGTGTAGAATTTCATCCATGGATTTCTGAGTTAAGCTTCATGACCAGAATTTAACTGTGATAAATATCCTGCAGTCACCTAGTCTTAATTTGAAATTTTTCACTGCTGAAGGGTGAAATGGTTAATCAGTCACTTAGTGACTCATTCTGTCTTTCTTGAGAGAGGTTTTCCTGTTTGAAAAAAAGGGCAGTCTTTGGGAAAATGGGCTCTCCCTTTCTGCACATATGCATTTTTTAGTTAAGTCTATTTGCTTTCTTTTTTTTTTTTTTTTTCTTCTTGTATCTCTATACATAGAAAAATATTTTCTCTATAGTCAGAGGGCAGCTTTTGGAACAGTGTTTGCCATTAGTCACCCATGGAAAGAGAGACCTTAATGATTACAAAAAAAAGTAAATCAGGAAATGGGAAAAAATACCCACCAGAGGCATAGAAAGACAGAATAATGCTTATGATTAAGTTGAGCTTGCAGTGTGAAGCAGCAGGAGGTATGAACATGGCCAGCATCAGAAATAGTTAAGCAGTGTTAAAACTGTCTTTCAAAATGATGCTATACCGATGTTCAAAGCATGATTTAAAAACGTCCATTTCTTATGAGCAGTTTCCTGGCCTTGAATTGTATGAAGCTATGAAATGGTCTGGCAAGGAGTGCAGAGTAAGAGACAGATGGGAAATCAGTGCTGGAAGAGCATTCAAGCTTAGGTCCAGGAGGCAGAAGGCCAACAAATTTCTGGATCACACAGATCAACCAACTTACTTTCTCCTGCATTTTTTTTTTTTGGTGAAAGAGCAGTTCCCCCCTTCACTTCTTACCTCCTCCTGCCTCCTTACTCAGCCAGAATTCACTCAGCAGTTGTAGAGAGAGGTCAGCCTCATAGATGGAATAAAGTTGTTGAGTCTACGTGACTGAAGGCTGGTGTTCCTGGGATCAGCATTTAGCCTCGTCCTCCAATTTTGTGGGTGAAACTCAAGACGGAGGCAAGCTAACCTTGAAATTCAGCTGAGCAACTCAATCTGATTGGTGCCCAGAGGGAAGACCAAGTGGCTAATGAAATGAAAGCAGCTCTAGAAAAAGATCTGGGAGTCCTGGTGGACAACAGAATAACTGTGAGCCAACAATGTGCCCTTGTGGCCGAGAAGGCCCATGGCATCCTGGAGTGCACCAGGAAGAGTGTAGCAAACAGGGTGAGGGGAGGTTTTCCTCCTCCTCTGCTCTACCCTGGCGAGGCCATGTCTGGAGCACTGTGTCCAGTCCTGGGCTCCCCAGTTCAAGAAGGACAGGGAACTGCTGGAGAAGGTACAGCAGAAGGCTACAAAGATGATTAGGGGACTAGAACGTCTCTCTTAGGAAAGGATGAGGGAGTTGGGTCTTTTTAGACCGTAGAAGAAAAGATTGAGAGGGGATCTTATCAATGCTTGTAAATACTTAAAGGGTGGATGTCAGGAGGATGGGACCAATGTTTTTTCAGTGGTGCCAAATTACAGGACAAGGGGTAATGGACACAAAGTCAAACACAGAAAGTTCCATCTAAACATGAGGAGGAACTTCTTTACTGTGAAGGTGACAGAGCACTGGAACAGGCAGCCCAGAGAGGTGGTGGAGTCTCAGTCTCTGGAGACATTCAAGACCTGCCTGGACATGTTCCTGTGCTACCTTCTCTAAAAGAACATTCCTAGGCAGGGGAGTTGGACTAGACACCTTCCAACCTTCCAGAGATACCTTCCAACCCCTACTATTCTGCGATTCTGTGTATTTCTAGAGGTTACAGCTTTTCCCTTAAAATAAAGGGCAAAGCCCCACTAGGAAAAAAGTAAAAATTTTGTCTTACTGGGAAAGGAAAAGAGTGAGAGTTTTGAAGTGGTGATGAGGGATTTTCCAGCCCATCTGCAGTGCTAACCAAACATCTGTCAAATCACCTCCCATGACAGTCTGCATTTGCAAAAATGTTTTTTTCCTGTTGACTTGGAATAGAACAAACCAAACCATTTTCCTGTGGCTGCCCACACCTGTAGTTTAGATTTCTTAATAAATAGTTGAGGGGGCAGCATGAACAGAGCTGAGGTAGGGAGGCTCCAACTAGCATAATTATCTGGACTGTGCCGATCAGCAGCTGAGCGGAGATGGAGGAGAAGGTGCAGGCTCCTCTTCTTAGCAAGTGGGACCCAAGCTCTTGATAACATGGTTATACAAGGAATACCTGATAAATTGCTCTGAGTTTCCTAGCTCTATAGCCTGGACTTACTTGATCTTCTGACCCAGTCTGCCTTTCTATCCACATACTACTTCCATTTGTTCTTGGACCGCTCTGAGTCCCCTTGCTTAAGCACACAAGCTACAGGTCTACAGGAAGGGTCATTCAGAACAGATTTCCAGCCTTGTTCTCTGCAAAAGAAGCATCTCGCCTGTAAGAAGAAAATGAGATAATCAAATCGAGTCGCTTGCTCAGTATCTCATTGACTGCAGCCCTGTTCACACTGGATGTCCTTCTCCCTACTGTCAAATGTTCATACCCCATCTGATCCCATGCTCTGCCCGAGCTTTCTGAAGAGCAAGAGCATTAACAGAGCCTTTTCCTAAAGTGCTTGCCTCCTTGTATGAACACCTACAGATCTGCAGTAGTTGCAGATACTTTTCTCTGGTGGATGGCCTTCCCAGGTCTGTTAACATTGTTTGTTTGTTCAGCTTGAAGGTGGTGGTTTGGGGACTTTATGGGTTTGGCTTTTTTTTATCCCCTCACAAATGCTGGTGGCAGCATATTCTGCTGACTTGTTAAGTTTTATAACGTGTGCTTTAACAGAGATCTCAATCTGCTTTGCTCCTTTATAAATTCAGGACTTGCTGTATGGCAGTAATCCAGCAAGGGGAGACACCTCTGAATATTTTTTACTACTGTTTCAGAGATGGATCTCTAAAGCCAAATTCCTATGCTTGTGATTGCAAAGAGGTTTTGGTAGATGATGAGCTGTAGAAGGGTGTTCTGTAGTTAAATCACTGGCATTATACACTGACTCTTGTATAGTTTTCTCTGTGAGCTTGAGCTGCTTTAGCTTCTAAAGAGGAGACAGAAAAAAAATACCAGTTCCTACATCTGCTCTCTACCTTGCCTGCATAAACTGCGACTGTTTGGTATGTCTATGCTGACATGTAGCATCCAGTGAAATGGCAGAATATGTTAGTGCCTTCTGGCATTTCTTAGGAGCAAAAGAAACTGTATTTTCAAAAATATTGAGCAACTTCTAACTCTTAATGGCTTTACTGGTATTTCTGATTATTCAGCACTTTTGAGCATCAGACTTTGATTTCAGCACTTAGCTGTAATCACCCAAATTAGGTTAAATTACTACCTTTATGTTAGCATATATCCAATTTTATGTGTGTATGTCTATCTGTCTGCAACCACATATGTATTCATAGTTTGTAGTAATAAAAATTGTATCCATAAATAGGACACCAGTAAAAGTAAATGGTGATAGGGAGCCTACCATGTATCCACAACTGTCAGATGACTGGTCGAAGTATCTAGTGCTTATCTGCAGGAAGGTCCTGTGTGAAAATAAACCCTCTTGTCTGGATTTTTGTACTGGCTCTTAGGTTATCATGTGTTTTCTCACTCCTTCAAGTATGCCTCTGTGCATGAGGCATCTGTGTTCAACACAAGTCTGGTAATTAAGCCCTAAGCTGTGAATGATCTTTTTTCATGCCCTGCCAGCTTCCACTCCAGATGACTGAGAAACAAGGACAGAGCTATGGCACAGCCCCGCTTGCTCGCAGCTGTGCTCTAGCAAGGTACAGCTCGACCTCAGCTCACTTCTAAGATTGCAGGTTAAATACGCTGGCAGTTTGAGCAAGGACAGCTAAAACTGTTCCAAAGAGGAGGAAAACGGAATGCAGCCTGATGTGAGGAGCTGGGCATTAGGTAATGAACTCAGTGATTGCTCGGGGCTGACACATTTTATTTTTTTTTTTAGTGCTTGGGGACATGTTTTGCTTTTATACCGTGAAGCAGCTGCTTGTAGCTTGAGAAGCTTGTAGCATTATCATATGTGAAGGTAAGCTGGAGGAATAAGGAATAGCTCCCATGGTGAGTGCCAGTTACCCTGACTGTGGTGCTGTCTGGTTTGGGCTTGGCCAGGTGGTTGAGGCAACCAGCTTCAGTAGACCTGGGACTTTGTCAAACCTGGATGTGATATATCTTGTTTGAGGTTTCATTTTAATTAATGCTATTTATAGTTATTAACCAATTTGGCAATTATCCTGAGGGACAGTGATTCAAGGCATCTTCTAGCAGTGCCTCCATCAGTGTGCATTGCTTCAGTCACCTGAAAAATGGAAATGTAAATATGCCTGGCTTAAATGCAGAAAAAATGAGAAGAGGTATGCCCAGCATTACACTCAGTGTAAACTTCGAACTCTAGCTCTGGAAAATCCCAGCCCTCGACAGGAGTGGGGATGTCTCATTAGCTGGTGTAATTCATCCCGGCCTTGCAGCAGTCCAGGATGTGCACGTGGCTGTGCCACATCACAACAGGCAAAGCTTTGGCTTATGATGAGACACGAGCCAACAACATGCACTTGCAGCCCAGAAGGCCAACTGCAGCCTGGGCTGCATCAAAAGATGTGTGGCCAGTAGATCAAGAGAGGTGATTCTGCCCCTCTACTCTGCTCTGGTCAGATCTCACCTGGCGTAGTGTCCAGCTTTGGAGCCTCCAACACCAGAAGGCCATGGACCTGATGGAGCAGGCCCAGAGGAGGGCCACAAAAATGATTCAGAGGGCTGGAGCATCTTTCCTGTGAGGACAAGCTGAGGGAGTTGGAGTTGTTCAGACTGGAGAAGAGAAGGCTCTGGGGGGACCTTATAGCGGCCTCCAGTACCTAAGGGGGGCCTACAGGAAAGCTGAGGAGGGACTGTTTACAAGTGCATATAGAAATAGGATGAGGGACAATGGTTTTAAACTAGAGAAGAGTAGATTTAGATTGAACATTAGGAAGGAGCTCTTTACTAAGAGGGTGGTGGGAGACTGGAACAGACTACCCAGAGAGATGATGGAGGCTCTGTCCCTGGAGAAATTCAAGGTCAGGCTTGATGGGGCTCTGAGCAACCTGATCTAGTTGAGGATGTCCCTGATCACTGCAGGAGGTTGGACTAGATGGACCCTTCCAACCCAACTCATTCTATGATTCTGTGGTTCCAGTAATTTATTTCCAATATTATTACTAGCTTTGAAAGGGTTTACAAAATAAGACATGCTGGATCTCTGTTTCCAGCATGTTTTACTAAACTAGTTTCCAGATTTTGCATTACTGTTTCTTAAATATTTGCTATCTTGAGGAAGTATTTCTGATTTTAGTTTCATTCACAAGTCTCAGACGCTAAATAAGGATTTGTCTTACAACCATTGTGATTTTTAAGAATTGAGAAGCAGAGAATGTTGTTGTTCTTAAGCCTGTGAAATCCACATTTCAAACATAGTATAAAAAGCTGTAGGCAGCTGGGTACCTTAGTTCCCCTTGTCGGGGCTGAAAGGATAGAAGCACATTGAATTGAAGGATAAAAATACATGTTTTGAATCAGCTATTTTTAGGAGACAATTGTAATAGAAGGGAGGATGGTTCCTGCGATTGTTAGCAAGAGAGATTTTTACACCCCTGGGTTGCCTGCAAGGACAATTCTGAAAAGCTATTACCATCAGACACCTGTGGGATAGACTTCAAATAATGAGTTGTTCCTAAAACAAGCCTCCGAACAGCACAGCTGTTGGTATTTTTCTTTGCTGCAGGAAGGCAGAGGTGTTGAGAGAGTTACTTAGTGACTGAGTTGGCTTCTTCACCCAATGAAAACGCTGCAGTATCGTTGTTCAAGCACATCCACACAGTGGATGAAGAAGATTGAAGAGTCTCTCTTTGTCCTGAAGAGCTCTCTGGCTATATAATGGATTTCAGGACTCAAAGTTTGTAAGGCATGGTTTAGGGGTTGTTTTTTACCAATGCTGAGTTAGTATCAGTGCTAGTACCTCCTTTTTCTCAAGCCAAGAGCCGGAACAGTAAGTTTCTCTCAGTTGTACCTGATCAGATCTGCCACAGTAGCAGTCAGAGTAGCTGTCATCTGGGAGGTTTCTCAGATGTGTCTTTCAACACCTGCTGTCAGCTCTGGGTGTAGACTGAAGAAGATATGGTGTATTTTATAGGTGTAATATTTTACCAACGTGTTCCTATCTAGCATTTCCCTTCATTTGGGTCAAGTGGCTGAAAGCCCTCACAGGGCTGCAGTGCTGCATACACAATTAGGCTGTTCTGTCATTTCTGGACATAAAAAAATGATGGTGTTGCTGATGATCTGCTGTATGTGACAAGTGTCATTTTCTCCTGGCTTTGCAAGGTGCCATTTAGGATGTGTCATCCTGTCCCTGCTTGGTTAGCACATCCTGTTTTCCCCATGTCCTACATGCAGAACCTCATCAGTTCAAGTAATAATGAATGTGGTGCTGGTTTCTGGTTTGATCCAATTCTACTGGGGTCAGCATTCAGCAAAATAAAGCATATAGCTTCGAGTAAAGAAAAGAAGAATCTGAGACCGAGATGACAGCTTTTCATATAATGTTCCCACTGAAGTCATATTGTAAAGCTTGTGTGACTGAGGTGAGCAGGTTAGAGTCCTTAGCTGGAAGTACAGGTTTGAGTCATTGCCCTCAAAAGAGCATTTACCAGCATTGTAAAGATACTACTGAATTGCTCCGATTTTATCTCTGAATACCAAAGGCTTCCAACCAACAACCATTTGGTTTCCTGCAGAGTCTCAATACATCAGACAAAAAGTGGCCCAGCACATGGCACTTCCTCTTGAGGTTTTTTTCAGAAGGTGTTTAACAGGAGGCAGTTTACTAAGGAGCTTATTCTGTTCTTTTTACTGCTCTTATTGTCAATGACAAACAGCAGCAGAGCTAAGTGAGAACGTGAAGAAACAGGAAGCAACTGCTGAGATGGTGACAGGAAGAAGACAAGATATTTTTAAATATTTGGGTGGTTGGTTTTTTTGACAAAAAAAGAAAGCTATGGTGATAGCTGTTTCAGCTGCCAGACTCTTTATTCACATTAGTTGTGTTTCTGATAGCCAGGAGGCAAGAGCAGACATGGTGAGATCATCATTATGCCTTTCTTAGGTTAATCACATGCTACAGCAAATTTCTGTTACAGTAATGACTGGTTAGGCTCTGCATCCTTCTTCTCTAATTACATGCCATTTGGAGTAATTCTTTTCTGTTAGGATAATGCCTGTAAACAATAATGGATATGTCCTTTGCCAGGTGCCTGTTATGTATAGATCTATTCCCTTCTCTAATAGTGAGCCCAGTATCTTCAATAAAATAATATGATACATGAGAACTAAGTTTTTCAGATGGTATGTGAGAGTTAAATGTTATCATTGAGTTTTACCTTACCCAAAAGACTTTCATCCTGATATTAGCTCTTCCAAGGCAAAATTTGCTTGCAAAGTTAGTTTAAAAAAAAAAAAAAAAAGGTGCTCCTAAAATACACTTCTCTGGGCACTAATAATGCGGTTACTCAGCAACAAATCAGGCTTGATTATCATGACTCCTTCAGCCATGTGATGAGTGTTTGCATTCCGTGCACTGGAGGAATGTTCTTAAGGAGAAGGTCAACATGAAATTCCGGAAATTTGTTTTTGAGGATCTGAAAGCACGTTAGAAGTAGGTAACATGCCATAGAGCTGCTCTTTCCAAGACACACCTACTCAGCAGTAGCTGTATTTTCCTGACCACACAAAATGTGATTTTGGTCTTGGTCCAGCTCCCAATAGATGGATATCTACATAAACCTCACCATCCTGGCTGCTGCTAGTTGACTGAGAGCCTTAGTAGAGAAGGCAAAGATTGCATGAGCACTAAGCCAGTGTTAGGTTTTCATCCCTAAAGATGATCACTCTGCTTTATAATGAAGTCACGTTGGCATTGCTGTGTAGGAAAAAAGGTATTTATTGTTGGCTATTGTTAAACTCCCCTCGAGAAACAGGGCTTTTGTTTGTCAAATGTGTTCAGTTGCATGAAATGCATTAATGAGGGGTTAGGTTTCACCCAGCTTTTATCTGACAGAAAAAGATAGCACCATAGATAAGAAATTAAATTCCCATTTGGTTGATGGGCAGTTCTGTTGCTTTCATCATCAAACATGAAAGCGGTGTTTGAAAGGTCCATACGGCCATCCTTTTCACATCCCTCAAACACTATATCTTGTTTTTACTCAGTAACGTGAAGAAAAATAATGTGGCAGTGAGCTATGTAGTCACCAGCCTGATGTGGACAGCAGGTTGCCGGTGTCCTGTCACGTGCACGTGTCAGGAGTGTGCGCGCAGATGATCCTCCCAAAACCTATCTTACCCTTGAAGTCAGGCTGTGTTTCTTTAAAAATGACTTCCAGTGCTGAAATAAAAAAAAAAAAAAAACACAAAAAACGCTGATAAATAACAAGGATAAACCAATAATACGCAATTTAAAAAAAAAGAAAGAGAGAAAGGCAAAATGTATATCCCTGTTGGTTTTAGCCATGTGTCACGTCCCCCTCTAGGATGGCCCAGGATTTGAGCTGGGAATGTCTCTGTAGCTTATGCAACTGTTACAGCTGGCTGCCAGTCAGTGTAGTTGTTTGATTTGGCTGTTTTCATAAAGCCATTTATTCTTCCCTTTCACCAGTCAGAAGAAAGACTGACGTGCTCTTGGCGGGGTTCTGCAGCAAGTCTGGTGTTCAGCAGGGACTTTCAGCAGTGTACTTATGTGCCTTGCCAAAGAAAGCCTTTTTACCAGGTGCTGTAACCCTGCAGCCCTGTGCTGCTGCCCAAGACCCCTCTCTGCAGCAGGGAGGACACTTGGGAGTAGAGCATGAGCCGAATGGGAAAGTAGAGGGGCAGGATGTGAATGTGGGGCAGAGGAGAGGACAGTGAGGGGAGAAGAGTGGGTAAGTAGTGAATGTTCAGGCTACCACCCAGATCTCCTGAAGCTTCTTCTCACACCACTCCTCTCTGACCATGTGTGAGCCTCTTTTTAGAGATTCTAGAGGCTGTGATTATGTGAGGAACTCAGCTTCCCCTGGAAAAGGCTTTTAAGCTTTTAAGGCTTTTAAAAGGAGATGAACTTTGAAGAATCAAAACTTCAAGGGCAACAGATGTTGCCACAATTCTTAATTTAAATCAGGATTTTCCATCTTCTTTCCAAATGTTATCTAGCAATCTTCTCGAGATTCTATTTAAATACTGTTTTCCCTTGCTTTAAAGTGTTGGAGTGCAAAGCAACCCCATTTTCCTTCTGTAAACCCAAAAGAGTTTTGCAAAACTGGGGTGTGCGCGTAAATTTGTAATAGCTTGGCCTTTACCCCCATGAAAACAAGCTGCTCTTGCAGCACTTCCACAGCACATGCCAGCCTGCTGCCTGTGGCCGTGGCCAGAGGACGGTGATCTCTTCAGCAGAGTCAGATGAGCTTTGGTGCTAGGGAATCTCTGAATGAAAGTCACTGGTGTGATTGCAGTAGTTTTGTGCATCAGGGTACAGAAAAGGATAATGCGATCTCTTCAGATACACTGACTTGCTGACTGAGAATAATTACAAAATGCAACCAGGAGTGGAGTTTACCTACATGCAGATTTACATCATGGCACTGCTAACAGCACATGGGTTCCCATCAGGGCTCCACAAACAAGTGCGTGGAGCTGGATGTGGTGGTTGCTGCTTGTCTCCTGGCCAAAGTGAGACGGGTGCTGCCCATAGGGAACAGATGGGACACAGGCTAGAACATCCCGTCTCAGAACAGAGCTGCAGTCATGCTTCCTTTTAGGTGGACATCATTTTAATTACTAATTATTCTGCTGCCAGCAGGACAGTAGAGCTGAATCAGGCTTGGTCACTGCACAGTTTTTGTTCATCCGTGGTTATGGGCCTGCCTGTTGAAAGCTGGTTGCTTTGCCCCACACATCTGTCCCTGGGTGACTGCTGAGGTGCACACATATCTCTGGACCATTTTGAAGTGTTGGGGTGAAGTTTTGCTCAAGCTCATAAGCCAGACCTCTTGGATGAGTCTGTTAGCACCAGCCTGCACTCAGCCAGCCATGGGACTTAAAAAGAGTTCACACTCTTCGGCCTGAAGTTGGGGCAGAGGTATACCTCAAATTTGGTTCAAGCCTGCCTGGGTGCACTCTGTTTATAACAGTCTAAAGCTGCTTAGGCCAGTACTGATTTTTCCTGGCAATCCTGAGGTCATGGTAGGGATGGAGTGACTGGTGCTTGCTTCTAAACTGGGATAAACACTGCAGTACCAAAATTGTACACAGACAATCCCTTGTGCTCACTACTAAGTACCTGAGAGTATTTAAGAGAGGTTCAGTCTTCGCAAATCTCTTCTGCAGCCTGCTGGATGCTACGCTTTATGGACTCCCAGGAATTCAGCAAGAGTCTAGGGAGCGCAAAGAGCGTAGATTAAAGATAAAGAGAACATGTGCAAGATGTCTTGCTACCTGCAGAAACAAAATCCAGTAATGCTATCTGCACGCTGCAGTGAGAATATTGTAAATATGAGATTTAAAAGTGTATGTAAATTAATCAGAATTGCTTTTGCATTTAATTGAGCAGATTATGTCATTCACCGTGAGGTTACTGTGGCCTCTCGAAGAGCGTACTTAAGGTTTGTCAAAAGCTCAGCAAAATCAAGGAAGATGCAAAGCAGTTTGCTTTGGATTAGACCCAGAGGCCACTCTGCCATTTAGTAGGACTGGCTTAACCCATTTTCTCATCTACAGGTTGTGGGCAGCAGGTTAAGCTGAGCTTTGGCCTTCTAAAGTAGATCTCCTGTGCTCTGCAGTTTGCAGAGTTAAAGCCTGAAGCTGGCAGAGAGATGCAAGATGAGAGAAGTCAACAACAATAAAAAAATGTATTTCTTGAACTTGTACAAAATATTGCTAGAAAAATCTTCAGTAGCTGTCAGGCTGATTGACAGCTATCTCTTTTTGACAAAAAGTGGCAGTGCATCTTGCCCTTGATGTTCTTCACCCAATTTTCCTTGGTTTATTACCATTACAAAGCAAAGATGAGCAGTCTAACATTTTTCTTAAGTATTTACCCTCTGTTTTTCATTTTGGACTCATTTCCCTTTTTTCCCTCCACCTTTTCCATTTTTCAGTATCATATCTTGACACCTGTGCGAGCAGATCCGCTAAGTGCTGCAGGCTGTGTCTCAGCATCCACTGTGAGGTCCAGTGAGGAGCCTGGCTGCTCCCCAAGAGCTCTTGGCGGGAGCTGGGTTTTCCTCGGGGCTGTTTGTGCAGTTCAGCTGGTAGATTCAGCTGATTTAGCACTGTGGTGTGCGTCACCAGTGGTTAAAAAGTGCTTCTAGTGCAGGTGCTGGGAAGGGCTTTAGGAGGGGCTGTGGGGTTTTGTTTGGCGGTGTTTGCTTTCCTACTAAAATGAGTGGCCTAGGCTTCCAGTAAGCAGGCTTGGACAAATAAAGGTCCTTTTCTCATGAGGCGTGCATGTGTGCAGTGCCAGAGCATTTCATATAAGCCAAATATGCAAAGGGGTTTCGTAAATAGATGTGCATTCATTTCCAAAGATGATTGAAGTGTGTCCTTCAGTTCAGAAAATCTTTAAAGGCCTGCTGAGCAGCAGCAGGACAGGAGTACAGAGGATCCATGTCTGTGCGAGTGCTAGGACTTCAGGTTGGCCCAACCCTGCAAGTGGATCTGATGTTTTTCTCAAACAAAGGTCCCTACCTCAAAAAATAACAAGATTAATTGAAAAGCTTTTCAAATAAACTCACAGACACAGAACTAAAAGCTTACAAATGAGAAATAGTATAATATAGTGAAAAGTAAAACCAAAGAGGTAAGATAACAAGCCCTTGTAGGCAGGCCTTTGCTCCTAGGCAGGGTTGTAGCCAGCACAGGGGCTCCTGAGCTGCACAAGACTGCCTGGTCCTCTCTAGTCCCTGGGAAATTCTTCCTGTCACCCTTGGTGCCTGGCTGGATGCTCCCTGCAGGTGCTGCCACATCATAGCTCCTTCTCAGCTTCCTCTCCAACAATTGTTTCATGGCCCAGCAAGTTGAGTTGTCTTCCCCTCTTCTTTTAGAGGGATATGACTGACCCAACCAGCCACGTAAGGGAACGTAATAGTGAATGCACAAATAAGACACGTGCCATGTATCGCATCTTGCCCTGTTTCTGTCCTTAGGGAAGTTGTGGTAGAGCCAAACAAGGCTTTGGGTGTGAACTATTGAGGAGGCTGATAACAGCTAGTGCTGAGCTCAGATGCTGCAACATAAGTGCTCAGATACCGCAGTGATGGGCTCAGCTGATGAGTAGAGTCAAGGTGTGTTGCAGTTTAAGGCAGTAGAAAAGAATGTAGAAGCAATAGGAAAAGGTAAATAGTGAAAAAGGACAAAGCCCCACCTTACTCCACTGAAAGCAGTCTAGCAATAGGCTGTTGTCCATCTGGGTTGAGTAAAGGTGTATTGGTTCACTGTGTAGCGAGGGAGTAAATAGGTATGTTGTAGTATCCGCTCAAGTGTGACAGCAGTTCTGCTGAATCAGCAGAGGCCAGTCAAAAGCAAATGGCCACGTGCAGTCGCTGCATAACATCTGGCGAGAGGGTGCCGCAGCCCCGTGGTGTTGAACTTGTTGCTTCTGCCATTCACTTCCCTGTTCATCTCTGTCACGGATTCCTGTGGTGTTTGCAGATGTGGCCTACAATGGCATGGGCAGTCCCAGGTGTGGAAGGGGAAGTGGGACTTCGTGCACGTTCTCCTTGAAGTGCCAGACCCATGTCTTGTAGGAAGTGCATCTATGCAGGATACCTGTGGGCATCCCCTGTTGCCTCTTGCTTCCCCATGATTGTAGTGTAAGAGTCTGTCTCCTGTCAGCCTTCCAAAGAATGCTCAAAAATGGATTCCATCTATCTTACCTCTTCTGTAAGGGCAACATCTTCTGTATTCTGTATTCTGTGATTTTAACGAAGGTGTTCTTGGTTTGTGCTGTCCTTTGGTTATAGTATCGGTCTTCAATCCCACAGATAGTTAGGAGAAAATAACCCATGAAGCAATTTTTTTCACAAATGAACAGAACAACAAACACTCGTTGACACTAAAAAGAGGAAGTCACTGAGTTTACAGAGAACAACAACTTAATGAGCTGGGCAAAACCCAAGCAAACCACTGGGTGCATGTGTATGTTTAAAATGTAAAGAAATGTGCTTTGCGTTCTAAATATTCAGTGATCTAGTATGTGTTAGTGTGCCATTGTCTCTTCCTCAGATCAAGAAATGAAAAGGAAGGCTGAAGTCCTGCTTCAGCAGATGTGTATCTGTGTCCTTAACCCATGCTGTTGTATGATTATTTTCGTGATTTTGTGATCTGAGAGATCATATGATTAAGTGCAAATGTTCAGTTCTTTCATTTGTAAAGACAAGGGTGAAGAGATGGCTCAAGGAATGGAAAGCTGATGAAAATCCAGAATTGGGGAGGATGTGCTTGATTACCTTCGGAGCTGCTTTTTAATTGTTTCTCATTATTTGTTTTTAAATTCTTTTTAAAATTGAGGGTCGGTGGAGATGCTGGCAGTCTCATTTGTGCTTTTGCAGCTTTTCAGATTTTTCAAGAGGAGATGGGAGGCAGAATTTTATACTGGAATTTCCAGGAAATTTGTTGGTTTATTAAATGTGCAGACTTTCTGGGTTTGTTGACATTCTTATAAGCAGCGAAAGGGAAATTTGTAGGGCTGTTTTGTTGGGAGATGCATGTTACTGAAAGAAATAGGAGTTTCTTTACATTGTCAGCATTGAGCTTCCTGAAAAATTTTTGAGGTTTGGGTTTTGGGTTTTTTTTCATTTTTTCAAAGCACATAAAGAAGACCTACTCAGTGACAAGAGTCCACAAAGGTCTGTTGGCCATGCAGGGACTGTCCCATATAAGCCAAATACAGACTTTGTCAAAGTTAGAAACTTCTTATTGCAAAAGGTCCAGAAAAATTCTGTATTGAGATGAGATCGACACAGTCAGGTGGACTAATTTGATCTGAAAGAATAAGGTGAAGGAGAACTATGTTGGTGTAGAAAATCTGTTCTTATTATTAAAAATTGATTTTGACCTTTGTGAAGACACTAACTTCACCTCCTGACAAAAGAAAAGTTTGGATGATTGCTCCAGGTCAAGAATATAACACTTGAAAAATTCATCTGCAATCATGATTTGTTTTGACATGTTTTTTGGCCTGCTACTGAGTTTTGTATTTCTGTTTCTTCTAGGCATTTGCTTTCGGTCAGTGTTGCTTGTTGCTTTGAATCCTCGCTGCCTTGGCAGCTGGATAGTGTTGCCCACAGATCCCAGCATTATTCTTCACTCCTATATAATAGCACTCCAATAATAAAAATGAGACTATCATAAATAAAACTGATAATAAAAATGCCTTTCCAATTCTGTAAGTGGTTGGGTTTGCTTGCTTTTCTCTTCCATAAGACTTAAATTTCATTCTTAAAGAGCATTGTCAAAAATTACTGCATTTATTTAGACTACTACAGTGCCTTTGGCTCCTGTCATTAGAATGGCTTAGTGGAAAGCCTAATATGAAAATAGCTCCCATGACTTTGACAATTAAGTCTTTATAAAAACCTTATTCAATCTTATAAACTAACTCATTTTCAGAGTCATTTCAGGCAGTAGAATGGCCCAGCCCTCCAACCTCTGTTCAAGAGTCAAGTGAAATGTCTGGGTTATGCTCTGTTGTCCCATGTCGGAGTGGGGCTTTTGGGGCTGAATTTAAGGACTTGGTAGCAGAATCACTTTTAATTAGCACATGTGGCAGCCATTTGAACGTGTATTTCTAGTGAAGATGATGAAGAAACAGATGGGGAGAATTCATGTGGGGGTTCAGATCAGAAGTAATTCACTTAATTGAAAAATTAGGAATCGTTCCTCTGTTGAGTGGATATGAGTTAAAGACAGTGCTCCAGCATGCAGATTGCCTTTCCTGGGTTTTGTATAGTGAAGAGCCAAATAGATTTGCTCTGCTGTCTTTATTTCTTCTGAGATGGTTTGCTAAGTAGTGTGTCTCATCCTGAAAATGGGAGTTGGTTTTGTTTATTTATTCCTTTAGTTGGTCTTAAATAAACTCTGAATCTCAAAAAAAACAAAGGAAGTGTGACCTGCCCAGTTGTACAAACTGGTTTGGTTAGCATCAATATTTGGAAAAGGAAAGAAGAGAGTAGCAGAATTTAGACAAACAGATGCCCAAAGCCATCTGCTATTCTCCTCACTGTCATTAGACGTTCACAGTACAACAGCGTGAACCTGGAACTCCTCTCTTTTCCTTCAGGACTACATTGGCTGACTTTAAAGGGAGCACAGAATGAAGTGAAGACATCTTGTAGGTGGACATAAACTTCCGCTGGTTTGCAGTCTGGTTTACATAAACTGAGTACTTTTCCTAGAGCTTAGCAATCGTTAGCCTTGCTGGAAAGCTGTTTTGGAGTGATGCAGGGCTGCTGTCGCTGTAAATGCAGCTAAGAAACTCAGCATCCTTCAGTGGCAGGATCAGAGTTTCCCAGGGCTGGCTTAACCCAGCAGACTGTGTATATCTGTGGTTGGACAGAGCCCAAAGAGGTAGTAAAAAAAAATAAAAATTAATATCTGGAAGACATAGAGCTTAATAAATAAGTAATAAGTCACAGCATTTTCCTTTTCTTAGAAAAATGAACTGGCTGTATTTATTTTAATTTTCCTTTTATTGAGCATTTTTCTCCTGTTGCTCTTTCTATGTACTTGAAGGTGCTGAAATTTAGGATTAATTTTACAGAAATGAAGGAAGTTATACCATTGCCATTCAGGCTGAGAGAGGAGAGTAGGGATGTTTTCTGGAAGGGGCATTTGCTGCATTTTCTAGTGGGTAGGGCAGGTCTCAAACAACGGAGCAATTGCACAGCACCCTCCAGTAACATCTCTCCAGTAATGTAGCAAAGGAAACTCCACCGTTTGCCTGCAGAGATACGGACAGTAATTTTCCTAGCTTCATCCCTCTGGTTAACATAAAACTAAATGTTCAGGGTGTCTACCAAGTATCATACCCATGGTTTGCTGGCAGCATAAGCTGGGGAAAACCTTTTATGCAATCATAGGTAGCCTGCAATTTAAAAGAAGACCAGGGTGGGATTTTATCACTGGCCACCACAACTCTGCTGATGCTGACAGGCATCTGGCTCTTGACCTCTAGCAGGGTCCGAGTAGGACAGTGCTAAGTCCTTTCGAAAGCTCAGCCAACAAGCATATTTTGAGATCACCTCCTGTTTGAAGTGATGGTTTCTCTGCAGTCCTGGCCAGATTTCAACCTGGATAACTCTGCTCCACCTGCTTAAAATCCTTCCCTGTTGTTTCACTGGGTATGGTATGGGGCCCTCCTGTTCTGTGGTGCTGCAATATTCTCCTTCACGTATCATACCACCTGATCACATATTGATTTCTAGTTCATCTGTGCCCCCATTTATTAATTGAGCTGGTTTCACTGTAATTATTTCAAAGGATCTAGATATGAAAGCAATAAGCATGTGCACATCCCCTGTGTTGTGTGTAGCTTCTCTTGGTGTTTATCTGCATCACCCAGCAGGTTGTCATCCCTCTGTATTCCTTTTACCAGTGAGGTCTGGGTTCATCCACAGTAGTCTGAATTGACCTGTTGTCCCCTGTGAGCACATGCGTGTTGGTAGGTGGAGTTAGACAGGGGTCTCAGTGAGAAGAAGGGGGAACTGGTGCTCAGTAACGATGTGGGATCCACTCAGCTAACAGGGTGGGAATCAAGTTTGTTCTTCACATAGGCACAACAGGCAAGGTAGCACCCTTCCACATGTGGCTTGCCTAGAGGATTTTGTCACAGCGAGTTTATTTTGTGACCTCAAACTTCCACACAAAGTCTGCTTCCTTCCCCATTCACCCCTACTTTCACTTAGTATTTCTTTTTTTTCCTTCCTCTTCACATGCCACTGTGTTTTCATTAATATACGTATAACAAGGCGGCTATTGTTGTTTTATTGCTAGTATTGTCTTTTCCATCTGGACCTTGGAATTGGGAGATCCTTGGAATCTGTGTCTTTTACGTAACTCTTCAGCAGAATTGGGTGCTTCCTTTTCCTCATTGCCTGCAAGTATTTCGCTTCAAGCTGTAAAATCAATCTGGTTTCAGTACTTTTTCTTCTTAAATCTGACTGCTGCTAACACTGTGTTTCTTTCATTAACAGATTAACTTTACAAGAAGCCTGTTGCCGACAGCCTGCCCTGTTGTACCCAATAGTCAGTGAGAAAACTCCGAGGAGAAGCTGAGCACAAACCACCTCTCAGAGACAGTCCATGGGGACTGTACCAGATCCTCTGAGATCTGCCAAGCTTTCCCTGGTCACAGCTTCTACGGAGGAGGGCCACCCGGGAGACCCGCAGTCTGCTAAGCACCAGTCCCAACCCCCCAGCGGAGAGAAGACCAGCAATGGCTTCCCAAGCACACCATCCAGCTCTGATGGAGTTTGCTTGTTTGACCTGAAATGCACAGTGGCTGCCAGCGTGCCGAAGTGCGAGCAATGCCATGAGGGCGATGGTAGCCAGCATGAAGCCTTTCCTCCTGGGCTCACCAGCAAAGCTGCGGAGGGTTGTCCTGCAGTTGTAGAGCCTGCCGGTTGCTCCCAGCCATCGGGCAGCCAGGGACCAGCAGCACCGGCCCCGACCGCAGCAGGAGCCCCTTTGGCAGGGCAGGGGCCAGAGATGATGCCAGCCCCTCAGAGCTCTCGGCAGTTTGTGCAAGGGAGCCAGGCAAAAATGAGCTCCCTGACACAAATGGATGACTCTGCCTTGAAACCTCAGGGGACTGATGATCAGCCGACACTCGAGGTGCTAAATTATTCTTCCCCGGGTGACCCTATCAGGGGTAATGAATCCTGTCCTACTTCTCAGGCAAACCTTCTGCAAAGAGGGGAAAAAGACAGGGGAGCAGAAAAAATGGATTCTGCTGCGTGTCAGTCAGCCTCGCCAGCAAAGCATACCAAAGCTGACCCGAGGAGAGACACGCAGACCAGTGTGGAGGCAAAAAGCG
Source organism: Baryphthengus martii (assembly GCA_013396935.1). Lineage (NCBI taxonomy): Eukaryota > Metazoa > Chordata > Aves > Coraciiformes > Momotidae > Baryphthengus > Baryphthengus martii. Next base: position 219,637 of record VWZK01020243.1, read on the forward strand.
GGGCTGCAGACACCGTGCAGTTGCACCCCACAGATGAAACTGAGGCGGTGCAGAGCAGCGAGGCACCAGCCCAATCTAGCCACAAGGGTTCACATCCTGTATGCAACACGGATGCTGAGCTGGGACACCCCACCCAGCTCTCCAAATTCAGAGAAATGGGTACAATGACAGCTCAGCCAGAAAGCAGCTCTCTAACTCAGGAAGTAGTAAGCAGGACATGGTGTGATGCTGAGGTTCAGGCTGTGGCCACTGTGGAGAGCAAATCAGCCTCCACTAGTCCCAGTATCCTTGCTGCTTTCTTAAAAGGGAATCCTCCTCCAGAGGAGAAGGAGGAACTGCACGTAATTTACCAAGGAGGTACGGGCCTGAGCCCGTTTGCACTTACAGACAGTTTATCCTCACAAGAAAAGTCTCCACGTTCTCCTGGTATCACATCAAAATCGACTGTTGTTATGGCTGTGACTGCTTCAGCCCAAACCCAGCCTGACAAACTGCCTGGGGTCCCATCTGATGTGGTGTCTCCAGCATCAGCAGATAATGCAAAACCTGTTCTCCCCTTGTGCCCTGCAGCCGTTACCTCCCAAGGGACATCTGTGGGTAATGCTGAAAAGATTGATGCAGCCTGTGACAGCAAGGATGCTGCTCGGTTGCCGGTGGATGCTCCAACCCCAGCAAAGCCCATCCCTGCTGAGCAGCTTGCAGTTGACTACAGTAATCAAACCCCAGAACAGTCTGGGTCTGGCACTGGTGAACCAAGCACCACTTCTGCTGCTGATGTCCCAGGAATCGAGGACAAAGGGCGAGATGTTGCCCGTGATGCAGGAGGCAGCTGGTTACCTTTACACTGTAGTACAGACAATGAAGTCAAGAAGAAGGAGGTGCTGGGCAGCTCTGAGCGAAAGCATGTGCAAAGTGAGGGTGTGAGTCAAGGGGAGGCCGTTCCTAGTCAATCTATGGTAAAACCAAAGGAAGAAAACTCGGTGGTGTTTGATTCTAAAGGAGGGACAAATGTTAGCAGCCAACCTGCTGCTGTTCACGTAAAAGTGTACTCGGAGGATGCAGGTGAAAAGAAGGAGAGCAGAGGCCAGGGAGACACCGACCAGGCTCAGATGGCCAGTGGCCAGAGCCTGCAGGCAGGACTGACACCCAAGTTGGGTTCGAGTTCTGCACGTCTCACCCCTCCCTTGGAAGCATCAGCAGCTTCCCAGCAGCAAGGCCTCCAGACCAAGGAGTCCAGACATGAGCTTCACACAGCAGCTCAGGCCTTGCCAAACGTGGGGGAAAACAAAAAGCAGCCCATCCCGGCCATGGAAGCAAAAGTGCAGGTGAAGCAGTCCAAACACGTCAGGGATGTTGTCTGGGATGAGCAGGGCATGACATGGGAGGTTTACGGTGCTTCCCTTGATCCAGAATCCCTGGGAATTGCTATCCAGAACCACTTACAGAGACAAATAAGGGAACACAAGAAACTGATCCGGGCCCAGAACAGTCAGACCCGGAAATCCATTTCCTCGGATACATCCTCAAACAAAAAACTGAAAGGAAGGCAGCACAACATGTTCCAGTCCATGCTGCAGAATTTTAGGCGTCCTAATTGCTGTGTCCGACCCGCTCCCTCTTCCGTGTTAGACTGATGTGGTTTGCAGGGGTGTGTAGATATCTGCGGTGGTAGAGAGAATCCCTCCCCTCAAATCTCAAGTCCTGCTGTTCAGTTGTGTTATTGGGGTTGTGATGCAGCAACAGTGGAAAATTATTCCCCTTTGTTTTCGAAGTAGCCACACGTTCCATCACGCCGTTGTTAGTGCCACAGCTGGTGCGTTTCCATGTTATTCCCCTGTCCTGACTACTGTCAGATGAAAAGCTAGGCACTTACCAAAAGCACAAATTCCATTTGCCACCTTGCTGCAGGGAGAGCAGCACCTTCTGATAAAGCAAAAAGCAGAAAGGTTGTCAGAATTATTATGGGAAGTTACTTGTGTACATCACAAGGTCTTATACGGAGGGGTGGGCTGGGGGAAGATGAGTGAGGTGAAACTTAAGTTTCAACAGCAGTAAAGACCTAATGCAAGACAACTTTCCTGGTGTGTAAGTTAGCCACGCTGAAGCAAGTCCTTGAAAAGACTACGGTTGTGGATCAGTGAGCAGTCTCGCTTCTGTTGGTACTTTGGGGCACCATTCCTATGTGAGCCCCAGAGAGCCAGGTCTTCCCCTCCCACTGAAATAAAGAACCATGCAAAGAGTATAAGGATTATCTCTTTTGGAGAAGTTAAGTCAATGGGATTTTGATGGCTAGAGGGGGAGGTGAGAAAGGGATATATTCTGTGGGTTTTTTCTCCCCGGCATCAGCCACATTTAAGATGTGAGCCGGCGATGCGCACGAGAGAGCACGCCAGCAGCTATACCCGCGTGCGGCAGGACGATGCCCTCGCTCGCGCTCTGGCACTCCAGCCAAGTCTTTCAAACGTGGCGAGCCGTTCCGGCTCCTCAGCCAGGGTGGGCAGCCCCTGCTCCCAGCCTCCTGTGGTGCTGAGCACCTCTTCTCTGAATCACTCTTTTAAGTGATGTGGATCTGGTTTTTCTCTTTCCAGAGACACACAATACCGTTTTCCCGTATGAGCAGGCTACCCTGTGTGGCTGTGTCCGTGAGCCTACATGTCTAGTGTGTTACAGTGATTTTTTTTTTCCTTTGGAAGTCCTAGCCAGCTCTACTTTTTTTTGCAGTATTTTGGTGCTTTTCTTGCAGCCTTTCATAAACAGAATGCCATTTATTTAGCCTGTATGTATTTCGTTTCACCAAATGCTCTCTTATTTTATAAATCATCATATTGTTAACTTGAAACATTTACTTTACAGAAGTACTGAAATCTTGAGACAATCTTTGCTGTTTTTCTAATGTTAGAAAAGTTGTAGAAACTGCTAATAAAAGGTAGCTTAGTGACTTTCTTCAGAAGTGTGATATACAATAATGTCTTAAATGTATGTTGGTCACATTTCTCACCTTAATATTTTTCAACCTGGGAAATGTGTTTCCCATTATCTCTTTATTCTGTCCACTAGAGTTCATGATGTCAGGCGTTTTCAATCCTGCAAAGCACTGAAGATTTGGATGTTGTAATCCTGCAAAGTACTAGAGTTAAATAGGGGTTATTTTTATTCCATTAAAGGTTTTTCATGACTCATGATGATAGTTCATTTCTGTCTTCAGTACCACACACCTGACTTTCTCTGTAGATCTTACTACTTGCTCTGTAAATCTTACTGGTTTACACAGTGTAAATGAGTATTAATATATTTTTGGTTGGTTGGGGTTTTTTGTGTTTTTTTCCTGTGAAACTGACCTAAGATGGTCCCCTTTTATTTAGGAGGCCAGACTTTTTGAGTGTTATCAACTGCCAAGCCTTCAAAGCAGCTGGTTTGGGGCAGTTTTTCCAGGGTGGAGAGGTAAAATACAATATTTTAACTCAGTTCTATGAAAGGTATTGCCCCTAGGCATGGTACTGAATTGATTCTTAATTTTCCTCTGGTATATATTTGGGGGCTTTATGACACATCCTTGTTCCATCCCTGTACATTATTTCAAGTCCTCTCCCACTTGATGCTGAAATTGCTAATTCCAAAATACCACATTAGAGAGTGTCTTCCCACCTCTGCCTACTGGGAGGACAGTCTCCTACCTTTTTTTTTCTATTAGTACTACCCTTTCCATCCTTTTCCTAGCAGTGTCTGAGATGTGAGTTTCCTGTAACATTTTGTGTGAGATGAATATTGGCAGTATCATTAGGTCAGGTTAGTTGACAAATTCAGTGTCTCTTCCCACGTTGTGTCTTTGTCAGCCCTGAAGAGGTTCCCTGAGTTGTCCGTGGTGTTTGCTGCGTCCTGTTCAGGTCAAAGACTTTGCGCTGCTCCTTTCACCTCCCTTCTGTCCGTTCCCTCGCTAGCTGCTGCCCAGCCTGTCTGCTTGCAAAACGGTATCCCTTGGCTCAACTCGTGTCCCTCTCTCCACCGTCCCCTTTGCTGTGGTGTTGTGAGCCAGCTTACTCTGAATTGTCCCTTTACAAATATGCTTAGTCTGAATATATAAATGGATTGTCATTTTTTTTTCCAGAGGAGAATAAATGGCTGTCGCGCATTCACCAATTTCCATGAACTTTCATCCTTCAGCTTAAGCTCTCAAAAATATTTCTAGCATATGGGTATGAGTTGCTTTATTGACACCAAACTGGGCTTGGCAATGAATGAGCTGTGCACTGGAATTAACTCTTCTCCATGAGGAATGGGAGATCTCTCCTGGCTCCCTGCAGCTGCTTCCAGCTGTGAGTCTTCACCAGCTAGTCCACCCATACCTCCCTCTCCACTCTGACTTTTCTTGAAGGAAAATGTTGCCAATACATACTTACCACAAAATGCCAACGAGCAGGTTACTAAGTGGATGCATCTGAGCAACTGCATGGGCATAACTGGAAAAAACACAGTGGTCAGCAGAGCACTGTGCTTTTGTATTCTGGGAAAATAAGAGTGCAAAGACAAATTGCAAAATGTCGGTGATGTTGCCAGGTGGGCACAGAAGTCCTGCAGGCATACATGTGAAGCCAAGCAATAACATGCCAAAAAACTCACAAAAATGAGTCAAAAATCACCAGCACACCTCATGGGAAGTATTCTAGGTTTTCACTTTGCCTTGCTAATGCAGACTGTAGGTAACCTGCTAGTTTAACACCGGTCATTTATGCATTTTCCTGCATACAATGTCTAGATGACAATGTGAGTCCTCATAGAGATCATCTATCTTTCACCAGCATCAAAATAGAACCACATTTTGGGTAGCAAGTAGAAAATATTATGTGTAAGTGGTCTTGTAGCAGCCAAGGAAGGCTGGTTTTGGGGTCACATCAGCATTGAAAATTAAAGTGTGGTTGGAGCAGTGGTGTGGCAGCGGGTAGGGTGAGATGATCTGGGTGCCACCACTCCTCTCTTTTTCTCTGCCCAGTGACTCAGAATCACACTGCATTGGTCTGATGGTTAACAACCAAGGAAATCCATCTGAGCCAATAAAAAGAGGGTTCAAAACAGAAAGTACCTTGTCATTCCCGAGAGTAAATCTGTATGGAAAAAAAAAAAAAAAAAAAGAAAAAGTCCTGTCTTGCAGCCTAGCCAGTTGAAGCCAGTTGAAGTTTGTTGCAAGATGAGAAATTTTAGGAAACAAGCTAATTGTCAGGAAACTCTTCTCTGCTGGTTGCCTCTTCTGGAAAGTTTGACATGGTCAGAATCATTAATAAAAGTAGTGATTGAGAATGGAAGAGTTACTTCTAATTTCAGGAGTTTTCACTAGGAAAGATAAGAATAAGCATGCTTCAATTTTACTACTACAAATCTGAGTTAAAGGAGAATCTCATTGCAGACAATTTTCAATAGTCCTGGATTTCATGTGAGGCTGTGACATCCACCACTGTCTCCGTGTGCTCCGTTGGTGTTGGTCAGCATTGTGTTGCCTTGGGCACAAGCGCTGAAGTCCTGCCTGTTTCTACTTACTTGGTTTGGAAAAAGGTGAGGAAAGAGCTAGAGGGACAAGGAGGAGAATAGCTGCCTTCTCCATTTCAGAGGAAGAAAACCTTCTTTTGAACAGACAAGAAGGAATTGCTGAAAAGCATGGGGAGGGAGGGACCAAAAGAGAAGCAAAACAAAGGTGATGTAGGTGCTTCACAAGAAATTCCCAATTCCTGTCTGTAAAGCCAATGTTTCACTTCAATTTTGCCCATTTGTTCATTCTGAGCTTACGCGTATTTCGTACTGTTGGTGTCCTATGACTTTTAGGAAAATGAACATTTTCAAAGGCTGTATGTTTTACTAGTATGTATTGATATATCCAGATACAATTCCACAAAATCACTAGGCAAACAACCTGTTTGTTACTGCTGCTACCACATAAGAGCTTGTAAAATGTACCATTTGGAGAAGTATATGCAAGGCATTCAGAAAAGGTGAATATATGCTCTAAAGATAACACTAGCTTTTATCTTGAAATCCAAATGAAAATCAGTGTGGAAACTGATAGAAAAATCAAGCTGCCTGCCACTGGTTTTCAATTTGGAAACCTGATGGAATCTACCATACCAGTGTTTCAATACTTAGTTCAGTACATGCAAGATTTGTATGAAAATACGAATTTTATTAGCTTATTAGCTCCATTGTCTTGTTCTGTGTCTATCCTTCACCTTTTAAAAATGAATGCAAAAGGTTACCAAGACAGAGTAAGTCTTTGACACGCAGCTTAGGGAAATGGCTGCTCTGAATGTTAGATAACTGGTCATCAGGCTCCATGGTCTTAGAAAGTTAAGGGCTGTAGTTAGAAGGAAACTCTCCCCTCCTTGTTTTTCCCCCCTGTTTTTGTAACGTCTCAACCTCTGCTGATGTTTTGGGTTTTTTTTTGGTTGCTCTGTGATGCCTGCATGAGTGGTGAGTATTTTCAGTCATCCCAAAGAGATGCACTTAGATGTTTATCCATATGCTGCACACTACCAAACATCCCTGGAGTTACTGGATGCTGTGGCAGTGCATGGGCCTGAAGGTCAGGTCCTGTACATTGAAATGGCTGCAGTGTTCTGTTAGGGGCCAGAATTATCCTACCTGAGTCCATGTAGATGTTTAAAAGAAAGAGTGAAGAACTACAGCTGAATCGAGCCAAAATGAAATTTGTGTCATCAACTTTTTTTGAAACTCTGAGATTTAGGGGTTTTCTGCTTTGTGCTTTTCTAAGCAGCTTTTCCTTCCCAAAGTTTGTAATGTGGATTTTGCATCAAATCCTGGAGAGGAAGAATTTGTAATGTGAAATGTATCTTTCATCATTCGGGATTTTTTAAAGGAGAAAATGATATTATTGAGCCAAATCACACAGAGAGGATATGTTTTTTCCTCTAGTAAAATGCTTGCTGTCAGTAAGCTTATGTGCACGTGTGTCCAGGTTTAAAAGGAGTGTACATGTGTGCAGGTCTCATGCATTACTCGTGCACCAAGACAATTTTTTTCCTTTGTCCTTTTGACTGAATGCTGAAGGCTTAGCATTTTCCTCAACTTTGAGACAAGTTTAGATCACTCTGCGCTACAGAAACAAGGATTTTCTCCTTAGCTGGTCTCTAAAAAGATTCCTACACCTGTATCTAAAAAAACCCATCAGTTGACCAACCTCCATGTCTAGACTGTCAATAGAAAGTGCAGTGTGTGGGGTGTACAGAGATGCACACAGGCTCCTGAGCTTTGTGGAAATCCACGCTTGTATATACAAACTGGTTTCTGCACAAAGACTGGGTGATAGCAAGCATCTGAGCTCATTACAGACAGAATCCCAGCAACCAAACCTCATTTGAACTGTGAGGTTTTGCTGGCTTTCTGCTTAAACTGACACTCTCTGAAGTAGAAATAAATGACAATTCTTCCAGAAAAGTCGCCAGCAGTTGTCTGCTGCAGAATATGAGTCTCTTAGATGCTTTTAAGCATCTCTGCTACACCAGGTAACCCTTCTGCTGGAGGGTCCTCTTGATGACTTTTTCCTTTAGCCCAGTTCATAATCAATAGTTTCAAGTATGTCAAATGTAAGTTTAGACACTGCCCTGATGAATGTCAGTAAAATGTGTTTGTGGTACATAAAGTCATATCTGAAGTCTGAAGCTAAGGTCTCAGTTGCACACTGGAAAGTGCTGGGAGTTTCTACCCAGAGTTAAAGGGAGAGAGTGTTGGTGAACTTCAAATTCCAGGCTGTTGTAAGCACTTCAAAAATAATGGCTGTGAATCAGTTAGCAGCAGAAGAAAACAATCTTGGCGGCTTCTAACAACAACTAATATTATTGAGGCTTTGTTGTTTTTATAGTTCCACTGACTGAACATGATGTACTGTATGAAGCTAGTATTAGGCTTCCAGGTGTACTGTGGCATTCATTCGAGATGTACCAACAGAAGTTTGCATGTGAGGAAGACGTAACAGTGATACTAAAGCAATGTTACCCATCCAATTGCATCCCTTAGGAATTTAATGTTTTGCTGTTTTACATCTCCTGGTTTCCTTGCTGAGTACAATAAAATGAACACTGTCTTAATTATTCTGGGTCTCTGTTTGTAGGCTGACATGGGAGAAGAGAGGACTTTTCAGCGTGGCCATTCTGGCTAAATCTGTGAATGTCTGTAAGACAGAGAGCTACGAAGGGCTTTCTGAATTCAGGCCTGAGACCTGGCACCTTGCAAAGCTCAGTGCAGTGGAAGGCACCATGCACTGTCCCTGCTGGAGAAGAGACCTGTCTGCTTCCTTCTGAGTAAGTGGTGTTGCCTTTTCACAGCTGTTTGGGAGCACAGGCAGTTCTGCGGTGGCCTGTACTCTACCTTTTCACGTGAATTCACTCAGCCTTTTGGCAGCCCGTTGCCACACAGCAACACATTATACATCCAGCTCAGCAACCCAGGAGTCGAGTTGCAAAGGGCAGCGTCTTAACCCTGCGGTGTCACCGCTACCCACTGGCACACCTGCACGCCACGAACAAAGCTGAGAGCATCAGCATCAGTTACTGGAACTGTTTTCCTCCCCCAAAAGAAATCAAGGTTTATCTCATAGTATAAAAGATCTTATGATAACAGACAATGGCAGTGAAGTATTTTGATGCGGCAGTGTTACAGGTATGGTATTTCCATGTGTCTGCCTGCTACTAGGAGGCACAAGGACCCCACCTCAGCATACTTTTTCCTATGGCAAGGGTAGAGGAGTGGAAGAGACCTCGAGATAATGTGATTGCACAGTGCCTCAGCTGCCAGGGATGTTTGGGCTGCCTGCCCCAAGCTGGAGCTTCTCTTCTTCAGAATATTTGTTTCCTTTGCTGTGTTTCTGTACTTCTTGTGTCTTGTGTACTTCTTGTGTCTTGCGGTTGGCCTTTAGGGTTTGGGCTACTACAACTAACTGCCCAGTGCTTTGGGAAATGGTGCAGGATATTTTATCAATGAACTTTGCTGAATTCCTTGTCGTATGGTTCAAGTTCCTGTATGCCAGTGGCTGTCAAAGATTAGCCCCGAACCCAAACTGTCAGGAGTGGGATGTTTCCCAACAGTACCGGAGTTCATTCAGCTGTGTGCGCCAGTTGGCAAGATCTCTTTGTAGGCAGGAAAACTGAGGTCTCCCTTTCCTGCTTCATCCCTGTAGTCTTGCTGCAGTAGAGAATAAGCCTAGAGATCCCCCACCCCCAGGGGACTGACCCAGCAGAAAAAGGACCAGTGTAGAAAACAATATCCTACCAAACCAATAGTCATCAGCGCACATTCTCCATCTGACACAGGTTTTATATCGTATAGGAGATAATGCCTTCATGTATAAAGAATAAGTCTAGCTTCTTGTTCACACATCAGCTGATGTACTGAGGACAGGAGCTTTCCAACCAGCAGCACTACATCCCAGGGTATCTGCTTTACTTCTTTAAGAGTAAAGCTAAAGAGACCAACATGCCTTTAGGGATTCAAATGCCATCAAAACCACTCTGTGGCGGTATTGTGAGTGGAAATCTTAAGATTTCCTCATCAAATTTCGAATTACTCCTTTGAGAACTGTAAATGGCTAGTTGTGCTAGCCAGTGTTTTTAAAATTAGGCACTTAAATCTGCACCTGAGTATTTGGATAAGGTTTCATTTGTGAGAGGCATAGGGTGCCCTTATCTTCCGTTGAGGTTGGGTTGTGGCAATCTGTGGATGCTTGATAGCTCCACAAAGAAAGCCACTGTTAGTGAGACGCCTATACACTGCGCAATAGTAGGTAACTCACAGTAGGCAACTTTGGAGTAGTAACAACAGTCTGCATGTTTGGACCAACATGTTTTGTGTCAGCACAAAATAGGAACTGGTAAGGTATGCCCCATTGCTACTTGTCTTTCAGCAGTGTTTGTAGGAGTGAGGTCACTGCTGCTTGCATTGCAGAGCACTCTACTTCCTGAAGCATTGTCCTTTGCATTTAAAAAAGTCAAATGAAGTGAGATCGGTGGCTTGGGAGAATGGGTGCCAGCCTGCAAAGGAATTTGCCTTTGCTACGCCATCTTAGTGATGAATTAACTTTTTTTAAAAAAATGTTTTCTAGTAGCCTGCTGTGGACTGCGGCACAAGGAAGGGATTTGGGTCATTCATGCTGAGGTTCTGCCTTAATTCCATAATTCTATTTATTTCTTTTCCTAATTAGAAGCCTGCTCATGGCAGTGTTTTTTCTCTAAATCCACTTATGTAACATCAGAAAGACCTAAGTGAGCTGAGCAGTTAAGGACATGTTTCTCACAGGCTGGTGAGAAATACCCCAGCAGCCAGAGCACACCCACTCAGCACCCACTTTTTCCTCAGCACCTGTTGGAAAATGGCTGGTGCGTAGGAATGGCTGCTCAGTTCTGCAAAGACCCCACATCCGTGCTCAACTGGGGACTGCTGGGCTGCGTCGCCTTGGGCTCGGGAAGGAGGAGAGACAAGTCTGCCCAGGAACCGGCTGAGGTGAGGCCATCCACAAAGCCACTCTCCTTCTGTGATTTGGGAGCACCTCGTGTTTCTTCCCCCACATTTATGTCTCTTCTTTTTTTAAGGACAGTTACTGAACTCTTGATTAATGAGGCAAATTGCTTAAGTTTAGTAAGTCTTCAGCTAAGAAAAAAGTCTCTGGTGAAATACTGGCTCCATGCATTGGGGTACTTGCCTTTCTGAAATGTCTAGGCTCCTATTTATTAGCTTTTGGAAGCACTGAGCACCTGCTCTGCAGGCAGAGGCTGGTGGACAGGCTTCCCTGTTTTTGCCTGGCTCCAGCAGAGAAGGAATAGGGAATAAATAGAGCTGACACATGCTCTGGTCATACTATCTTTATGTATGCCAGCAATTTAAAGAAGAAATGCTGGTTAAGAAAGCTGAGAGCCACATGGCAGTTTAGGTAAGACACTGTAATCAGATGATCACACAAACTATCTGAGGCAAATGTAAATGCAGTATATGCTCCAATTTTGGTTAATGATGTGAAATACTCTTTATTACAGGTCCTTTGCCTTTACTGATATGTCTCTGCATGCTTATATATTTCTCTGCTGGGAAATTTTTCCTGGTATTCACCCTAACTTTCCTGCTGCACAGTTTATACCTCCTTCATCTGCGCATCTTAAGCAGTGCTCTCTCTCCTCTCAAACTCACCCACCTTTCCAGCTTGGCTCAGTTGATGTTGAAGGACTATTTGGAAGAGTGAAGTGGTTGATGGCTCACTCTTTACTTTTTGGATGTTGCCATGAGTGATACTAGCAACTGTCTTGCATTTCTTAACACGAGTTCCTGTGCTTTGGGGACATATCCTGAGATCATCAAACTGAGTGCAAACAACATAGCACAACATGACTTCTGTTCCCTGGGGTGGACATGGGTGAGTAGCCTCTTTGCCGTCTGCCACTCATTTCTCACATCTTCCTCTTCCCTTGTGAAGCCACAGCCAGGTTCTCCAGCCCATTAAACCTGTGGCAGCACAGGCGGAGCAGAAAGCAGTCACATTTTCTCCACTAGGTATTTCCCTGAGAGCTGTGGTGAGCAACTCATAATGTCCACTCCTTTGCTTGCAGGGACAAAATCTGTCCCGTTTCTTTTGTGCATTTTCTTTCTAGCCTGGCTCACATACAGGCTAAAATAGCTACTGCAAACTAATTGACGGGCACGTTAGAGAGAGCCTACAAAATTGAGGGCACTCCCTGAACAGTTTAATCTCTGCTTAAAATGAAGCTGGAGCTTTTGTAGAACCTGCCCTTGACAAAAGGGAGCTGTATGGTATAGCTTACAGGGTTTTTTTTATAGCTACACATGTGGAGGTTGTGCCCAGCTTCAGCACATCTGATCCTTTCTGTGTCCAGTGCAGGTTAAAAAAAAGAAAAGGGAAAAACTACATTAAAGCCTCACTCTGCTGGGCACACTTCTTTTATTCATCCAGGCATATGTGTTGACACAATATATGCATTACTCTTCCCTGGCAGTCTGCTCCGAGCACTCATTTTTCTATTAAGACATCCAATACCAGCTCCAGAAGAGCTTTCATACTTCTTTAACTTGTTTAGCAAGTTTTGCTTGAATAAATTATTTGGATCTTTCAGTGCTGTGCCTTATTTCCTCAAAAGGTTGTATGCCTAATCAAAACCTGAAAAAAAAACAACTAAATGTCCAGATGTGAGAAGGAAAAGGTGTTTTGTTTCAGAGAATGCAACATGTGCAATAGACAAGTGGGATTGGGAAAAAGCAACACAGTGCAGAGCTTTGCTTTGATAGTAAAAAAGGAATGTCTGTAGGGGAAAGGATGGGCTGGTTTAAATGCTCCTTTTCTTGGGATGCTCCACACTCTTCCAGGTGAATGAGTTATATTCTGCAAAGGCATTTCAGCACTCTTAAAGAAGTTCAGCTTGGCTTTCAAAAATCAAGCGATTGACAAGTTTTCCAAGCTGCTGCAATGTGGACAAAAATGAGCAATGGCTCATTAAAAGAAAAATATCCATTTGATGAAAAATCTCTGAGCAGCTTTCCTGTAAGACTGGTTTCTTATCAGGGATCTTGGTAGGGAGGACAGCGAGAAAGGAGGCTCCCATCTCTCCCCACCTTTGCAAGCACCAGGTGTATTGGTGCTGTGCATTAATCTCAGGTGCCAGTGAGGGCTTTGTAGGGTGAGAAGGAGGCAGAGGCACTGGTGTTCTTCATTACCTAAACCCAATGAGCAGGGATGAAGGTGGGAGGGAGGAGCTTGAAGGTAGTTGATAAAGGTAGTTGATAAAGATGTGGTGAGTTATAGCAGGACTTTATATATAAGAGTGGGTCAAGGGTCCTTTTCAGGAGAGCTGGGAAGGCTTTGGTTGATGTCTTGAGAAGAATGTCCATCTTGCAGGGCAGCTGAGAGCTACAGGTAAGGTGTGGCATTGAGTTCTTCCCTGTGTAATGATTTTATTTGAGGTTGGTTCAAAGGGTGGTGAAACTTGAATCTGATGAGAAGAGAGGGTGGAGGGTCTGGGTGAGACGAGGGATCCAGAGGTGAGGCAACTTGTTAAGTGAAGTGCATAGTGTTATTAATACATAGCAAGGAAAAGGTGTGGCTTCTGGGAGAAGCTTTGATTCTCTTTGCAGAAATGAAGCGGCTTGAGATGTTGAGCTGGTTTTATGGGTTTTGCTTTGCAAACCAAGGGTAAGAAACAGTAGAGTTAGATCCAGAAAAAAGAAGGACAAAAGAGCTAAGGCTGCAGCCAGGACAGCCCAGGGAGTGCCAAGTGGCATAACTGGACTTATCTGAGAGGCACACAAAACCATGTAAGGCCAGGATTTGCCCCAGACATTTTATTATTTGCCTCTCTTTTTCTTGCTGAGACACATACCTGCAAAATTAAATGTGAAGTTCCGGGTAGATTGTTTACCTTAAGTTTGCATTGGTTTTAGTGGGAGAAAAATGTGTTGACTGGGTTTTGGTAGATAGAAAAGGCAGGTGTAGATTTACTGAGTAACCTCCCAGAATGCTAGAGAAATGTAATGTGAAAGCTTTTATGTGTATAAAAAGGTGCTGCCAGCAGATTCTCCTGCAGTATCAAGATTCCCATAGAAGAATGAAAATGCACCGTGGTATTGTGGATGTCCTTGGCAAGTTATATGGGATTGCCACCTATCTTAAATGAGATCTCTTCTCAAGGGAGCTAAATTATTGAGTCCTCTGTCTCACAGCTCTCATCCTAGCCCTGCCTGCCTTGTTTGCTAGGGACCAAGCGTTGCCTGCAGGTATACAAAGCACACATTGATTTTAATGTCACACTAACACACTGCACACAAACATCATAGCAGGTCCTGGGAGCAGCACCAGCTATGGTATTACATGGATATTTAACTCTTTCACACCCTGTGCCTTTTGATGTGTAGGGTTTGAAGTGGTTCTGGCCTTGCAGGCTCTCTGTTTTTATTTAGGGGGAAAAAAAATTAAAAATTGAGGTTTAGCTCTCTCAGCTGCAAAGACTACCTTGAAATTGGGCCTTCAGCATAATCGATGCAGCTGTATGCCTTAAACCTGCAGGTAGTTATAAATCATTTCTCACAGTGCAAATTAACATCTGACTGAAAAATCAATTCTAAAGCCCAAAAAGACTGTTGGCAATAATGTGCACAGAATTTGGTCCTCCCCTGCTGTTGGCTATGGCATAGCATAGAAAAACTAGGAAGAGTGAAGGTCACTTTTTCTTCTTTGCTTGAGCAAAAGGGTAAGAGGCTTTGCTTCTAAGCAAAGTAAATAAGATCTTTCTTCCCTCCTAACTTTTAATGAGCTGTCAAGCCTTGATAGAAATGGAGAGAAAACAGCTGATCCTGGCAGGACTCTTGCACTGCAAAGCTAATTGTCCCCTCTGGAGAGAGTGATCCTCGTTATATAGCTCTATACAGCTATGCGATGCATGATGACCAAGCTTACACCCTCCTTGATAAACTGTTTCAGCAAACTACTGACTAAACTATTTCAAGCCCAGGGGGATCAGAAGCGTCACATAAAGTAAAGCTTGCGTGTTAACAAGCAGGAAGACATTGTACCCTGGTAAATGTGCTTTTTAGCAAAAGAAATGCCTTCACCCTTCTGAGTGCCTGCTGCCACAGCTCAGGGCTGGCATGTGCAGTGTCTAAGCGTGCTCCCTCACTTCTGAGATGACCTTTCTGAAGAATTTTGCAAATGGATCACTATGACTTAAGGAAACCACTGAAACCCAAAGGGAGCACCTACCAAGCATGGACCTTTTATACCTTCTGTACTGAGCCAGAGCATTTTAACTCTATTGCCTTCAACATGCAAAGTGCTCCGGTATAGCTTTTGTTATGGTTTGCTTTTCTTTTTTAAAGCCATTCAGCTGTTGATCAGCTTGTGGCCTGGACAGGATGCAGCGTATGGAGGCCATAGGGAGGCAGTGCTGGCTGGCAAGTATTGAGTAGTGTCAGTGCCAGAATCTAGGCATGTTGTCCAGCTAAATCACTTGGGACTGTTTCAGGCAAGACCGATAAGCTCTAGCTCAGATGGGTGCAGAAATTAGCTAACATGTTTTTCTGGCATATATTAGACAATCTGTTCAGATGACTAGGTGGGTCTCTTCAGGTGATAAAACCTGTAGAAAATCTGCTCTTCATTGAGGTTTTCTGTCTCAAAGGATATAACCTTTCAGAAAACAGTTCCTTCCATAAGCTGAGCTCTCACAGGGCTCAAGAGGGACCAAAAGCCTCCAGGCTGTGTCCCAGGTGCCCAGTGAGTGGAGACAGGCAGCCTTTGCATCACTTTGCTAAGCAGCCAAAATGAGCAGGGAACCTCTGCTAATTAAATGCATTAAATAATGCTGCTACCTGGAAGAATTTGTGAATCACTGATTGTCTGTTGATCTGCCCAAGCATCGGCACCTTCCAGCCAAATCTGACATATCTCAGTGCTGCCCATGGCACCCTGCCACCTCTGATGTCATGTCAGGACACCTTACAGCATGCTCTCTGCAGTCGGGTGACTAACACACAGCATCTGCAGTTTGATCTGTACTGGCCAGGCTGCCCTCAAGCAGTATATGCTTTGGTTACTCTCTATGCCATCTCCACAGTCCTGCAATTAGTACTCACAGCTTTAACTGGGTCACTAGGAAAGGAGGCAGCTAAGGCTTTTCCTGAGAGAAGGCAAGATTGCAGGAAGCCCACTGGAGCTAATCTCATGTTGGAAGCCCACTGGAGCTAATCTCATGTTGCCTTCACATCAGGCTTTGGCCCAAACTGTCCATGTCCAAGATGGACACAGCCTGGCTGCTAGACAGCAGCCAGCTCTGCCTGGGACCTTCACCATGCCCAAGAAGCCCCAACTCCCTCCTGTCCAGGCCAGGTGGGATGTACCATTAATGCTATCCTCTTCTAGGATCACATGTACAGGTTATAAAAAATGGGTTTCCTTTTGGCTTAATCCCACCTTTACTTCTTCAGTAAGACTTTCCTCTAGAAGTTTTATCACTCCTCCTTAAGAGTTGATCAGATTAAAGAAACTCCTGAACTGTGCTGACTCCAGGAGGATCCTCTGGCACCAGAGCACAGCTGCATTTCTCAGCAGGGAGAGTCTTACCAGGAAACAAAACAAGGAACTTTAATTTCCTCCTGAAAGCCAGAAGGAATCTGCATTTGCCTGTTCTCCAGCATCCTACTTGGCTTTTAGTTTAGCCAGCCCCTGGACTGCAATCACCAGCACTCTGGGCATTGCAATCGACTCAGACGACTGCCCTGTAATGTAATGAGACTGCAGCATATTGAGAATAATAATACACATCATACTCCTCAGCTGCACTGCATTGTACATTTATATATGAGGACACAGACCCTTGTTTATGTAGCTTGCTCTAAAGAGACATATTGGATCTGACTGATGTTAGATTTGAAAACAAAAAAAAAAAGCCCCCATGGCTGTTAAATATATATGGAAAAAATAATTTCTTGTTTTCCTGTTCTAATCGATGGGCTGTCCACAAATGCATCTGCAGCTTCTCATGTTGGTGTTTAGTTTATTAAAGATTTGTGTCTGAGTCAAACCCCAAGGGACATATTATCAGCTGGAGTTAATGAACACAGTGCTATCGACTGCACCAAAGCCATCAGTCACTTTATAGAGGCTGACGAATTGACTTTGATTCTGGATAACTCCATACACTAGTGCACGTAAAACCTGAATTTGACTTGCACAGCTGCTGTCCTGTAGATAGTGAGCCTGGACTTAGCCTGTTTTGAAGGAGGTTAGACATACTGCACTGTTACTTTTTTGAGGCTTAACTTCACTGAGTCCTTGCCAGAAAGTCAGTGTTCAGAGTTGACAGAGCCCAGTTTATTGACTTTTTTCACCCTCCAGCCCTGAGTCATTTTGTTCCACTGTTCTGCTTTGTTCCAGTCCTTGAGGACTGGGACTGCAGACGTGGAGGAGTAGGGAAACCACCCCTCTCCCAAGCTGTACAGTGCTTAGTGTAAAGGAGCTCTTGCCTCCATGTATTGGGTCAGACTGAGATGGAGTTAATTTTCCCCACAGCAGCCCTCTTAGTGCTGTGTATTGACAGCTAGAAAGGTGTTGATAACACACCCATGTTGTGGCTACTGCTGAGCAGGGCTTGCACAGCACCAAGGCTGTTTTGTTGTTTTTTCCAACATTCTCAGTGGGATGGGGTGGACAAGATCTGGGGAGGGGACACAACCAGGACAGCTGACCCAAAGGGACATTCCATACCATATGACATCAGCTCAACAATAAAAGCTAGAAAATGGATGGGGAGGAGTGGGGAATCAGCTTGTCCTTGAGAGCAGCTGCCACATGTATTGGAGCCCTGCTTCCCCACATTGCCTACTGATGAGAAGTAGAGAATAACTCATTTGCTTTTGCTTTCGCATATGGCCTTTCTTTGCTTTTCATTAAACTGCCTTTGCCTTAACCCACGAGTTTCATCTTATTTTCTCCTTCTGGTCCAGCTGGGGAGGGGGCTTGGGGAACGGAGAGCAATAGAGTGGCTTCGTGGGCACCTGGCTTCCAGCCAACGTCAAAACACCATACTCCTGAATGCCCTTCTTGCTGTTACTTGAACATGGAGCCACTGACTATTTGTGAGAAGCTGACAGAGCTGCTGGTGCTACCCATAGAGGCATTTGGTCCCTCCAATGAAGTGCTCTTGATTTAATTAGTTATTTGTTAGTCATAGTGTTTCTATTCAGGAGTGATTGGATGGGTTTGTTTGTTTGTTTACTGTAGCTGTTTCCACATCTGAATGTGATCTCCACAACCACAGCTGGCAGAGAAAGAGTCTGGCCCCTGAACTCCCTCTGATCCCTCAAGCCTTCTGGGGGTTTCCTTCCTTGTCATGTGCAGAGCCCCAAAACATTGCTGTGGCCATGTCACACAGGCTGTTGCTTCCCCTCTGCTTTGGGGAAGGCTGCAGTCCAACCTGCAGGCCTGACTGCAGGTTTGTGCCTGGTTAACACGTGCACTTCTTTGTGTAAACCCAGTCCAATGATGTGGTCTCTGCTAGTAAGCCAAAGGAGACATCTCATAGCTACCATATGCCGGGTTGCTAACAATACTAAACAGAAGGTGTGGGGTGTTGCTGATCACTGTCAAACGATCTTTTAATCCCATTCCTGTGGATGTGTATTAAGTTAACTTTTCAGCAGGCAGTGCACAGCTGCGGGTGAGCACACTGCATCTCCATCAGTGCTGTGAGGGCAGCTCCTTCTCTTCACCAGGTGTCATCAAGGAGTTTATGCACACTGAGGTAGTGAAAGTCTATGGTAATGGGCATTTGGCATTCCAGATTTTATGGGTCTGTTCAAGCAGAGATGATTCTTGAGGCAGAGAACATCTGCAAATTCAAGCTTCCCTCTGAAGATGCGCCTGAGAAATAACGATGATCAGTGACATAATAGCTAATAACAGCTTGTGGCAGCTGGGCTGATAAGAAACAGCTCAGTTGTGGAGGTGGAGTTGGCATAGCTGCTATAGTCACTTGAAACAGATGGGACAATGGAGGAAACACTGTTTGCACCAGCGTGGCTTTTGTCTCTGTGAATGCAGCACAATCAGGAGATGCTAAAGCTCAAATCTTGTCTCCTGTGTACTTCTTACACCCACTTTGGTGACAGAGAATATCAGGCTCTAATGGCTTCGAGCTGAGGGGCTGGGTCTTTAAGCAGAGGACTTGTGCATGTGGAAGCAAGAGGTAGTAAAGAACTCAATAGCAGGTGAAGTCATCCATATTCCAAGGGCAAGTGTTTTTTTGGTAATTCTTTCAGCATCTCCTACTTTCTGTCTATATTGCACTGATTTTTAAAGCTTTCTGTCTTTCACTGGGGGTCTTTCGCTTGTTGCAGAGGACGCGGCTGTGGTTCATGATGGCATGTGGAAGAGAGTGTTTTCTGGCTGAATTATATCGCAGCTCTGCAGCAAACATTACTTGATCATTAATGTCCTTTATTTTGCAGTTTGCTTCTATGAGAAGGAAAAAGTGCACTGCTGCCTTAGCTCTAAGCAGTGACTTCAACATTCCTTAAATTTACTGGCTAACTGCTCCTTATGCTACTCAAGGAAACAGAAAGAAATAATTAGATGAGTGAACATATGTTGGTTTAAGGTGTTAATATCATGTGTTTAATACCTCAATTGTACGCAGATTCCGGGGGAAATAATGAGAACTGCAGGAAATTCAGTGAGTCTTTACAGGTTATTGTGATTTACTTTTCTTTAATAATGACTTTTAAATGGAGAAGCTGAGACTGTTTAGTGTTATTACTGTTGGGCTTAAAGCATAAGCTATGAAGATCTCCTCTGCACCATTCCCTGCAGTGAATTAATGGAGTTAGCCACCTGCTTTAACACCTAGCCAGATTTTCATTTGCTAAATCTTTATAAAGAATAAGTGTCTTGCAGTGAAATTGTACTATAAAGTAGTAATTTTAGGAAGGGCTAAAGGAAGAGCAAGCCCATTATTTTCACCAGGCAGAATTTCACTATGTTGAAACTGAGTGCTCAGACAACTGCATTTAGATTAATTTGTAAGATTGTCCTTTCTGGTAGATGGGGCCTGGAAAGACCAGAAATGGATACAAAAGGAAGGACTCAACATTTTTGCTCAGTCTTTATACCCTCAGATCACTGCAAAATTCTAGCCATTTTGAAGTCACTGGCAAGACTTCTGCTGATATCAGAAGGTTTTTTTTCCTTTGGAAGCATATCGTCTTTCCCTCTACATTTCTAATAGAAAAATCATCAGAAACAAGCTTGTGCTATCTTAAGGCCCAGCTGAAAACCAGGATGTCTTTTATGTGGCTTCACTGCAGTGCCCAGGATGGCACCTGGCAGGACTGCAGTGAATTTTCCCTCTTGGTGTCCATAAAACATGCTTATAAACCATTAAGTGTATAGCTGCAACTATTCATGCATTGTTTCTGACAAAGTGGATGTGTGTCTCCAGCTAAAAACTGCATGGCTAAGCTAATTGGAACCAATATTTATGGATTAGCCCTAACTTTGGCTTTGCTCCCCACGCCTTCCCAGGCAGACATGCCTACATAGATCACTTCAATGGGGAGAGCATCCTTCAGAATACACAGGCCTCCTTTCTGTTTGGATAGAGCTTCTACGGAGCAGTGACAGAAGCTTTGTCTAGGAGATATAAATAGATAACCTTTCTGAATGAAAACATGTCTGTCATCTTTAAAGCAACAGCAGTGAGAAACAGCCCAGGGATATATGTGACAGATGTCCTGTAATAGATACTACAGGAGCCATCCATCAGCACTGCCTGTCCATTGTTGTAACTGGAGTGCTTTTGAAACTAGACAAAATATTCCAATAGAACAGAATTAAAAATCTTTTGTGATTTGAACTAGATCTATTTGTGATGAAAATGTACTTCAGACCTCATCTCACGACCACCAAATCTGTCACTCTGTGCCTTCCTGACAGTTCAGGTTGGTTTTCTATCGACACAGTTTTCCCATATCTTCCTATCAGTTTAGAAGTCTGGTCCAAGAAGGATTTTAAGACATACTTAGCTCTAATGACAAGGTATGCGGGACTTACTTAGAACTTCTGTTACTTCTATTTGAACTAGACCATGTAAGTTAGCAATAGCATCTTTTACATATGCCAAGTAGACAGAAGTTCCTTGGTGTCTTACTGGAAGAAGTTTGATTTGACTGTAGAATGCAAATGTTACAAAACCAGTGAGTCCAGGGAAGTGATGTAAGCGTGTGCTAATAATTGTGTAAAGTAAATGTTAGTAAGTGTGTAAAAACTCTTCTTTCTAACGATGGGCAAATGAGTTACAGAAGCAAGATATCAAGAGCTGCGAAAATTTTCTAGAAGTGCACCTTTTTGGCGCTTCAGACTTACTTCCACCTCTGGAAACAAAAGCTGTGATATTCCAACAGCATTTCGAAGCAACACTTTCACTTCATTACATACTGCCAATTTTGGCATGTATATTCTAAGCACTTATATACTGAGCCTCTTCCTGCTCACCCTGCCACAGAGACACTGACTGCAGTGGGCTGGGAGTACAAACACCTTCATTTCTAATTTTCAAATATTTGGCATTTAAATTTTGAAGTGACTAGTGCAAAAACTCCAAGGTTATAGAGGCTTTTCTAGCTCTTCATGTGTTCCCTGTTTTTGGGTTGTTTTTTTTTTCCAAATTACACAGCAGCTGTGTGAGGTCAGTGTCATCCAAACCTGGTATTTTGGCCCTTGGCTTGGCTGTGCATAAGTTACTGTGATTTAATGTTTGAAGCATATGCTCTTGCAGGCAAAAATTGTAATAAATCAGCACTGATAAGAAGAGATGGAATAGCTGTGTAGAGATCAACCTCATGGTTCAGTGGAAAGTGTGTCCAATGGGTATATAAAGTAATCACTGTAGCTATTCCTATATTGTTTTCCATTGAGTTGCTTTGTGAAAGTACTGTCTGCCCCAAACACTTAAAATATCAGCAGAAAATCATTACATCTTCATGACACTGCATACAAACTACTTATTTCTGTCTTCTAATTTTTATGCCTCTAGGATTTTTGTCTGCTGCTGAGTGATCCAGAAACTGGTAATCAGGAGCTGGAAAAATACTGTGTGTAACAGCAAAGCAATTTTGAACACTTCAAATACTGTCAAATAATGTTTTGGTTTCTGTGAAGGAACAACATACATATTCTGCAACACTAAATCCTCCTTCATTCAGTGTAGTAAACTTTGATCCTACTCTTCTTTCCATAGAACCTACCAGCTGAAAAAGAAGTAAAAAGTTCCTAAAACAAATTAATGAGGAGGAAAAAAACCACTAAGGTTACTTCCACACTGAACAGGAGTTTTTCTGAGTTCCTACCATGAGTCTCAGTAGTGCTACATTTACTTAGTACCTGGCAGGTTCTTCCATTCAGACTGCTGACTCGGGACATGAAGTTAGAAACCAGGTTTTATCTTGCTGGACTGACTCCACAAATTTCTACTACATCAAACCCAGGCTCTATCTAGCCCTGCTCAGCTGTGATTCAACTTCTGCTCAGTGTCATCAGCAGAGTCAGGGTACAATGCATTTGGTTAATGAGCATGTTTCTGTGCTAATTGCAAGCACCGTAATACATGTGGGGCTTAGCCCAGCCTTTCCTTTTGCTCTGGTTTGTTTCTATCGCTGGGAATGCAGAAGGTAAAAAAAAAAATGGCAGAAATTGTCCCTCATTTTCACCTCTCTTTTGAACTAAGTGGAAAATGAGGGCAGTGCTCGGTTGTGTCCACAACTATAAATATCTTCTAAAATGAAGAGTGACTTCAAACTATGCCCTAGATTTTGGCCTGTAAACTCCAGGGCTCGAGAAAATCAAGTTTACTCATTTGCATCTCAACAGTGCTTGAGGTTCCAAACAAGAAACCAAAGGAGCGTTCATACTGACTGAATAAAACCTCCTTGTGCTTATAGTAGGATGGTCATCTACATCGTGCGTGAGAGTTGCTGGTTGCAGCATCTAGTTTCTGTAGTTGTAGGATAGCAAAATCATGAGCAACTCTGCAATAAGTAGTGGTGGACCATCCCTGGGTTAGGTCCCAACTGGGAAATGAAGCTCAGTCTTAAGGCTGCTCAGATGGTTACCGTGTGACTGGCCTTCCTGTATACCGGTTAGCAATGTTTCTTATTTTCCCTTTGCTGGCAAAGGATCCTAGTTTTGATTCTTAGAGAAGTAAATGTTGATTCAAGTCATTTGTTGCTAATCCAGGGTTTGCAAGGATGCTAATTTGATGCTTCTGCGGCTGGGAATGTTTGCTGCAAACTTCAGTACTCATGGTAACAGCACAGGTCTGCATTTAGTACACTATAGATCATGGGACCATTTAGGATGAAAAAAGACCCTTAAGATGATAGAGTCCAACCATAAAGCTAACAATTCCAAGTCTACCATTAAGGCATGAAGATGTTAGAATTAGGGACTGAAGTGAAAGGATGATACTGGCATATAGCTGAAATGAATTTAAGGGTAGTGATTAAAATCTGTCACAAACTAATACTCAGTTTTACACAGCAACCTCCCTTGCTTTTTCTCCTGCAATTCTGGTCAGCTTCACCAGTTTAACACTTCCCCTGGATGGTGAAGGAGGCCAGAGAATCTCCCAGGTCTGCAGAAAGTTGACAATCGGTCAGATCTGAGAATCTGCTCTTTGGTTGACCAAAGATGACAATATTTCTAAGAGCATTTCAGGCTTCCCAGTATCTTGGTGCTAATGTAAATCTACCCACACTAGAGGACACAGAGCATTCCAGGAGTTTCACTGACATTTCCTGCAAGCTTAAAAAGCATTTGCTACTCTTGTGACAAAAGAGGAAACTACAGAGCAACACTTGGTGCACTTGGCAACAGAAAGGAGTTTTGCACAAGAGCGGCTGTGCCTTCAAAGTGTTCCTGTAACCTTGCAGGCAGAGGGTAAAAAGAGAAAGGAAACTGGATGCAAATCTGTTGTGCAAGGTTGTGATTTTCCTTCAGACATTTTAAACCTGAATTTCATGTCTGTATCCAAAGTAAAAATGAATACTATCCATTTAGATTGGAATGTAAGCATAGCAGCACTGGCAGCTGTGGAAAAGACATAGCAAAGGCACAGCTAAAAGGTCGGCTCTGCAAAAGCCGTCACTTGTGGGATAGTTGGCTGTTAGTGGCTTCTGCTCAAGTATTTGACAATCACCATTATTTCGTGGTTGAGCTGAATAAGGCAGCTATACTGCTAGACTTTAAAAGTTTTATTTTATCTATTAGGAAAATTAATATGAAAAAGCTTGATGTAAATTTGAATTTAGTATGAGATCTGTGGTGGCTGCTGCTGGAATGACTGTTGAGAATAAACGGTATTAAGCATTCCTGGTCAAAATGATAATTTATCACAAGGCAAATTTTCAAAGTCAGTTTGCAAACCAAAGATTTGTGTTTAGGATCTGTCTTTTACGCCATCAAAGCCAACAAACAATACAAAATAGGAATGGCAGAATTGTTGCTCTTTTCTCCATGTGATTATGAATGAACTTTAGAAATACTAGAAGCTGATGAAACTAGGCAGATACTTCTTTCACCTGAGTAAAGCTGCCCCTTGCTTTTACAAATTTCTTAGTCTATCACAATCAAATACTTTTCCCAATTTTGTTGAAGAGATTCCTGCTCATATTCAGTGAGAATTTTTTCTTCCCTCTAGATGGAGTTCGCACAATCACGTACTGGTTGGGGCTGGAAGGTGACTCCAATCCAACCCCCAAGCTCAGAGCACGGTCAGCTAGAGCAGGTTTCTGAGCCATGTCCAGATGGGTTTTGAGTATCTCCAATGATAGAAACTTCACAATCTCTGTAGGCAATCTGTGCCAGTGTTTGGCCACCCTCACAGAAGGAAAAAAAAAAGATAATTTATGTTTAATTTTGTGTTTAAATGAGTTTTCCAATACTTCCATTTGTGTCCATTACCTGCTGTCCTGCCACCAGATAGCACTGAGAAGATCTGGGTTCCATATTATCTATCTTCTCCCCACATATCAGTTGTTTTTACAGTCCCAGCTCTCAATCTCTACTTGTATGACAGATGGTCCAGTTCCTTAACATTTTGTGACCCATGCTCTGGACCCACTCCAATAAATCCGTATCTTGTATATGGAGCCCAGGATTGGACTCAGCACTGTTTGTCTCACCAGTGCTGGAGGAAGGACCACTTCCTTTGACCCACTGGCAATGCTTCTCCTAATTTTCCCTAAGAAGCTGGTGGCCTGCCTTGTCAAAAGGGCATATTGCTGGCTTATGGTCAACATGGTGTCCACCAGGAACTCCGGGTCCTTTTCTGTAAAGCTGCCTTAAAATCACTTGGCCCCCAGCAGGTACTGGAGCATGGTGGTGTTCCTCCCCAGGTGCAGGAGTTTGCACTTTCCTTTTTTGACTTGCATGAGGTTCCTGTGAGCCCATTTCTCCAGCCTGTTGAGGTCCCACTGGATGGCAGTATGACTCCCTGGCATATCAGCCGTTCCTCACAGGTTTGTGTCATTTGCAAACTTGCTGATGGTAGACTCTAACCCATCACTCAGATCATTAATGAAGATGTTTAATGGTATTGACCTCAGTATCCTCTCCTGGGATACATAGTTAGTGACTGGCCTCCAGCTGGGCTTTGTGCCATAACTGAACTTCATGATCACAACTCTCTGCATCTGCAAATTCAGATAGTTTTAAATCAACTCTCCATTTATCCAAACCATACTTCAGTAGCTTGTCTATGAGGATGTTACAGGAAACAGAATTGAAAGCTTACTAAATTCTACTCAATAAATAAATTACATTTGCTTCTCTCCCCTCATCTACCAAGTCAATCACCTCATCATTATCAGATTGATCAGGCATGCTTGTCCCTTCAGAAATCCATGCTGACTACTCTCTCATCTTGTCCTTCATGTGTTTAGAAATGGTATATTTCCTGGTGTATTTCCTCCATCACCTTCCCAGAGATCAAAGGGAGGGAGACTAGCTTGTACCTTCCCAGATCCTCTTTCTTGGCTCTCTTGAAGACAGCAGTGACATTTCCTTTCCTCCCATTCTCAGGGCCCTCCCTTGTGGACCACAACCTTTCAAATGTTAGCAAGAGTGGCCCCACAATACTATCTGCTACTGCCCTCAGCACTTGTGGGTGCATCCCATCAGAGCCTGTGAACTTAATGTATGTCCAATTTGTTTAGATGTTCCCTAACATGGTCCTCTTCACCAAGGATAGGCCTTCCTTGCTCCAGAATTTCTCACTGATCTCAGGGGCTTCAGATTGCTTAAGCATGGTTTTACTGGTAATGATTAAGACAAAGACGACTTTGCAAACCTCAGCCTTTTCTGTGTCATAGAATGTCACGTTGGAAGGGACATCAAGGATTATCTAGTCCAACCTTTTAAGTAAAAAAAAAAAAAAAAAAAGTTGGTTTAAGTGAGATGGCCCAGCACTCTGTCAAGTTGAGTCTTAAAACTGCCCAGTGTAGAAGGGTCCACCACTTCTCTTGGGAGACTATTCCAAAGTTTAATTGTTCTCATTGTAAAGAATTTTCTTCTGGACTCCAACCAGAATCTCCCCTGGAGTAATTTGCAGCCATTCCCTCTTGTTTTCTCCATGTGAGGGAGTCTTCTTCCTCTTGGTAGCCACCCTTCAAGTACTGGTACATTGTAATAAGGTCTCCTCTACACCTTCTCCTCTCAAGGCTGAACAAGCCCGGATTTCTCAGCCTATCTTCGTACCGCAGGTCTTGCAGTCCCCTCATCATCTTCATGGCCTTTGTCACCAGGTCCCCTACCTCTTGTTAAAAGATGTCCCTAAATGATATCCCTCCTGTAGGCTAATTTTTAAGAAAACATGTAGAGTAACCACATGAATATCACTCAAGCAATTTGTATTGTCTGTACAGCTGTTGGGCTGCAGTACAGCAAAGTACATGAATTATCCCTTTGCTGTCAATAGCGTTACTCATGTGCCCAAAGTTAAGCACGTATTTAAAAGCTTTGAGAAATGGGCCTCTAATTTTCATCGATGTGAAATGCTTGAAACACAATCTGCTGCTATTTAAACTGTCTGAGACATCTACAGAGTACAAAATTGTACACATTCAAAGATCAATTTAAAGAATTGCTGCTAGCAAAAGAAAATGATAGAAAATAGAGAACAGCTAAGAATGGTAATTTTAAGGAGGACTAGAAGGTGGACCAGACTGATGTTCTCATGCTTGACATGCATTTTGCAAAGCTGGATGTGTGTGTTTGGATGCATTTGGAAAATGGTTCTTTAGAGCCTGAAATGCTGATCTTAAAACACAGAAGGCTTAAGATATGCAGAAAAACTAAAACTCATCCCAGCTGTGAACACCTCTTCCTCAGATAAGGGGTTCCTTTTCCCACATGCACACACACTTTCAGCTACAGAAATCCAAATATTTATTTTTTTTATTATTATTTATAGATATTTTCCTCTAAGTCTGGTAACCCAGAGCACACTGCTGAGTGTGCTGAGTGTCTTGCTGAGTGTGCTAGTCCAGCATCCTTGGGGACGCTTCTCTGTGTATCTTGGCCTGTTTCTTCTTTGCTCAGATGCATGGTTCTTGATTGTAATGACAACTTTGTACAGGGTAGAAAAGGAGCTTAGCTGGTTCCTGTAAATATGACTGATGTGGCAGTCAGAAATGAGTGTACTCAACTTTGTGATACTGCTGATGCAATTTCATTTCTTGGGGTGGAGGAGTTGCCTTTGCAAATTGTTTCCGACAAGAGCTATGTCTCTGCGCACTCTCTGCCCCACCGGGAACCACAGCTTTTGCCTAACCTGCTACTTTGAGAGTAGTAACAGTCAATTATTATAATAGGGCTAAAATCACAAGTCCCTAATCTGAATAGCAGCAGAGTGGCTACTGTGTGCCAACAGGGTAATTGGTGCTGGCTTTTGAGAACTGCTCCTCCCAAGAGATTATGGAGATGACAGCCTGACCTCAAGTTGTTAAAGGCTCGCTTTTAAAACTGAGAGATTAGTTTGATTCAGATTAGCCCTGCCAGATTCCAGTCTGGTTGTTTGCATCCTTCTTCATGAAGTCTCAGTGACACTTGGTGTAACGAGGCTCTTTGCCACTTAAAAGAAGACAATAGAGTGATGCTGTCTTCTCTCTGGAGCAGATCTGTGGGGACACACAGAAGAGGGGCTGCACTGAGGTCAAACATCAGCTGCCATAAAAAATGCAGGTTTTCAATGTTCGCAAGCGACCTGAGGTTCCTTGAGATGAGAAATAAGAGGAAAACAAACATTTAACATTG
The DNA here is from genome assembly GCA_013396935.1 of Baryphthengus martii. Classification (NCBI taxonomy): domain Eukaryota; kingdom Metazoa; phylum Chordata; class Aves; order Coraciiformes; family Momotidae; genus Baryphthengus; species Baryphthengus martii. Next base: position 247,487 of record VWZK01020243.1, read on the forward strand.
TTCAATTAGGTAGAGTTTTACTTGATTACCATATGCATTAATAGTGCTAACAATAGCACCATCTACTGCCTTCAGGATAGCAGGACACAAGTTCTGTATTATAATAGCAGAGATGACTAGTGAAATGAGAAGAGGGTATCTGAAGAGCTTGTTCTCCTCACCTCCCGGCAGCAGTGGTGCTGGAGAGCCACTGCATCCACCTGTGTTCACAATGCAGACAACCTGCTGGGATCCAGTAGAGCAAATCTGTCAGTGCTTTGCAGACCTGTTTTCAAACTATTGGGGCAATCTTTTCAGATGTAGGTCACCACGGCATCCCATCTGCATTGGTAATAAATACCAGGAATAAAATTTCTTCCAGCACTTTGCCTAGCCTTTTTCACTTGCCCTTGTCAGTCTTTAAGCCCATTCAGGGGCCAGAATCAGCTCCTCCTCACCACCAGCCCACTGCATCTGCCCCTTTGCAAGACCATCACATGATTTCCTTTCTCCCTTCCCCAAGATTCAAGCTGTGGATGCTCCCGAATCTTTGTTCAGAGAGTAAGCCAGACAAGGGATTAGAGTTGAAGAGATGTAGATATGGCTGACACAAATTAAAATGAGCTGATACAAGCCATTGTGGGTTTTACTAACCATACAGTGCACATGTTTTAATAGGAGACCATAACATGGCACACAGTCTCAACAGCTGCTTGAGCATCAGGGGATAACACAGTTCCTGTCATTTGCACAGGTTAGATTAATGGTGATTTGCATCTGACGCAATCTTTAATTTCTTGTTCCCCTCCTAGGATACCATAAAATGTTGGACCTCTTGGGTCTGCAGAACTATAATCCCTTATCTAGTCTGTAAAAGAGGGAGTTTTATCCCAAAGTGAATGTCATGGAGGTTCCTGGATGCTCTAGCCCCACCCCTAGGATTTGATTATGGAAAGCAACTACCTTATTATTCACTCCAGTTTTACCCTCTTGTCAAAATGAACAAGCTTTTCTTGTTCCTTTGTTTGGCCTTTTCTCTGTTGTTTCAGGACAGGATGTCTCATGTAGAAATCTTATTTTTATTTAAGAGGAACTGAATTTCCCACACTGCTGTCAGTGGCTCTCCAGCAATCACAGAACCACTGCTCTGCCCCAGGGAACAGAAAGAAAAAAAAATTGTAGATAAGGAAACAGACCAATCAGAAGTGGCCAATATCAACATAGGAATGAGGAGTACTAGGGAAAAAAAGCAGTAGTTTCCAGTACTGCAGATCCGAGGACATCTGGGATAGGGACAGGGATTTTCAGGGAGAGTCTTTGGTGCCTGCAAAGGGACGAGCCCACATGTCTACTAAACCTATAAGGAGGACATGAAAAAATACCTCTTTCCCCTTCCGTAGCCATCTGTAGGAACCCAGTGTCTCTGGGGCTCCTAATCACCTCCAGACTGTGATAGAAACCATCAACTGGGTTCAGCAGTGACTGTGGTTAGGATGGGATGAACAAAGGGATCGTCCCTTTGTGCTCCTCTGACTGAATCTTCTGCAGCAAATAAGGCAGCCTAATAGCCCAATATGAGGCTCAGGGTCAGACACTCAGCAACAAAAATGGAAACGCTCATGTGGTAAACGACTACAGGGTTTTCTGGAGGAAAAATATTGTGTGTGTGTGTATGTCATTAAGAGCTTATAATGATGCTCCCTCTGCCTTTAGGGTCAAGTTAAAGCTGTACAGGCAGCCTTCACTATAGCTCCTCCTCAGTTCCAAGTGTTTGGCTATGCAGGTTAAATAGTGTTCTTTTGCTGCAGGATTTGGAGGTGGTGTATAAATTTATGCCATGAGAAAGTCAATAAGTGACAGCAGTTTAAAGATCTGCTCAACAGAAAAAAAAAAAAAATAAGCAAAACTAAATCCAAGCAAACCCCAAACAAACAGTTGAAGAATACATCAGTCCTGCCTGTCTGTGAAGATTAGATAGCCTCACCACTAATATCAAACAGGAGGGAAAAAAATAAATCAAAGTGCTTATAAGACACTCAGGACCATGTCTAAATATTAATTATGAAGCTGATTTAAAAACTGAGATGCTTCTATGGGCATGCTTCTATTGGCTTAATTGTAGTCATAGTGTGACAGAGCAGCAGTAATGCTGTGAACAAGCACCTTAGTCCTTGGAAAGGTCAGGGATTCTACTTGTATAGTCAATTAATTGGCTAACCTATGATTTGTCATTGCTAAAACATTAAGAAGTGCTTGTGGAGCGTCTCAGCACTGCTGATCACTGCTGAAGCACTTGGGCATTCACTACAGGCAACCGGAAGCAATTTTACTCCCTTTGTTGATAGTGAGGAGAGATCTTTTTTCCCAATCTGCTTTGAGTGGTGTGAAAGGAAGAAGTTGCTTTGGTAGGGAGAGAATAGAGAATGGGCTGGGCAAACCCATGATATTGGATAGATAAGGATGTGCCATCACGTGCTGTGTTCTGTAATCCAGCATGAAAACAATTATTAGCAGGTACTCACAGTAAGTAACAAGCCACAGAGACCCATGAAAAATGACCTTACTTTCTGCTTTCTCTTCTGAATCCTGACCTTGCTCTAGGGGAACTCATCAAGACAGATCCCAAGGAGCTGAGTGTACAGTAAGGTCCTTCAGCAAGTAGTGCTCCTCAACACTACATCTCTGCGCTGATTATTGTGTACCTCTGTTTGCTGTGTTGGCTTTTTAGTGTTGGTTTAGCATTCACAGTGCTAGATCTGTTGCATTATATGTATCTATAGGGTACTTGAATTCATACTTATGGGATCAGAGTTCTTTGGGGAGTGTAAACTCTCCTGCAATTCCAGTACTGTCTTTGAAATTTAGTCTAATGCCACCAGTAATGGGTACCTCTTGCTAACTCAAGCAGTGAGTTGAAATGTCCAAAGGACATGGTTTTGTGTTGTGCTGGGTGGGTGACGGGCAGCAGTAGTTGCCCTCTGGGGTGCCAGAGCCATGGGTGGCCATTGCTCTGGGCATTCACAGGGCATACTCTCTCCCCACCATTTTTCCCCCTGAGTTGCAAATGAAGTATGGAGGTCTTGCTAGGACACTGCAGAATCTGTCTTTACTTTCAGCGTGAAATGGGGATTATGCTCCTTTCCTGTTGTGTTGAATACAACTGTTCAATGAAAGCAGCCTTTATAATTGCAGTGCCCTAAGGTGGTAATTGTTTCATCTGCATCCAAGCTATACTGTTTCCGTTGACCTTGTCTGGTGCCTGTATTACCCTCAATACCCCTACGGGCTGTGAAACGTAAACAGAATTATCTGTGTGTGGAGACTTTCCTGTCTCTGCTGAGGACAGGCACAGCAAGTGGCAGCAATCCCCGTTGCTTTATGTTCCCTTTTATAGGCAAGGGTGCTGCATCTCCAAATCATTAGGCACTGTGTGGGAGAGATACAGTAAAAATGACCTTACAGCCTCTCTGAGCCAGCACAGACACTAAATCAGTTGTCAGCTACAGCAGGAAAAGAAGGCTGTGGGGAAAAAGAAAACAAGGGTAAATCAGAGCAATCAATCATGTCTGAATCAGATTTGCGCATGTCCTTTTTTTTGTTTGGCCAGGGTCTGACAAGTGGGGAGGCACTGGAGGAGAGATGCTGCCTCCACTGCTTCCCACAGAAACTCCCAGGCATGGAGAATCTTCTTTCTTTCTGCAGCAGGAAGCATACTCTGCGTGCGTCTATGTGCGTATACGCACGTGGACAAGGTCTTTTGACTGGCTGACATTGCAAAGAGGCTTGGTTGCAACCCAAAATTACTGATCATACTTGGAACAACTCCTGAGCAGTAAGCAGTGTGAGATCATGAAATGAATCTGAAATCGGTGGCTGAGCACCCCCTGCACACCTTGCTGATAATCCGGCTTTTAAAAGGCTGTGTGAAATAGCTGAGCTGAATTGTGTGCTAACTCAGGCTTGTTGCACTACGTTTCCCAAACTACTAGTAGGTGGCAAAAATGTAGAAAAGCTGTCAGAGGATGTATCTTCTCCAGGAAGAAAATTTGTTATTCCAGATGCATAAGATAGACAGAGCTCTGTGTGACTCACAGGATGAGTGAGCAGACAAGTAGGAGAGAAGGATTCTGTTGCAGTGGATGAAACTTCATTGCTTCTTAAACAGAACAATTTTGTAATGGAATTATTGAAAAGCAAGCTCTTCAATCCTTTTTATTTTTCTTAGCATAGAATTACTTTTCAAATTATAACATACTTTTTACTGTAGCCTTGATTCTTGAAATGTCTCCTGTTTCATTCAACACAACTCTTAGCTGATCTATTGAAAACAGTAATTTATTATTTATTTGTTATTTTACCGTTTCATTCAGCTTTATTCCATTAAGAGTCTGTGCATTGCAAAGTCGTGTTTGATTTTTCTGTGGTCAGGTTCATAGCATAGTTTACATCCTTGTGGAACTCTCCACTCCAGCCTGGCTGCTGTCCAAGTATGTCTGGGGTCACTCACTGCCCTCTCCTCTCACGGGTAGCCCAGGGAAAGGTGAGCTGGCAGGAGCTGGATGGCCTCTCTGCTTCCCTCACGCAGTCATCCTTTGTCTGTCTCCAGTAGGGTCTTTGGGACTCAAAAAATAGAGACGAGGCCATTGCCCAAGGGGTTTACAGTGCAAGCAGATGTTAGTGCTCCAGCTTCTTGAAAATTTCCAGATGAACTACTTTTCAGTGGAAAACAGCTTCTTGACTAAATGAGCATGTTTGTGGAATATGTCTCCTTCCCATGGCTAAGTCCATTTTTTGCTGAAAAAGGGAAAGTCCCAAACTCAAAAAAATTTCAACTTGGAAACTCAATTCCTGTAAAACACTGTGACCTGGGGTTGCCACATCATGTGTCTTTCCCTATAGTGTCTTTTCCCCTTGGATCGCAGACAGGAAAAATATCTGCTGGGTCCCCAGGGCTGCTTCATTCTGCAACAGCACCCCCTTCACATAATCCACCTTCAGACCAGTTAGGGTTTTTAATTTTACTCTTCCATCCAAAAAGCTACACCAGAATTTCCATAGGTTTTAAATATTTTTTTATTCTTTCCATCCTAAAATAATTCATTGGCCTCATATTCCAGTGTGGCTTTTTGCTAATGTTGTTCCATACATTATAGATGTCTCCTCTCTCTAGTGTTTGCCTCTACTATGTTGTGGCAGTAAACAATCACACTTGTTTTTAGTTTCATGTTGCAACATCAAACTGAATTTTCTGCTCTCCTCACCCTGCTAGTTCTTTCCTGGACTCTTGAAGTAATCTTCATTTACTTTAATCATTCATGAAGCAGGACTGAACCCAGTCTGTAGATGAGTTTATAGCTGTGCCTCAAAAAGCAGAATTGATATTTCTTTGATTTAGTTGGAAACATATCACATCACAAGATCCTAGGGTTTTGACCAGGGTTCACTATCATACTGCAGCCAAAGCAAGTCTTTAGCTAAATCAAAGGATAGGAGTGAGAGTCATCTGGCCACAATGTCAATGAAATGTAGCGGGAGAATTTCAGAGTTAAAATAATTGATTTTCACAGAATCATAGAATGCCTTGGGTTGGAAGGGACCTCTAAAGGTCGTCTAGTCCAAGCCCCCTGCAGCAATCAGGGACATCCTCAATTAGAGCATGTTGCTCAGAGCCTCATCAAGCCTGACCCTGAATGTCTCCAAGAATGGAGCCTCCACCACCTCCCTGGGCAACCTGTTCCAGTGTCCCACCGCCCTCATAGTAAAGGACTTCTTCCTAATGTTCAATCTAAATCTACTCTTCTCTAGTTTAAAACCATTGCCCCTCATCCTATTGCTACACTTAATTTTCAGCCAAAATGACACATGCTAACATTTTATCAAAAAAAAAAAAAGGCAAAAAAGCAAAACAAATAAATCATTCTGAAGAAAACCCTCCCTGACCAATCCTCCTGACTTCCAGATCTCTCCTTGGTACTAGCTTTCAGGGCACTGAACAAACCCAGTAAAGTCTGTAAAACCTGGAAAAAATCAGATTTGCAAAATTTGCCTCTGGTATGACTCTAAGTTTTCTTGGCTCCTGGATGCACCACTTTCAACCAGAACAGGTAATCAATGGTTTTATTACAGTTGCTTTTTGAGTGGGCCATTTGAGTGGGCTTCTCAGCTGGAACGCTGACTTTTACAGTAAATCATCTTGTCAAATGCCATTCATTCTCTAAGTGCCTATTTTACACACTTGGTAAATGCCTGATGAATGAAAAATATAACTAAAAACAACTCACAGGGCAATAGCAGCCAACACAAGATCTTCCTTCCTATCCTCTGCAGAGCAGCTGGGTAGCCACAATAAGACCTCAGAGCTTTACCATGAAGGCTGACTTTTGCTCTCCCTGTGGGCAGTTACAAACCCCTGATAGACCAGAAATTCCTAAAGCAAGGTCAAATTTGATGCAAGTGTTACGTTTGCACCACTGAGCCTAAGTGCAAATTCCTTCTTGAGTGGTTTTCATCTCCAGTGCCCGAATCCTGACTCCAGTGCTTTTCTGCCTATCCAAATGAATGGGCAGGATCCTTTAGCATCATCAGATATGGCTCTCTGTGGTCTACTATTCAAAGACTTTTTTTGTCATTCACACAGGCTTGTATTTTCAAGACAACAGCAAAAAGCACCAAATCTGTAAGGGTTTTATTTAGGCCTAGCCCACACCTTTCTGTCCTATTTATCCTGCTGTACTTCACCCTGCAGTAAGGGACATGTAACTTCTGTTGCCTCATTGGCTTGGCTCTATGATTCACAGCTTCTTTTTAAGCAACATCTGCTCGTAATACACCTTTTGCTATGTTCAAATCCAGTAAGAATAAAGTATTCTGATAAACTAACAGAAGCTCATAGCCAGAGTCCGTTCTGGCTACAATTTCACAATGTTCTGAGTTAGGAGACATGTGCAAGTACTTTCCCCGCCCAGTTACAATTTGAAGAGGGTGAATGATGAATCAGAATTTGCCAGCTGGTGCCTCATCTTTGTTTCAAGTTCACTTGCAACAGTCAGGGCAAAAGGTCTGTCTTTTGTGGCTGTTTCCCTCATTGCAAAATCCTCAGAAAACCTGAAAAGTTTTGGTAGATTTTGGGGGGGTTATGTCAGCAAAACTGAAGAAACCTCTAGAGGAGTAGTTTCTTTGAAGGGAGGGCTTGGGCTTTTACAGCTCCAGTGCAGAGAGACAATGGAAAACAAAGTTACTGAAGAGCAGAAAATCCTGGGTGCCAGCCCTGCTGCCTTGTGTGGCTTTTGCTGCTGGCTGTCTTGAGCAGGCAGGAGTGGGGACAGAGCTACTGGTTTTGCCTGAGAAAGGGCTACGAGATTAAGCTCACATACATTAACAATTAAATTTCCAGGAAAAAAAAAAGTAACCTGATTTGCTGCATGTGGCTGACCATTGAAAGATAAAAATTTTTAAAATAAAATATTGGAGTTATTACCCATACCAAAATATGACAGCAAAAACCTGTTTATTGCTCTTCCATTTTTAATTCCCTTCCACTATTCATCTCTCTGGGGAATCCTGGAAGCTCTTCCCTGCTTCCTGATAATTTCCTGGAGTAACTGGCACTCTGAAAATAACAGGGACCTATACACATTGGGCTGTGTTGCAACCTTTTCACAAAGTCCAGCCCAGATTCAAGAACTCAGATTCTCTTTTTAGTTGACTTAAGTCTAAATCTTCACTTCTGGCTAAGGCTGCTTCATTACCATGTGCTAGCAGAGCTCACATAACACTGCCCAGTTCACAGCTGGATTCTAGTAGAGTCTCAATCTCTCTAAACCAGGGCTCCTGGCCTGCACTGGGCATGGAGATGTAGCCAGATATAGCATCTGGATTACATTGGTTTTCTAGGTCAGGTAATACAGGCTGAATTTTTTGAGGGCTTTGGAATGGGGTAGGCATTCCATTAATATTCCCAGAAGCATGTCTTAACAGTAGCACAGGTTCCCACACTCCTCATGTCCCATGGGGATCCTAGATATCTTTAAGCATGTTGCTGTCCTGCCAGCTGCTGCCTGGATCTGTCTGCTTTTAAAAGTGGGTGCAGGTTTCATCAAGTATCATTTTTAGGACCGTGTAGCTCACCATGGGACAGGGTATAGCAATGCCATTCTCCCTCCTTGTAAAGCTGTTGATCTGTAGCAATTTAATTGCTAAGCGTGACTCTCAATCTGAGGCGAGGCCTGAGATGGGGAGAAAAAGATGGTACAAATATTGCTTATCTGTTTGCAAAGCTCATCACTATTCTCACGGGGTTTTCAATGAATTATTATTATTCTGCTGTAGCCTTGTTACATACTTTTTTTTGGCACTCTGTCCTTCCCATGCCTCCATATTTCAACCGTTTCCTTCGCTTCTGAGTTCTGAGCAGCTAATGTTGGATAAAAGATACAACTCTCTAATGTTTGGGAAACAACCCTGCTCTGAGTCAGTGTGACCACACACATCATCCAGCATAAGTAGTAACCACTCTGAAATATGTCTGTCTCTTAGAGCTGAAACAGTCCACGCAGCAGAGTATTGAGATGTTTATGCTCAAAGTGAGACAGGCACAACCAATGAGTGTATCGAGACTGTCACGGCAGCGGTGTGCCAACGGCACTGCTGGCAACGCTTACCTGGTTTCTTGGTCAGTTTTGTAGCCCCTAAGATTTTCTTTCCCAAACAAACAGGTACATTTAAAAACCTGTCTGGCAAATCAGAACTGAGAAAAAAAAAAAAAAAAGTGTATCACAAAGAACAGAAAATACTTTCCTAGAAGCTAAAGACCAAAAAAAAAAAATAAAAAAATGATGGGAATGGTTGAGGAGTCTACCTCAGCGGGACATTTTTGATGTATGGTACACTAAAAATGTAACATTATGTAATCATCTGTGTCAGTTCTCACTATAGCCTCTGCTAACTAGAAACTGGCTTAAGATAAAAATAGCATTCATCCAAACTTGATAACATGGCTGGCTGTACAACCTGAGCATGCAAGCCCCAGTCAAGAAGGCTTTGCTACCCATGGAACTAGTCTCTTAAGAAACTGCCTTCTGGAAAAAAAGGACCTTTTTCCTGTTCTAGTCTTCATCTTCCATATCTTTTACCTCCTGCTTTACTTAACAGCCCTGACAGAAAACTTACCAGCAGTCTGTGAAATTAATGGCTTTAAGATCAGACCTCTCCTGTGAAGACAGGATGGGGATGAGGATGTTTTTCCTAAAGTATGGCGAGCAGATTTCCTAAACTGGTTGGCATAGTTTTGGAATGCAGATCCTTTCTACACAAATTGAAAGAAAGTCTCTGGAATGCAATTTTGTTAAGATTTTAGAAAAAAAGTACTTTTTTTTTTTTTCCTGTGGATCAAACCAGGATTTTCCTTGGTGCGCTCTAATTGATATCGAAGGAGAACTGGAGGCAAGAGACCCAGTGTGAGATTAGAAACTGCAGGAGAGTAATAAGCGAGCCAAAAGGACATGCCTTATGCATCCCGGCTGGTTGTGAAACCGTGGTCACCCTAGGCCACAAAACTTATCATTTTGTTTTGGTGCCTTGCAACCATTGCCTTTTGCCACAAGATGGGGATGCAAGCCCGAGTTTAGGCCAGGTAAGCAAAGGCTTCTTCCTCTGCGGGAATGAATCTCCGTGATCCTTGTCCACTCAAGGACTTCGTTTTGTTGCTACTATTTCGAGCATGCATACTGCATAATTCATAAATAGTATCTGGTGATCTGTTTTGCTGTTAACAAGGGATACTTAGGGCGGAAACAATTCTGTTTCTTACCTTTGTTAAAAATAAAACATCTCTGTGATGTAGTTGGGCATACACCACTAGAGCTCCTTGCAACTCCACGTCAAATTTTAAATCACTGCACCAATAGGAAGAGGCAAACCTCTCCCTAAAAATATATGAATTTATGTCACAAAGTAGATATTAGTGAGCTAATTATCAGTCAGCTAATAGCTATTGATTTTGCTAAAGCAATTGTAAGCTTAGATAAGCTGCTTTATTTTTTGTTTTCAGCTTCAAGAGTCATCAAATACCCACAAATGTTCTGTCTTAAGTGACCAAGGGAAGAAATTCAGGCTGAAAATGTGGCTGAGACAGGCCCTTGCCCTGCAGATCTGATGTTTAGCTGGCAGTGGTTGGCAGCTTGGCTGAAATGACTAAGAAGGTTACATTTCATAACATAGCAATGAGCAGCCCCTGGGAGATTTTGGTAGAAAATACTATGTCACACATGTATTTATTTTATTTATGTTTCTGTAATGAAGTCTTCCGTTCCTTCTGAGCTAAGGGCAAGTTGTTTAGCATTCACTCAGCCACTCATTTAGCCAGGTCCTGCACACATATGGGGGGTTGAAAGGGACTTGAGCACTCAATCTCATCCTGCATCATCCAGCTATGAGATGATGCATCTTTTCATCACCAGTTTGGGACCACGGATGTCTTTGTGAATAGCTCTAATCACTCTCAAGCCTGGTTCAGGATGTGGGAGCTCTACAGAGATCAAACACTGCAGCACTTTAATGCAATTTGTGTTTACAGTTATCGGGATGGGGAAGGAAAGGCAAAGGAGAGGAAGAAAACAAAACTTCAAGTACCAGAAGCTATAAACCTTAAAAAATGCGCCGTCCCAACACTATATAAAAAAGTAGGTACTGGACATTCTTCATTGTTTACCTAAAATTAAAAATAACCTATTTATAAATCCCTTTACTATTTATCACCACTGCTTATTTCTGTGCTTTCTTTTACAGTACTGTTTATATGATGAATTACCTACCATTCAGAGTATTCTACGTTGAGAGAAATCACATGTAGTAATGAGTGCCTCCAACAAATATTGACCTTTCTAAAGGAAATTTTGTATAGATGAAGTGGGATGTCATAGAAAACACAATCATATTGAGTAGCATAACAGCACCATTCAGAGTTGATTAAACTGTAAATCGTGTTTTGAGAACAAGCATTTGATTTTTTTTTATTTTATTATCATAGCTTTCATATCAGATTTCTCCTTCTCCATACATCCTCCCCTGCCTTGAAAGGCAGAGGTGCTGTGAAAATACTCAAAGTTCATCCTGCCAGTTCTGTAGGGTTTACATGGAAAAAAGCCTCACAAGGCATCGCTGCCTTATCTTCCAGTGAACAAGCTCTCAAAAATGCCGGCTTAATTTCCTGTCCTCTATGTGCAGCCCAGTGGCTTCTGGTGTTTCTTCATTACAGACAATGCAACGAAGTGAATATAAACTAGTTTCTAGTCCCCTTCACTTGCTGATTTTCCTGCAAAAGTTCAAGGTAGCCATATATTTGTTCACTACAGCAAACAAAAAATGCCATTTATATTAGTTTTAGATACTTAAGACAATCTGTTTACAAGAAAAGCATCCTGGGAAAAGTCATCCTTCTTCTGTCTCTGAAACCCAGTGTATTTTGGTCTAGTGTTCCTCGAACGGCAGGCACTATCATTAACAAAGATAAATGCATCGAAAGATGATCAAATTGGAGCTGGCTAGGGAGAAGGCAGAGATGTACCCAGCTGCTTGGAGAAGTTTATCTGTTTGTTTGTTTATATTTATTTTGTGTCCTCCAATGCTGGCAGCAAGGGGAACGGGATGCAGGGCCTTGCTGCTAGCCCAACCACTGGCAGGCAGAGCCTCTGCACATCTCTTTTTCTAACACAGGCGTGGGCTGTGTTACTGAGGAGTAAAATCCTCAGCAGCAGTTTGGCTGTCAGGCAGCTTGCACTGCATTTAGGCAGAAATTGTGTAGCACACTTTATGCTTTTAGTCTCTCACGTGCATTTAACAGCCACGGTGATTTTTAGTATGATGTCATACAGGCAAAGTAATTTGCCTGGGCGAAAGTTAATTGCTGTGATATAGTTTTGGTTAGGAGAGGGGGTTAGGGGATATAGGGGTTAACTGTGATATAATTTTGGTTAGGGGAGCTGTGTTGTGAGCAAGCCAGGAGTTGGGGCGGCATCAACAGCGCTCCTGCTGCTGGTACTCTGTTGCTGTTTTAAAAATCCAGCTTTGCCTGGATCATAACCTAAATTATCACACAGTCCTCTAATGGTACTGTGCCTCTGCACGCCAGGATTTCTCAGACCACCATATCCTCAAATGTCAAATATTTCTGCATAGACATGTTTCACTTTGCAATTAGGTAAGCCTGAAGAAGGCTGGTGTTATTTTAAGCAGTTTTCTGGTTATTATGACTGTCTCCACCTCATTGATTCTGTAGGCTGGTAACCAAGCTGCTTAAGCATACATTAATATTGTACTCAGCTATTTGATAGCTATTTACTAGCCCCTGGTTCCTTATTCTTACAGTTGCATTTATTGAGCCAAATCAGTTTAGTAATACTTGAATACATCACATAGATATCTTGATCGAAGTCAAGAACTTGCTTTTTATTGCACGCTTTTCTTTTTCCCTGCCTTTTTTTTAAAGAAAAAGCGTCTTACTTTTTAGATCAGAAGTTCCAGTTAGTCACACAATGGTAGAGACACCTGCCAGCCAGATGTGCTAGTCTGGCAATTTCCAGCTGCTCTTGCATGCTTCTTGATTTCTTGATTTTTCTGCTTCTCTCACCTTAACTGCCAGGTCTTACACCAAGCTGGTCACTGGAGTATGCCCCACATTTAGTTGGACTGGCCTTCTCATGAGTGTCCTGGGAAGTCACAGCCAAGTGTCCTGCAGCTGGCTACTTGGGCTAGGCAGGAGAGAATGGAGTTAGAATACTGCCAGAATTGGCAGTAGAAATTTACTTCACAGCAGCCCTCTTTTGTGTGGGCTGTCGTGAAATGAGTGCTGAATTCTGATGCCACAGTGGAAATGATGAACAGTCAGGTTAAAGCAACATACTGCATAGCAGAGATAATAGGATTATTCACAGAAGTGGTGTGAGGAGTTCCTTTGAACTTCTAACACTACTCCAGCTGGTTTTTCCCTCTGGGAATGTTGTTTCAACATCTGAGGTTAAATGCCCTATTTGTAAACAAGTGGAAGCGAAAAGAAATACCTTTTTTCTTCCTTTCTTGCTTCATTGCATGATTTTATTAGCCTGTCCTTTGCAGTGGTTTTACATTACCTTTTAAGCTGTTACATGCAATGAGAGAGTAAATGATGGAGTATATATTGTGTTGACCTCCCCTTAAAAGGTAGGCGTGTTAAAAAGCCTTGGGGCACTTCTTGCACGCAGGTGGTAACAGTGCAACTGAGAACTATAGGAAACAACTGTGTGACCAAGGCCAGGCAGCAATAGTATGTCATATAATCTACTGATACTCGGCTTTGAGGTCTCATAGATTTTTCATCAGTCTTTCACAAGACATTTGCTCTGATTTGAGCTCTCCCGGCTCATGCATAAATATTGAGCCTGCAGTTGTACTCCCCATGCAGTATCAAATTCTTCCGCAGTCAAACAGGGAAGAGACAGAGGTTTGAGGCAACACCTTGGCCAAAGAACATGAAACAGCACAATGGGGATCTTTTACAGAGGTGTGCTGCTTTGTTGTTAGGTCTTGGGAGCTTTTTGTTTCTCTGTGATAGGCATGACTGCTTCTGATTTTTTGTTTTCTAAAGGTTTTTCTGAATTGCTTGTAGGAAAACGGTGAAGGTTTCCCCTGAGCAGGTGCAACCTACAGTCAAATACCACAGAACATCTTGGCTGGTTTCTGTGGTGCTAGAAGTATTCCTGGTGTTCCCCATTTATTATACCTTTCTTTTAACAGTCATCCTGAAGGGCAGTGGTTCAGTGAAGGGAGAGGAGGAAAATCAGGATATATAGAAACATGTCTCTGTGGGAATGGTGGAAGGGGCAGGAAGGAATCCACTTCTAGACTGGGGTTAAGGAAAAGTTTGGGTAAATCTCACTCTGCCCTGCAGAGGGGAAATTGGCCCTGTGGGTACTGATGAGGAAAAGTTAGGAGGAGACAAAGGCATTGAGGAAGTTTCAGTTTGGTTTCCATTCTTCTGCCCCACAAGAGACAAGTGTGCTGGCCTTCAGCTCTCTCAAGACTTTAAGCAAGTACAGAAGTCTCTTTATTGAGCCAAGGAGAAGTTACCATCATGTCACAGCCCCAAGTACTCCAGTCACTAAAGAGAAGTGTGACTTTCCTGGCTCTGATGAAGATTTGTGGTGGAAAAATACCATACTCCAGCCAGAGCACTGGCTTTGGGGCTGCTGCTGCTAGTGCTTGTCTTCTAGTCTTGCTTTTTATAGAATGAGAACGTACCTGCTGCCTCTCAACACATATCTGTAAAAGCCTCAAAGCCGTAGCTGTTGTTCGCTGCAGATTCAAGTCTGTGCTCTTTCAGCCCCAGCCTCCAGGGAGTTGCAGTTTCTCATTATTCCCTCTCCAGATTACAGTTTGAAGCATGTCATTGGGTTTTACTGTGAAGCTGCAATTAAGACAGAGCTGTGTGTGATTTATGTGGAAAGTCTGTTAGACTTACAGAAAAGAGGGGGATAGAGCAGGAGGAGGAGGATGTTACGTCAGCTGACTTTTGAGAGTCCCACAGTGGACGTAAAAGGAAACACGCCACAGCCTAACTTTGTTGCAAACTTGCGAACTGGGAAAGTAGTAATTTTGGGTTAGACTGGCTTAGACGAAAACAGAGACCAAGTATGGAGATTCTGATTTCAGTACTTAATAAAAAGTAGATTGTGAATGAAAACGCTGCAGGCAACATTTTCCCTCTGATGGAGAGCTTGATAAAATGTCATTTCTCATTTTTTTTTCTATTTGGACAGACTTTCTTTCGTCCCTGTACCAGAAGCAGGTATTTCTGAGAGGCACTTTCCACAGACTTTCGCTCCTAAGGCCGTGATGGGCAATGCTTGCATCTGAGCTGGTACTGAAATAAGCACGTATTGTGTTTGTGTGCCTTTCTTCCACAAACAAAAAGGTCAAACATTTGAAACATCTCAACTCCTCAGTTCCGTTTTGAAACACACTTTAAATTTCTAGGACAGATACCACTTCCAGCCTGCGGTGCAAATACGGCTTTCAGCCTGTGGTGACTGGGAGTGGGGTGCTGGAGCAATGAATTCCTCTTCCCGCTGAGCGCTGGCAGTCACTGTGTGGTGTGTGTCCCCCTCCCCTTTTCGCTTTAACCTTTCTCTTATTTCACCAACATATCCCTAGATGGAAAATCACAGCGGCCTTATGTTTACACCACTTCACACTTTGAAAATTCGGGCCAAATATTACACCGTGTCGTGCTCTGCTGGGCCCTGGCGCGTCTGGCTGTGCCGGCGGAGGCTCCCTTGGCACAGGGGTTTGTTTTGCCTGGCTGACTTGACTCCAGGCCACACGGGCCCGCTCTGTGTTAACCTCTAAGAGTGCGGGAGCAAGAGACACTCGCGATTTTCACCAGGGCCCCGCCAACGTCACTTGGCTGAAAGAGGGTGTTACGGTGCCATTTCCATGGGCGGCTCGGTTCGAATCGAGCCCAGCCTCTTACAGGGCTGGGGTGTCTCCTCTTCTCGAGCGGCAGCTGCCGGCTACCTAGCCTGGGGTTGCGGTGATGCCNAGAGAGGTCGGCCTTGGCTTAGGCCCGGGTACGGTCGCTCTCCGAGTGCCTTCTCCCGCTTCTGAGCGCTCACCATCTTCCCCCTTGGCAGCTGCCGCTCCTTTGAGAAAGGTGAAGATTAACAAAGGCGATTCCAGGCTTTTATTTTTCTTTTTTTTTTTCTCTCTGTTTTTTAACCCAGTAAGCAACTGCGTTGCACATCGCTCCCTGTGTTAAGGTTGTTGGATGAACTGAAAAAGTGTGTCCCTGTGGCATATAAATAGCTTTTCTTAACTCCAGTTGTCTGGGCGGCACTTTGTGGCGGTATCGTGCGGAGATGATTGAGTTGCTTTTTCCAGTCTTGGCGATCGCTAACTGTTGCATTAATGTTTGGACGAGTTTTCCCTGTGCAAAATCAGATCTTCCATCTATAAGGTCATACAACGTTGAACTCTTTGTTTTGGAGCTGCTTCGAGGAGGCGATTTAGTTTTGATTTTGGTTAGCTGTATATTTTGGCTAACTCTGCGTAATTTTTTGTTCCTAGTTAGTGCATCCTCTCCAAATCCTGAAACAAGCTCAATAATTTTCTTTACTGTTCCTGTGGACATGAGAAATATTTCTTGTTTCTCTTGCAAATTTAAATAGTGAGTTTCCCCAATTAAATGCAGCTCTGTGACTCAGATTTTTGAGCTGAAACGGAAACAGGCTGGAAACCTGTAACTGAGCAAGACTGTGAGGCTAATTGGAGACCTTAATTGGAAAAGCTTTCTGAGCAGAACAGCTGCTCAGAAACTGCTCAAAGGATTTTTGCTGTCTTCTGAATTTAACCCAGGCTACGTGATTTTTGCCTTGGCATGTGTCTGCCTGGAGTGAAAATCATACATTATTCATTTAATCCTGAATGGGAACATGTCTTTTTACAAGAGATGTGATATTTTAATAAGTCAGTCAAATTTTAGTTCAAACACTGATGCGTGTGCTATTTACTATAAATATTTATAAGATGGTCACAGGAATGGTGGTTTTATTTACATGTTGCAATTGTGTTTCACAAATTTAAAAAAGTAAAACATTTTAGTTTTATTAAAAATTTATGACATTTATACAAGCAGCATCTTTGATAAAGATCAGGTAAGTGTTGCATAAGACCTGGGACTATAGGACACATGTACGCTCCAAGTATCTGTGTGTAATGGGAAGACCACGGTAAAGTGAGTGAGCTGCCACATCGTTTTATATCTGAAAGAAGGGCAGTCGTACTTAATAGCAGCACCGATGCAGATGTTTATATTGCAGGAAAAATATCGTCTCACAAATAAAGAGATTTCAAGGATTTGATTAAAATAAAAGAATGTATACCTTGCTAACAATCTGTTTTAATATAGTCAAGCAACAACACCTAGGCAAGAGTCTGAGCACTTCTTTGTGTTACTGTACAATATTCTCTATGTTTAAGGTTCCTGCTACCTGTTTGCTAATAAAATGCAGTAGGAATAAGTTCATTTTTAAACATCACGCTAGCAGTAGACTTCTTAAACAAATAGATGAAACTCCATGGTAGCAGTGGCCTCTAGTTCCTGCAGTGCGATGTCAGAAACATGAGGAAATTCATCAATAGAAAAACAGTAGGGTTTTTTTTTTTTGAGCGAAGTCTGCTGAGTTGTGCTGTGCTTGCACATATTAGTGAAATAATGCTTAGGTGTGTATGGAAATCACAACTGTGGGAGGTGATGCTGCTGCTCTGCCTTCACATGTCTTTCCAAAGGTGCAATACTATGCGCTGATTTAGAGGTGGCTGAGAAGAGACCTTATTGCCCTCTACAACTACCTGAAGGGAGGTTGTAGTGAGATAGGTGTTGGTCTCTTCTCCCAAGTAACTAGCGATAGGATGAGGGGAAATGAGCTGAAGTTGCGCCAGAGGAGGTTTAGGTTGGATATTAGGAAATTTCTTTTTTTACTGAGAGAGTGGTGAGGCACTTGAACAGGCTGCCCAGGGAGGTGGAGTCACATCCCTGGAGGTATTCAAGAAACATACGGATGAGATTCTTCAGAACGTGGTTTAGGGGTCATGATAATCTTTAATAGATGGTTGGAGCTGATTATGTTGAAGGTTGTTTCCAACCTTCATGAATCTGTGATTCTAGATTTCTACCTATTATTGATCCTATAAATTAATCCTATATTATGTTATTCTCTTGGGTTTTATTGGCTATGCTCTCATGGTTTTTCTGTCACTGCAACTCAAAATTCGCAAGACTGTTGTACCTCCAGAAGAACCTATGGGATATATGCAGTTAAGGGTTTATTGTGGAGTGTTTTCTCCACCCCTGTTATGTGTGATTAGATTAGATAGTTCCCTTCTAACCTTAAAACTTCAGTAATTATATTTTAGACTTAGCAGATACTAAACATAAAATATTGCATAAGGATCCATGTCACCTGACAGTAGCCAAAATGAATCCCTAGGGAACAGCATCTGGAAGAAGGACACAGTGAACCTTCCTCAGAGTACTCTCCAGTACTCCAGTCCCGCAGGCATCCTGGAGACAATCTGAACTGATGGGTGGTGTTTTGAGATTTTTTGTGTTTGTCCAGTTGCTTTTATAACCCATGTGAACTGCGTGAGTTCCAACAGCAGTCTCCTGCTATCTCCACTTATTTCTCTAGTAACAAGCTTGTATACAGAAGTGTGTCTTTGTTATCTTAACTGCAGATTACTTATACTCTTTTCCTTTTACTTACTCTTCTAGGTTGTTTTTCTCCATTCATTTCTATTTTCCTGTTTCACAGAGATTTTCCTGTGGAGTAAGAGGAAGTCAGACCAAAACCTTACTCTGGTGCACAGAAGCCAGTTTCGATGGATGTGCTTATGTTGTGAATATGCAGCCTTCTGCAGCAAACGTGGCTAATGCACTTTTTCTTTTTTTGCTTCTTTAAGCAAAGCAAATCAGCTGTGAAATTGAAGGACATGAAAAAGTTGGCCGCTCTTCCACTGAACAAGCAGAGGGACACGACCTGTCCGAAGGTGTTCGGTGTGAGTCTGCTGGAGCTCCAGAAGCAGGGACTGAGCAGGAATGGCATCCCAATAGTTGTGTGGAATATAGTCGAGTACCTCACCCAGCACGGTAAGCTTAATGGAGTCACTTCTGCTTAGTAACTCTCTTTATGTAAAACTCTTCAGAGGGGAGTGATCTGGGGTTTTTTTGTGATGCAGGGGCTAAATAAAGTTGTGGCGCTAACCACAGGCAAAGAATATTACCACATGTGGTTTGCTGGTTCTTTTTTTCTCCCTTGAAGCTGAGCTGACTTTTTAATAGGATATTAAGATAAAAGACGGCATTATGAAGCAGCACACTTTCACAAACAAGCTGTTCTGTTTATAAATTGAATGTATTTCATTTGTAAACGTTTGTGTCATTTTCTAGTTGCAAAACATTTCTCTAACACTTTCTGACAGGGAGAAGACACAAGTTTCTCTACAGGGATATTCATGTGTGCACACACACCCCATCAGAGAACATTACAGAAGAAGTATACATGTTCTTACAGGTTTTCAGATAGATTCTAGTTATTATTATACCCTCAAGGAAGTAGGTGTCCAATTCTTAGCTTCTCTTTGTATGAATTTAATGGGATTTTAGTTTCCGTTATTGAAAGACATCTCTTTGCAGAAGTCAAGAGCACCACTGGTGCACAGATGTATTCTGTGGCAGTTGTTCAACAATGGAAAAGATTATGTAGTGGTAATTTCATCTTGTAAGAAGCTGCATGTCGTTTTACCCTAAGATTTTTCTTTTAGCTACTCAGTAATGATAATCCAACTGCAGAGCCTTAGATTCCATGTCTGTATCTTGGTAGACCCTAAGAAGCTGGCAGATGCAAACATGGCTTGAAAGTTAGCTGGAGTTAAGGTACAGTGCAAATTTAAAACGTGATCTTACCTTTACACAGGAGCATCTTGCTTGATCTGCTTTAACTTGCCTTAAAGTGGTTTGCTAAAACACTGAAGGGACAAGGATGGAAAAAGTGTTTGCATCATTTAGGGTTTAATCAAAACCAGAAGCTGACAAACACTCTTGACTGCAAATTGTGGGCTGTACTCTGTGTTCCATGAAAAGAGCTGAATCCCGCACGGCTGTGTCCCAAATATGAACTAAACAAGCCAAGTCCTCTATTCTGCAGCAAGATTAGCTAGGCTTCTGAATACCAAGATGACTATCCAGCCCCAATAAGGATACAATACATTCTCTTTCTCAGAAGTGAAAGCAAGATCTCAAAGATGCCTTTTTGCTTGGAAAGTTCTTGAAATTAATGTCTTGTGCTTGCCAAAGGTTTGTTTTATGAATTAATGGTGAAGTTAACTGTGAAGACATTTTTAACAGACACCCGGGTATGGATTCAAACTATTTGGAGGCAGAGTATTCTGTGAATCATGATTACTCTTTGTTCAGTATGGTCTTACAACTCCAGTTCTGCAAAGATGCTTTAATAGACATTTTAGGGCTTTTTGAAGGCAAATCTCAGAGGTCTATTCCAGCCTCAATAATTCTGTGATTCTAGCTCATGAGGAACTGACTACCTGTTTGAAAAAACTGAGCTGACTGCTGGGCAGCTACATTCTTAAACTAAGTTTGCATTAAGCTGCCTGTTTTCAAATTGATAGGCAAAGCCATGTTTTCCTATGCTGAATTTAGTAGTATTTTCTGATTACTGTTAGCTGTATGTTCTATCCTCTCTTATTTCCATAAATGACTCAGGAAAAGGAAAAGAAGTTTTGTCTGCATGGGGACTGTGTCCTTTGCTCACTTGGTGCTACAGAAATTAAAATCGTTATTGAGATGCGGTGTTTGCTGCTGCCCCCAAGATGGCAGTGCAGGATGACACGTTAGGAGTGTGTTTTCTTGTGAATACAGAAATGGAAGATCTGTAAGCACTATATTACATTAGTCAAGTGAAATATTTGAGTGTTTGTCCGTTTTGGTTTTTTTTCCGCGTTTTACTAGATCACTTTGTTTTCTGGTCCAATAAAAGAGATTCTCTCTACAAAATGTTGCATCAGGATTGATTTCTTGGACTGGAAGCGTTCTGTCAGAGTGCTGCTTTGTCATGTCTTCTCTTAAGTGATGAAAACCATATATGTTTTGATCCTTTTGGTGTTATGCTTCTGAAGAAGAATAAGCAGGTTTATAGACACAGTATTAGAAAAGGGAGATTTTTTTGTGGTGAAAGTGTTCCAGAGAAAAAAAAAATTTACTGAGTTCTATTTTAGTCACTTTACTGAAGGTTTTGAATTTCAGCATATGCATAGGAAGTGATGCTTGATAGTCTCATTCATCTGGCTTCCTCTGTCGAAGCCTCATTCTTTCTGCTTCTCCTTCACTGGCTGGGGGGCGTCTGGCCTGAAGTGATCAATACCTTTTTTATTGTGGAATCATTTGGACTTCTTGCCGTCCAAAATACACTTTTGCTCGCTGAGATTTTCTGGTATTGTAAAGTTGCGGTGCTCATTGTGGAGTTACTGCTGCAATCGGTGTGTATTCAAATGGTTTTTCCTTCATGATGATCACAGATGAGAAGCTGTTACCCTAAAATGTGAAGCTGGAAGTAGTCATGTGTGTGAATTTGGCAGAGTCCCACTCAAGGTAACAGGCTACTTGCAAAACTGAAACAACAGAACTATGTTGTAGAATTGGGATCCTTTTCTGTTGAAATACACTGATGCAAAATGCAGCTGTCTCAATGGATTTCTGCATGGTGTGAGGTTGCAGCAATGCCACTGGGGTTTTTGAATTCTCCAAGAGTACCCCAGGCCTCGAGGTCTGGTGACTACTACTGGTTAATTATCATAATCCAATTACTTGACTAGAGGGGTTTTTTGGTGGGGGGAAGTAGGGTTTTTTCGTTTTAATTACGTTGTATTAATCGTCCTCCTTTGTATTGCTACACGTGTGTTATTCACACTAGAATATCTGTTTCATCATCTCACTGGGATGTCTTAGTTCAGATCGATCTCATATGCAATATATAATTACAGGTATGACGCAGGAAGGCCTCTTCAGGGTAAACGGCAGCATGAAAATGGTTGAACAGTTGCGCCTGCAATATGAGCGTGGGGAAGAGGTGGAACTTGTTAAAGATGGCGATGTGTACTCAGCAGCCAGTCTGTTGAAACTATTTTTGAGAGAGTTGCCAGATGGGATTATCACCTCTGCCTTACATCCCAGGTTCATTCAGCTTTACCAGGGTAAGTGAGAGGTAAAATCTCCACCCTCCAATGTGCTTGATTTCTGGATAATTAGTTACGCAGTGAGAACAACCAGTACTCATTGTTTCTTAGCTTACCTACTTAGTTCTGCATGTCCTTTGACTTCAGCTCTCACCTGCTCCCAGAGTGCTCCCAGATGTGCAATTCTGTTACAAGAGACAGAAAGTTGTTTTTTGTGTGCTTGGTAAAGTCTGGACTGTTTATGATTTTCTAATCCAGTTGTATCTGCTGATTATAATCGGAAATGATCAGCTGGTTTCTTTGAGCAAACTTGTAGACAATAGCTGCAATATCCTTAGGACAGAGTTGCCTCTTTCGCTTGAGTGATTTCGGGCAGTTTCATTGTAATGGACTCTGAAAAGTTGCAACAGCTTCATGTGCTAATCAAACTGAAGATCCGTTGGGCCTGAAGCTTATGTTCTCTAAGTTTCTGCATCTCACTAAATAATGTGATTATCTATCAAAAACTGAGCCAGTTTGCAACTAATGGCAGACTTCACCTTTTATTCCCCCTCCCCCCCATCACAGCACACAGCCTGAAAGACTTCATTTTATCTTTCCCCCCTCCATCCCTTGCTTGAAGTGGTGGATCAGCCATAAGAAAGAACGTAATTTCTGCTTTGGAAGGCTGAAACTTGCACAACTGTCTGTCAGGTGACTTCTCAGTCTAATTCATCTGTATCAGAAAATCTGTGTTGTTGTTACATGGAATAGGTGATGGCTGACCCTCTTCCTTGACTGCGTGGGTCAGTGGCAGTTCTTTTCTCTTGCTGCAGATGGTTGATGCTTCTTCCTGCTGTCTTCCTAAGAAGCTGCAAAGTGAGTGGGTAAATGTTTCTAGAGATGTGCTCTTTACAGTAAAGCAGGCAGAAGTGATGCATGATGCAGAGGGGCGATACGTGCTCTGACATGCAACCCTAGTGGAATAGAGGGCAAAGTTCTCACACTCTTTTCTTGCCTGCAGTGGAGATGAAGTTTAGCTATTGCCTGGAAGAGGGCGAACACAACCATATGTTTCCTTTCTTTCTTTTTTTCTGTCTTTTTTTTTTTCTGTCTTCTTTCTGTCTTTCCTGTTTGGGGCTGTACAAACTGTTGAGGTGGCACTGGAGAAGAGCTCTGTGCCTTCCCTTGAGTGGAGGCATTTCAGCTGTAATCAGGTTGTACGTGGGCTGTGTAAAATACCTTCCTTCTTTAGTGAAGTTTTCTGGGGCTCAAAGATAGGGTTCAGGAAGTGGTGTGTAGGACGGTGGTGGTGTTTTAGAAAGTCCCTTTTTTTCTGGTGTTGCTCTGCTTTCTTTTGGGTCTTTTGGGTTTCACCAGAGCTGTATTTCATCATGTTCTTATAAATCACTGTTTAAGTGGGAATTTTGTTTTAAGTTGAACCTTTGCTGTTCTACATCCCTGTTCCCACAAAGGTTTTATTGGTGAATTGCACAAGGAACTACTGCTGTATTTTGTGAAAAGTGCTGTTTAATTTGTTCCTGATTCCTACAGGAAATGCAAAATCCCCCCAGTACTTTCCATGGAAATGAGAAAGATGTCCTTACTTAGCAGATTTCTTCTTACTTAGCAGATTTCAAGCTTTCTTGTTTCAAAAAAAAAAAAAAAGTGACTGGTATAACTTATGAACCCAGTTCTGCAGGAGTCAGTCCAACTGTGACGTATCTTCATAGCTAAGTTTGCCTGTATTGCACAATAAGCTCCAGTTACATTATAATTATGTCCTATTATAATTTTGATTAGGGAAATAAAAATCTTATTTGAAAAATGCCAGGTTGGCTGTTATGGCAAGGGGGGGAGGCTTTTGTGAAGTTTGAAGAAAACGGAAGGGTTTTTACGCCCTAGAAAATACAGCATGAGTTGTTCTGAAAGGCACTGGTGACTTTCACTGGCTCCAGCTACTCAGGATTGAAGGAAATATCTGCTCACTTATCAAAGTATGTACAAGGGTATTCGTTGCAGAATGGTACCAAGAAAGCATGTGCCTGGGTGTTCTTTTTGGAAACTATGAAGAAAGTAGGTCAAGCTGTTTCTGAGCCAACAGGTTATTAAAAAAATAGCTTTGAATCTGGAGCCACTTCACTGCATGTCTGCAGTGAAGGCAACTGCAAGCTCTGTTAGAACCTCTGTATTCCCTCCTGTTAAAGCTTTGCATAGGAAATGTTGTTTTAGGATTATGTTAGAGTTCCTTTGGAATATTTTCAGGGACTGGTATCAGCATTTTTTTAAGCCGGCTGAGATCTTGGCCTGAGAATAGCACACAATTACTTCCTATAAAAGTTGTTAGGGACTGATTCCTCTAGTTAAAAATAGCTGGACTGAAAATTACAAATTTTACCTGTAGCTGTAATCCTGTTTAATTCTGGATATAGTCTTTGTTACCAAACCAAAGAGTAAATGACCTGCCCTTTTCTGAGAAAGAGAGAACCTGACCCGTTGGTGGCTGAGGAATCCGGTGCCGCTGGTTCGGCACTCTCTCTGCGGCCTGCGTGGGGTCCTGTGAAACTGAGCTCCCTCTGCGCGCTGCCCCCAAATCCTGATGCCTTGTTGTCTGTATAAATATTTAGCATAGCACCAAGACTGTGCAGTTCCAGAAAACATCACGTAGCGTGTTCTAGCGTCCATTTGGTGTGTCCTGACATTCTCTCTGCCCTTGGAGAAGGGCAGTGGCAGTGGGAACGGAGAAGGGCCCCCCTCTGCAAATGTTGTTGATGGAAATGTGTGTAGCAAGTGCAGGCCAGGGACACACTGATAGTGATCTTTGTGTTGGCCGCTCTCCGCAGAGTGCCTGACAAATATGAAGGCTGCTCCTTGCAGGGTGTGCTGGGGTGAAAAATGTCCATCACAGTCTCTTGTGACTGAGGCTTCACTGCAGAGCAGAGATGTGCTGGGCGGTGAAAGAGCAAAGAAAGTTTCTTTCAGAAACCTCAGCTGGAAGAAAGCAGCAGCTTCCTTAGACCAGTCCCTGCTTGAGCTTGTTTATTCCTTCTGGCTTTTCATTCCTTATCTTTTGTATCACGATCACTGACTCTTAAGACATTTGTACCTACTAGGAACTATGCACAGCTCTTAATACCCTTTCACAGGTCACTTGCCTTTAGGAAGACCAGTTGCTATCGGTCCTGTTTAGCATACAGAAAGCTTTTCACGTATGGGAATTTCTTTTTGGCATTTTTGCATTCTCTCTGCCTAGTGGGCTTGCAGTGAAAGGCAGGCTCCTGTCTTTCTTTGGTACTCAGTCTAATTAAGTTAAATGCAGTTTGGTGACTGGCTTCTTGACAGTGCTCTGTCCTAGAGAATGTATGTTTTTCAGTGGAGAAGCAGCTAGACGTGAGTTCTACCTCTTATACTTTCTCCTGCTCACAACCTGCCACGACTGGCAAGATTTCATCTGGTGCCAGTGAATAGTTTCAGGGAGAGGGATGAGAGGGGGCGAAAGGGAAGGAGCAGCTCCTTTCTGGATCAACAGGTCAGTTTAGGGAACACTTTGTAGCCAGATGCTGTTTGAGTTACGTGAACAAGCGGAACCAAAAACATAGTTTGTGTTGGGGGATTTTACAGTCAAATTTCAACCTGAACAGTGACTGTGAAAATGACTAAATAAGTGAGAAAATGAAAGAAGAGAACTGAGCCTTTAACCAAGGAAACTGCAGCAAACTGGATTCCCTAGATGTCTGTGGTTCTTCAGGCTCTTAAGGCATCATTTTAACCTTTTCCTTTGGCTTTTATTGTCATTTTGGTGTCATTAGGACTAGTTCCAAACCAGAGAAATAACTTCTGTTTTCCACGTGCAGAAGGTGTTTGCTATGCAGTAAAAACTTTTGGAACAAGATTTCTTACTCAGATGATGACACTCGGCAGAGCTGCAGAAGAAGTGAGAGTGCTCTGCTCCCAGTATGTTGGAATGAAGCACAAATACAGCTCTGTGAAGCACCATAATGGTGCAGTATGAGGGGTCTCAAGTTGGATTGTGATGACGAGCTTCTCACAATGAGGGCTTCCAGCATTTCTGCTACTGATGGCAACAAGGCGTGATTTTTTTTTTTTTCCTCCTCTGGGGCAGGATCATGTTGGAAGCAGATTGCTTCTTGGCAGAGAGAAACTGGAGTTCCACTTCCCCTCAGTTGTGGAGGTGGAAAGAAATGCATTGATTCTTCCAAGAGGCCGGTGGGCGCGGTGGTACCACAATGTCCAACCTGCTGCCTGTGTGCTGAAGATAAACTTCCTAGGGCATGTTGATCGCCACAGACAGATGCAAGCTTTTCTGTCTGCTCTCCAAGCTGGTAGTATGCAAGGCAGCTGAAAGCTATGCAGACGTGGTACATGACACTGAGCTTCAGACTCTCTTCCTTGCCTCACAGCAGAGATAATTAGCTAGGACATGGTACTGTGCTGATACAGTTTCAGTGCTTCCAGGCTGGAGCTGTTTGGGGTCAGACTGTTTTGAGACATGAGCAAAGCAATTCCTCACACCTGTCTACAGGCATCCATACCTCTAGTGATGTTCAGGCAGCATGCTCTGCAGGGGGAAGGAGTGGCATGAAGAAGGATGGATTGGGAATTAGATTGTGTCTGTAGCATGACAAAGAAACTCAATATGTTCTGAAATAGGATGAACCGTTGTAAAATACGTCCCTCTTGTTGTGATCTGTGGGTGTATACTGAAATTAAATAAGACTGAAAACACCCTTGCAAATGTGTCTGTGCCTCCTACACTGTTGAGCCTCCTGTTACTAGTTAATTAACATTTTTAGAGAGACTGCTTGGGTTTTTTTCAGTGGTCTCCTTGACTTGTCCCTCAGTAGCAAGTCCCTAGCCCAGTTCTGAGGTGCCACATTGCCCTTGCTGGCTTCTTTGGCCCTCACACTGTGTGAGGGTGGCAGAACACTGGAACAGGCTGCCCAGAGAGGTTGTGGAGTCACCTTCTCTGGAGGCATTCAAAACCCATCTGGACGCGTTCCTGTGTGACCTATACTAGGTTCCTGCACTGGCAGGGGGGTTGGACTAGATGATCCTTCGAGGTCCCTTCTGACCCCTTATATGCTGTGATTCTGTGATTCTGCAGTTCTGCATCCTTTGGCTGCTGAGCCTTAGATATGGCCTGAGGCTACTGGTTTTGTTCCTTTCCACAGCCCATAAGCCATCTCGTCTCTGATTTCAGGTCCTACCTGGCTGGTCGTCTAGCTAGGCTTCTCTTGCAGACGGACCTCTTGGTGCCCTCTGCTTCATGTGGCTTCTCATAGGCTCTCAAAATAAAATAGTGAATGCCTCTGACGCTGTCTTGAGAGCACCTTCTCCTTAGCCTTCATTCTTCTTTTATTCCTTTCCCCTCTGCTTTAATGGGCAAAATCTTCAAAAGAGCTTCATGTGCTTTGCTTGAAAATCCCGAGTGTGTTGGTAGTTAGTTAGGCGTATCTGAAAATCTGCCTTGAATATAGGTTACTGAATTGCCTTTGAAAATCTGATACTCTGCTCTTTCTATTATTGACAAGCCCGTTTGTCTCGTCTGAGGCTGCTGCAGGGACTGAAGCATATGCTGAGCTTCATGCTGCCCTCTTTAATTTGACTGAAAAAGAAAGACCACACTCGGTATTCTTGACTTCCACGGAACAGCTTCTACTTCACAAAATTAGGCTTAGGGCTTTGGCACACTTGATGCTTGTCTTCATGGCAGCATAAACAGCTCTGGTGTTTCTCTAATGGTCAGAACCAGTTGAGTAAGCTGTAGTGATTGACTTTGAAACAAGTTGAAAAATTGGCTGTCAGGTGGAGGAATGCTCCAAGCAGTTGGTTGTTGTGACTGAAGACTAGTTTTGCTCACTAATAAGTTGAAAAGCTGTTTTATTTGAAGTAATATGGTCATGGATAGCAGAGGTACGTTAATCTTGAAAAATGTACAAAGTGCGTGGAGTACTGTGTATGCATGTCACTCTGAATTTACTACAAGTTGTAATAGTAATTTTTATAAATTAAGTGGAAACTCAGGAAATAAATGTCATCAGCAGGAGAATTAACAAATTAGTTTTGATTTTTGGACTCTATTGGGAGAGGCTTAAGTTCCTTCCCTTGATTTTTCACTGGGAAAGGAGGGCAGAGAGGAAAGCCATATTTTCTTTCTCCAGTTGCACAAGGACAAGGAATTTCATGGCTCAGTAAGTGGGGTTTGCTGCCTCACGTTGTTCAGTGTCTCTGTGTCCTTCAATTAGGGTAATTTCTCAAGATCTTGTGATCTGATATCTCTCTCTGTTCTTGAAAGTACAAAAATGAACAAAGGTTTGGCTGTGCCCGGTGATAAGCATCTCTGATGTTGATCCACACCACATAATATATCATAGTTAATGAACAGGGACATCCTACTCACCAAATAAAGCTGATGCCATGAGGCCAATAGCTTTGTTTGTTGTCAGTGCAAACCTGTGTTCAGAACGTTCTGTGGTGGTTATTAGCATCTTTGTAGTTCGAAGGGATGGAAGATCCTTCAGTAAACAGAAAAGTACCTGTCAATCTAAAGCCCCAGTGGGAGGCCCAGAGAGCCAATTAATTCTCAAGGGCATTCCCTAATTAGGTGTTGGTATGATGGTGATGGAAGAGGTGCATTTTTTCTGAGAGATAACTTTAGCTTTCCTTATCATAATTGCAGGCAATTTATACTAGAAAACACTATGTGCTAGTTGTTTTGTTATCTAAACAGAAATACGCTAGGAGGTGAATTTTAATGTTCTGTGTTGAAATTAGTTGTGTTTTGTTTTTCTTTAAGCTTCATGAAAAAATAATTAGTAATCAAGTCAGAGACTGTCCAGTCCACTTTGATCAGTGCAGATATAAATCCAATTAAATTCCTTATTGTTATTCCATTTAATACAGCCTTCAGAAGCAGCGTGAAATTTTGCTGCAGAAATAAAAATAATAATTCAGATTTCTTACTGTTACCAAACCAATTCATAGTAGAAAAGTCGTGATTGGTTTTATTCTGTATAGCCCTAAAAAAAAAATTGAAATACTTTGATAAATAAGCAAATAAGATTTTTACTCATCTTCTTCATGCATATGACTTGTGAAGGAGCAAATTTCATAGCTGTAGAAGAAAAGGATATAATCAATCAGTTAGTTGAAATGTTTGGTCCTGTAATTTGACTGGCATTTTAAACTTTGGCCTGCTGTCATGAAAGAATTCATATTAAGTCTGTGGTACCAAAACAGAGACAAAAATGAATTGTCTGTGCACATAAAACTTAGGAAGGCTTCTCCTGCCACGTACTGTGTAATGCATGTCATGTAAGGCAGGAAGCCTAAGCTTGAAAGCAGATGAAATCCCACACATTCAACTGAATGAAGTGGCAAGTACGTAAAAAACTCATTTCTTTCCCAAACTATATGTGGGGTAAGTTCTATTTGTTAGCCGTAAAAATGTCTGGTTGTAAAACAACCGTCGTACGGCGGTTTAATAGTTGAGTTCTCAAGAATCACTTTCAGATATTTGTATCCAGACTGCTACTTTACATAGCTAACCACTTTTGAAAGTACTTTACTCCTGGAACACTGTGCAATTCAGCCCTGGAATATTTCTGGGAAACGAAAAGTGAAAATGAAAATTCTGAAGCATTTATAGATACCTTACACTGTCCTCAAAGCTTTTTGGTTTTGACTCCCACAAACGCTGGGGGAATGTCAAATGTTCTTTGTTCCCACAACACAAGGCATGGGATGTTTTCCTGCCAGTCTTCTCCTCTGCGTGTTGGTAGCGGGACATACAGCAGAGCCAGCAACTAGTTACTGAACTGTTTCAGATGCAGCCTGATTTATTACATCTTCTTGACTAAAAATGAGGCTTGAAAACTGAGCGAGGTTTGGTTTTGATTGGATGTTGGGTGAACCTCCTTGCCAAGCATCACAGCGTCCTCTGAATGAAAAAATACCTTGTCACTCTAAGCATGGGGAGGATGTCTGTATTCCCATGGTAAGCCAGCAGCTACTCGGGGACAAGGCAATCTGTTACAGAGAGCACAGGGTTATCATTCAGTGTGAGCTCACTTTGGCTTTGTGGAATAAAGACATCCTTCCAACCACTAGAACTGTTTTAAACCTTAAAGCACATCTCAAAGGAAAGATCAATTACCCAACCATAGTCTTGCAGCATTAACACCATCAACCTATAAGGCTGATATATAAGGAAAAAAAGTACTAGACAGAAATGCACAGCTACCATCATGTTAACGGGCACTGCTTACAGTTAGATCAGTGAGGAAAATCTCCAGGTCTTCTGTCCGAAAATGCTGTGGAACAAAACCCCAAGAACTCTGCGTATGTGAGAGTTTCAGTGAAACTGCATTTTGATGAAGAGTAGAAATGGGTATTTCCAAGTTTTAAGGCATCCTGTTTGGGCATAAAGGGAAGGAAATAAAGAATTATTTTCAAAATTTTGCTTTTATTAATATGTAAACTCAAGATTTTGGTGGGTACAGATTACTTTTTGGAAAGTGCCTTTGGGGTGGAGGAGAGGAGCAAGGAATTTTGCGTGTTTTGAGTTCAATTCCAGAAGCAGAACACAATTAAGTAGAAGCTGTGTGTGAGACCTAGCTTGTGTTCATTGCCTGGGTCTGTATAAAGACAACATCTGTGAAGTTCATGCATTTTTTGCTTAAAAAACCCCCCAACAAACGAAGCCAACGACAAAAACGTGCAAGAAAGAGAAATTACCCTAGTCGTACTTTAGTATGGCTCAGTTCATTATGGGAAACTTTTATCCATACTTAAATTCTAGTAGATTATACATTATAACAAGGCTATTCTCAAACTTTAGGCCAAGTTTTGACTTGTTATGGAGTGTAACACTGCCTTCAACAGCCTTTTTTCTGAGAGCAGAACTCCTTACCTAAGACTTGGTACAGCTGTCACTCTGACAAAAGATACAAAATTAAGCTTTTCATAAAATGTACCCGCAGAAAGTACTGTAGTGCTGTTGTTCTAACACCACGTGCGTTTCAGAGACTTCCTGGTTTACTGTTCTTTCTTTCTTCTTTTTGAAGGTTTTCATGAGAGGGGAAACTAAACCAGAGTATGAGATGGGATTTGAGAAGCAGAGATAACATTCAGAAGAAACATGAAAACAGGAGATCTGGTAGAGGTGGAGTTAAAGCAGATATAGCTATGCACCGGGTGGGAATAAACATGCTCCAAGGGTTCTGCTCAGAAAAACAGTTAAAACATAAAGATGACCATGAAACTGTGCCAGTGGTGGCCAAGGTGAGCCTCAGGAAAAAGGTGCAGGCTCCCTGAGAACAATTGAGGGGTTTGTAGGATTTTATGTCTCTGAACAGAAATAAGACTAAATTTAGATCCCATTACTTGCTTACCCACAAAAGTAAGTTGGAAGCAATGTAGAAAACCATATATGTATGTTTTTTCTTCTCTTGTTCTTTTTAGACACTAGAAATGACATACAGAAGGAGAGGAACTTGAAAGAACTCCTTAAAGAGCTGCCTGATGCTCATTACTGCCTGCTGAAGTATCTGTGCCAGTTCCTGGTAAAGGTTGCTGAACATCATGTCGAGAACAGGATGAACCTTTGCAATCTCGCCACTGTATTTGGACCAAACTGCTTTCAGTAAGTTGGGGTTTTCACTTCCCTGAATATGTTGAGAGAGAGTGTATTGGAGCAGATGGCCAGAAATGTAGCTTAGAACCCTAATTTGTCAGGGTGATCCATGGGAGGCAGTGCCTGGGGCGTTGTGATAAATTTTAGTGCTGAAACTATTATTGTCTGAGCCAAAGGGGAGCTGAGTTACTCTCTCATCTGCTCTTGCTATTTTGCTAAACAGTTGCTCAGTTTTCTATTGTTGCATCGACAGCAGGTCAGGAATATAACTATGAAAGGCCCTCAGACCGTGTAAGTGCAAGAAGACTTGTGCTCATACAGCTTTCTGCCTTTGCGGTCAGATAATATGGATGCTTCTCTGCAAAAGGCTTTGTGAAAAGACACGTGGCAGAAAAGGGCTCCTGTGCAGCATTCAGGCAGGTGCTGTGTCATGTCTAGTGATGGATACTGTGTGCTCTCTGCAGATTTGGTGTGATTTGGTGTCTGCATCTCAAGATGCCAATGATGCCAGGCTCTTTATCCTTCTAGGATATTCAGAAACTGCTCTGGAGGTTCTGGTGTTCCACTGGTCTCTTGAGACTTCTTACTGGACTCATTAGTTTTACTAATTTCTTTCACTGGGCCCAGTTCCTCGGTGTTTGTGGTGTAGATAACATATTGTACATGCTAGTGGAGCTTGCAGCAGTCGTGCAAGTGTGCGAGAACACACTTGAATGAGAATGTTTCTGTTGAGTCACTGCTGTGGTGCAGTGGACCATTAGCATCTTCACCCTGGTCTTGTCTGCAACACACCCACTGGCCGGTATCCATGACCTAAGACGTGGGATACACGTAGGGAGTATAGGTTAATCATGAGTCTTGAAAGATGTGTGATATCAGTGAAAGGAGACAGGTGAGTTCCTTGTAGCCAATGTCAGATTTTCATTGAACTTTAAAATTTCCCTCTGGAGTAATACAGAGTTGCCTAATGAAAGCTAGATTAGATTGACTGGCTAATTAGACGATGTCTTTAGGCTTCCCCTGTAGCCAGTGGAAAGAAGTAGACTGCTCTAAAGAGAGAAAGCAGAATTTGGGTTCCTTGTGATGTGTTGAGCTGGTTCCACATACCTCAGCTAGATGCTGTCTCCTCCCTTTTTAAAGAAGTAGCATGTTTTTCCATTGATTAGGAAGAGAACATGCCAAGATGAGATGTTTAAACCAAAGCTTGTCCTTTTGACTACCCTCCTGCCTCATCTTAAGGTGTGGCTCATGGATGATGAAGGTGAATAGGTCAGGATTAAAACATTTGCTGTGTTAGTACGAAAAGATAGAACATATTTTGAAAAGAATTGTCTTCCTCTCCAAGAGAAAGAAAACTCAAAAGATACTATGTGCAGGAATGCATGAATGTGAGTTAGTGGAAGTACAATGCTGCAAATTTCTGACGCGGAAAAGAATAAGAGTTTTTAAAGAATACATTTTAATGGGTAATTTGGGAATTTTTGCCTACCCATGTTAGAGTTAAGAACAGACAAAATAAATTAGAAGAATCTGAGTCCAGTGGCTGAATGTCTATGACTCAAACTCCCTGGTGGCTATTAGAATAATTTTTCATTTACTCATCACTTCATTCAGGAAAGTTTAAAAGTTAGCTCTGCATTCTTTTTGGTGTAGAATGAAGACAGTTGCAGTTTGAAATTGCAATTGGTATTCCTGAGATTAAACCAAAGATACTACTTAACAGCTGCATAGTTGTTGCCTCAACTGATCTCTGTTCCTAAGCTGGCATACAAAAGGCCTAACAATTTTTGTAAGGTACAGGGGCCTGTAAGGGTGTAAAAGGGGTGGAATCACATCATTCCGTTGCGGAAGACTGAAAAAGGTGGAGTTCACTGGAGGTGAAAGCACAAGGGCTCTTGTGGCTGCATGTGAACGCAGCCAGCCCTGCAGTTGTGACACACGGTGAAATAAATGCTCATGTAGCAAAAGAGGCAGCAAAAGAGGCAGTGAAAGCAAGCCTTGATGCCTAACAAATGGCTAATGAGTTTTTTAGGAGACCCAAATACTTCAGAATTATTGATGTAGAATTTCATTTACCTCTGGTCTCACCATCTGGTAGTTCAGCTATGTGTTTCATCAGATCTTGACCTTTTCAAGGTAGTTCAGGAGTTTAGTCCAGACACAAATTTGTGAGCAACAGTTCAAATACCCTTTTCTCCTGTGCTAATGGATGCAGTCTTAAATTGCTGAAACTGTGACCGTCTATATCAACAAAGATTTGATAAGAGAAGGAAAGAACTTGCAGCACTGAACTTCAGGCATTGGGTCTAGTTGGCCAAGCAGGCAGAGGGAGATCTTCAGAAGATCTGGAGCTCTGGAGAAAGCTGCCTGAAGCCTGCTTGGCGAGGGCTGTCTTGACTCCTGGCTGCAGACAGCCCCTGGAGAGACTTGCTGCAGGAATTAAATATCAGCAGGTGGTTGAAGCAAATGCTGGCGCTTTGCGTTGTTTGCTCAGCGTGGGGTGTTTCTCTGGCACATGGAGAGAGGCCTTAGCATCCCGCTTGTCAGCAATTACACCGCTGAAGCAGGAAGACCGGAGATTTTTCTGTCAGAAATTCACACTCATGTCTAAAATCAATGTCGGAGTCTGCCGTTAATGCAGTGCCAGAGAAGATAAAGCTTGTCTGCTGATAGTTAAGAATTACTTTCCAGAAGGTATTTTTAGTGACAATTTAGCTATTTCAACATATTATCTCCTAGTCCATAACTGAAGCTGTTTAAGAATTGAATAAATCTCACTGTTGGGCCACTTTCCAGATATTTAGACTTCATTTTAATTCTCTTCGTCTCATTTTATTCTTCTCTGTCAAGTTGTCGGTAAGTTATCTCATCTCCTAAACTTTCAACTCTTATTATTTTTATCTTATCCGCCACTTCCCATACTTCCTTATTTGCTGTTTGACAAACTGCACTGGTGCTTTTTCGACGAATGGTTACTTTATGCTTCCTGTATTTCTAGTGAATATAAAAGGGGAGAAAG
The DNA here is from genome assembly GCA_013396935.1 of Baryphthengus martii. Taxonomy (NCBI): domain Eukaryota; kingdom Metazoa; phylum Chordata; class Aves; order Coraciiformes; family Momotidae; genus Baryphthengus; species Baryphthengus martii. The sequence continues at coordinate 281,896 of VWZK01020243.1, forward strand.
TGGCTACTTGCATTCCTTCTAATGAAGTGTGATGTAAGCTGTAGGAAAATGTAAAGGGCAAGGTCAAACAGCTCAGGGCTGCTCTCAATCCACTCGTTGACCAGCCTGGATTTGTGCTTGGGATTGTCCCAATCCAAGTGCAGGACCTTTCACTTGATCTTTTTGAACTTCATGAGGTTCATGCAGGCCCATGTCTCAAGCCTGTCCAGGTCCCTCCTGGATGGCATCCCTTCCCTCCAGCATGTCATCTGCACCACACAGCTTGACGTTATTGGCAAATATCCTGAGGGTGCACTCAATCCCATTGTCCGTGTCGCCAACAAAGCTGTTAAGCAGCACTGGTCCCAGTACCGATCCCTGAGGATGTCACTCGTCGCTGGTCTCCGCTTGGACAGTGAGCCATTGACTGCAACTCTTTGAGTGTGACCATCCAGCCGATTCCTTATCCACTGAGTGGTCCATCCACCAAATCCACGTATCTCCAATTTAGAGACAAGGATGTCATGTGGGACAGTGCCAAATGCTTTGCACATGTCCAGGTAGATGGTGTCAGTTGCTCTTCCCTCATCCGCCAATGATACAATCCCATCACAGAAGGCCACCAAATTTGTCAGGCATGACTTGACCCTAGTGAGGCCGTGTTGGCTGTCACCAATCACCTTATTTTCCATGTACCCTAACATAGTTTCCAGGAGGATCAACTCCATGATCTGGGCACAGAGATAAGACTGACTAGCCTGTAGTTTCCCAGATCTTCCTTTTTTCACTTTTTAAAAAATTGGAGTGATGTTTCCCCATTTCCAGTCAGTGGGAACTTCCCCAGACTGCCACAGCATCTAAAATACGATAGGTAGCAGCTTAGCTACTACATTTGCCGGTTCCCTGAGAACCTGCAGATGCATCTCATCAGGTCCCATGGACTTGTGCACCTTCAGGTTCCTTAGATGGTCTCAAACCTGATCTTCTACAGTGGTCAGTTCTTCATTCTCCCAATCCCGGCCTTTGCTTTCTGTGACTTGGGTGGTGTGGCTGGAGCACTTGCCAGTGAATGCCAGTGAAGATGCCTACTATCTCTGCAATTTCCTGATGAAAAATGGGACTTTTGCTGGAGCAGAAGTTTTTGCATATAAATTAAGCTAGTCAGTAAAGTCTTTGTAACAGCCTCACTGTTTAACTGTTTTGCCTTACCTGCATTTTGCATTATGCATCTACTACAAGTAATGTAAACAGAGGTGGAGTTACCAGATTGATTTAGGCACCTAAATCTGATGTTACAGAAGAAAATCTGGAACAGATTTTAAAAGGTCGGCAGTTAGACGCCTCATGACATTCTCCAGCGCCTCAGAAGATAAGACACCTGTAAAATCTCAGTAGTGATATATGTCCTTGCATTTGGTCCAAACTGGTGAGACAAAATCTGTAAATGATGCAGAGCATGTAAATGACACACACACTGAGATGAACATCTGCCTCAAGTTAGTGTTGCTGTATCTTCAGCGACCTGTTAGCCTCTGATCTTGCAGCAGAGTCTGCAGACATGAACATGTGCCAGTTTTCAGCTCCTCCAGTTTGTGGTCCAGTGTGTTAAGACAAATCACCTTCATCAGCTGAAGTACAGGGCCGAGTGGCCAAGTTGTGGCCGTGAGGTAACATCTGTTGTAGACACAGTAACATCTGTCTAGAGGGACAGAGCAGACTGACTGAAGTTGTAACCTCTTAAGATTACTGCAGCTCTGCTCTCAAAATCTTGTCATGCTTGTTGAGGGGCTCATGGGCACCTGAGGTACCAAGGAAAAAGTTTTGTGAAGGCTGCAGAAGCCAAAAATCCATGTAGTGTTCCCTATCTTCTGAGTCTCTTCATCTTTTTACACGATCCCCTAGGACAATGGTAAAATGTCTTTGTGCTGCTCCTCTACGAAAGGAACTTTGCTAACAGCAAAAGTAGCAGTCAGAGAAGACGGAGCATATACCCTCAGTGGTTTGTAAATTAGAATTATAGTGTTGTCCTTCCGTGCAAGCTACTTCCACAAAGCCACTTAAGGAAATGGTAACGGGCATTCTTCATCTCAGAGAGGGTGGGGTCGAACACCATCAGGAATTCATAATGAGATAAGCTATTTTGCATGAAAATGGCTGCTTCTCAGTTGTGACAGGGAGCTGTCAGCAGTTGTTGCCTGGGGAAATCAGTTCAGTGATCTCAGTCCAGCTCATTATAGGCAGATGACTACATCCCAAGTCCTCCCAGCCCTCATTTCCACTTCAGGCAAGTTTCTCAGGTGTGGTGGATGGTGACAGAGCCTTGTAGTGGTGCCTGTCTCGTGCCGGATGCTGTCACGTTTGGATTTGTTGCTGCACCATTCTCAGCAGAGTCCAGAGATTGGCTGTCTCAGAAGCCCACTCTGCATTTAGGCTGTTAGAGCTTGTTTACAGGGACCCTGAGGTAAATCCCTTTAAGTAACACATGAAATGTAAGGAATTCTTTCACAGTGAGATAATCTGACCTCAAGTCATTTTAGCTCTGAGGAAGAGTTGTGACGCAGGGCTTTGATGTATTTTAACCCATTTGAAACTGGCTTTCTTGAGCATCCCCATGGAAGGACACACGCTCTTGGCTTAAAGTGATCTAGAGGAAGCCAAAGAACAAGAGAGCGTGGGAGTGCATGGACACTTTGCAAGCTACTGCAAGAACTCAGTGGGAGTTTTCCAGCTTTCTAGAATAGACTTGAACCTATCAACATTTTTTCTTCTAGAAATGACTGCAAAACTTACAGGCTTATATCTTCTAGAAAATATGGTTTTGGTAGCAAAGCTGATGTTCTGCTGCTGCTTCTGGTGCTGCTACTCAAGTAGTACATACATACATGGCTATAAGGGCATCAAGTCCTACCATTGAGGATTTTGTAATTGGAGTGAGATGTGCATCTAACTCTAAAAGCAAAATAAACATCTGTCTTAGGAGGAAAGGCTGAGAGACCCGGGTCTGCTAGTCTGGAGAAGACTGAGAGGGGATCTTATTAATGTTTACAAATATCTGAAGGGAGAGTGTCAAGTAGAAGGGGCCGGTCACTTTTCACTGGTGCCCTGTGATAGGACGAGGGTCAATGGGCGCAAAATGGAACACAGAAAGTTCTACCTCAACATGAGGAGAAACTTCTTTGCGGTGAGGATGAGGGAGCCTGGAACAGGCTTCCCAGAGAGGTGATGGAGTCTGCTTCTCTGGAGACTTCCAGAACCCACCTGCACATGATCCTGCATGGCCTACCCTGGGGTGATCCTGCTGTGGCAGGGGGGTTGGACTCAATGATCTCCAGAGGTCCCTTCCAACCCCTACCGTTCTATGATTCTATGAATAAACATGCAAATTAGCCATAAAGGAACTGTGGCTATGAACACAGTTTTAACAAGGTCTTCACAAAAGAACATAAAAAATTTTCAAGGAGTAGGGTGTGGATCATAAAACTGGTAGAGTGAGAGAATCCTGTCTCATAGCACAAGGTTTTTCTAGGGAGTTGAAGTGAAATGTGTAGCTATCACGACTTCTCAGACTAAGAAAAGCTAAAGTAAGATAATCTTTTTTTACACACGTTTTCAGAAAAGTCTAGTCAGACTGGTGGTTCATGCAGTGTGGCAACAGATGGGTTTTAAATTGTATAAATATGCAGAGTGATGCGTGCTCATAATCTAAACTTCTTATGTGTGCTGAGCTGAAGATTTATTGCCAGGAAAAGGTCACCATGGATTCCTCAGAGAGTATTATAGTCCTTGCCATGATGGAGGTCTAACACTAGCAATTAAAGGTAAAAATAAATGAGAAGCTTTGTAAAATATGTGTATTTAAGTGGCAGAGACGTGGCAATGGATAAAGTGTGTTATACCGCCATTAAAATAAAACAGTTTATACTGCTCTGCTTGATTACATTCAATGAGGAGTGATTAAAAAAGTCTAAAGCCATGAGCTTTAGCCACATGTTCTGCCTCTACATCTCACCATTCAGAATAAGATACTGGAGTTTTCACCAATTTGTTTTAATAAAATTTAACTGACAAAGTAATGTGGAGAAGGGTGGGCAAGAAAGCCATGGAATTGTGCAGAAATTAAATACTGTTTCTGTGCTTTGGGGGAACTTTGTTGGCTGGACTATTTTTCAACCAGGAAGAGTTTTTTGCTGTTAGCTGTTGTCAGCAGGGAGATTTGGACTGTAGTTCCCAGCAGATGTGGTTTAGGTGAAGGTTCTGCTTGAAAACACTAAAGCTGTCTGGAGTCTCCTATTTGGCTTGAACTTGCTTTAGGACATTTTCAATCCGTTTCCTGTGAATGAGGTTCACGGGGGTGCCAGGGTTATTTAAGTGGTACCCTCTTTTGGAGAAACATGTCAGGAAGGTAACAGTCAGGATTTGCCTAAATTATCCGGCAAGCTTTGCACCGTGCCAACCCTGGAGCGCATGATTTAGCACGGGAAGAAGGATTTCTTAAATCAGGGTGATTGTATGGGCCTGTTGCATACATACACATTCTTTTGTTCAGGCCAGTTACTATCTTTTAGTAAATATGTGACACTCTGAAATGAATTGGCCAAAGTGTACATGCACATTTATCGGTAGCAATTGTCCCATTTTTTTCTTTATTTAATCTGAGACCAGGTTCCACACTAATGAAATCAGTCACCTGAGACTGACCCATTTTACAGGTGGCAATTTTACACTGTTTAATATCTTCGTAAGTGTTCTGGATGAGGGGATCGAGTGTATCTTGATGAAGGTTGATGATGACACCAAACTAAGTGGGGAAATGGACACTTTGGAAGGGAGAATCACCCTGCAGGGAGACATGGGCAGGCTGGAAGAGCGGGCCAACAGGAATCTTACCAGGTTCGATAAGGACAAGTGTAAGATCTTGCACAGGCTGGGATCTACCTGGCTGTAGAATAGTGCTGTGGAAAGGGACCTGGGGTGGACAGCAAGTTCGGTGTGAGTAAACAGTGTGCTGCTCTGGCAAAAAAATAAAAGCCAAGAGGGTTGCATCAGCAAGGGCATCATCATCAGAGATAAAGAAGTCCTTATCCCACTCTACTCAGTGCTTGCCAGGCCACACCTGGAATATTGTGTTCGGTTTTGGTCACCACTGTACAAAAAAGATGTGGACAGGCTGGAGGGAGTCCAGAGAAGGGCAATAAAAACGATCGAAGGACTGGGAAGCTGCCGTGTGAGGACAGGCTGAGAGAACTGGGTTTGTTCAGCCTTGAGAAAAGAAGGCTTAGGGGAGACACCACCATGTTCCAGTATTTAAAGGGTGGCTGTGAAGATGGAGACTCCCTTTTTACAAGGAAAAGATGAGGGGTAATGAGTACAAATTACTTCTGGGGAGACTGTGATTAGACACAAGGGAAAATTTTTCACAAGGACAGTCAGCCATTGGAATAATCTCCCTAGGGAAATGGTGGATTCCTCAATATTGGACACTTACTGGACACTTGGGCCATCTTATCCAGACCATGCTTTTCCCAAGAAAGGTTAGACCAGGTGATCCTTGGGGTCCCTTCCAACCTGGTGTTCTGTAATTCTATGGTTCAGTGTTCTACAGTGTAAAACAATCCCAATTCCTTTAAACTTCAGATCCCACGACTCTAGCATGTATTGATGTTGAAATGACAGCAGTGAAAATTCTCTTCTGGAGCTTACAAAGATGTATTCTGCTGCATTGGGATCTTCTGCCTGAAGATCTTCTGTACAACAGAGAGTAGAATATTGAGAAGGATCAGCAGCATGCAACCTCAACAAGAAGGCTCTTTTTGATGGTAAATTTGTGGGAGCACCTGCTTTCATAAACCTTCTTGTTGAAATGCATATCTGGCCCAAATAAACTAGTTACAGTCTTACAGTAGATAATTGTTTGTAAATTTTAATTTGCTGTTTATTGTAAATGGTGGTTTACTTTCAAGTTACATCCTGTAAAATAGCTCAGATGTCATTTGTTGGACTTTTTGGGTTTGAGGTTGTTTTTTTACTCTCCTGCAACTGCTAGTGGTCCTCAGCCAAAACAAAATTGGGAACCTGTTTTGTTTCTGGTTTTTGCTCCCCTGCTCCCTCCCTTTAAATCTTTCCTGTGTTTTCTGTACCTCCTGATCTGCAATCTTTGCCCCTTTATAAGGGTCTTAGAAAATTCACATCCATGCAGCCACTTCGTGGATTATTCAGACAAGAGTGCGACTGCTGGAAATACTGTACAATGGAAAACACTGGGTGATTGAACAAGTATTTTAAATGCTGAAGAAGATTCTTCTACTTTTGCATTAAAACAGAATTTAAGTCAGTTTTTGACACCAAAGTCCAATAAAATGTGCAGAAATCCCACATTCCAGCAGATGGTCATTAGATGCCTCAATGAATAGTGTGCTCTGCTGTCAGTAATGCACATTTTTTTGCCACATGACAGAGTTGTGTGAAACACGTAAGGAAGACAAAGGAGCAGAGTGGAATACAATGCTGCTCCCAAGTCAGTATCTTGCCCTTTCATTTGTGTGTGTCTTTAAGGTCTGTGGCAAGCAGTTCTTGGCTTGGCTGCACAGGGACCTGTTCCAAAAGAGCAACAAGTTGCTTCTGCAGTTGGGTAGTTGGTTATTCTTCCAAAAAGTGGGATTAGGAACCTCTTTTTATATGAATCTTTTACGCTATTTGGTAGAAGACACCCTTCATCTCCATGTTTTAAAAAAGCTCTGTGAGTTATGAGCCTGCTTTCAAAAGAACTGTCAACTCCAAAAATTAGATGAAGAAATCTGGTGTACAGCATGGAGTCACTTGCAGCTGTGAAGATCTTATTTAGCTTTTAGCGTTCTGCTCAGTGTATGGATTTCCTTAATTTTTTAACTCATCCTTGTATACTTTTGAGGTTGTCAGAAACCACTTTTTGAAGGGAAATCTGCCTCTTCCCATGAACAGTTCTGACCATTTAAGTGTCTTTTGCTTTCTGTGCTGTGGTCATTAATCCAACTTTTAGTGAAGTTGGCATCTCATTTGACGGTTGTCTCAGTTAGGCCTCTACCTAGATTCTGTGGAGTAGATAGTTTGACCAACAGCTGCAGTATTTAATATTGATAAGAAAAACTACAAACAAACCATGATAGTTGTTAGCACTATGGACACAATCCTCCTTCCCAAGGCAAAGTTTCCTGTGCCTGCTAGGCAGCCTGTATCCGCAGCTGAAACGTTACAGAGCCCATGCAGGCACTTTTGCACGTTGAGTACCTGTAACACTCTGCTTTGTCTTCTGTCCAATTTTAGTGTGCCCTCTGGATTTGAAGGTATAAAAGAACAGGAGATCTGCAACAAGATCATGACAAAAATGCTGGAAAATTACAATACCTTGTTTGAATTGGAAAGCTTGAAGAAGGACGAAGAAAAGCCTGTATGTGAAGAGCTAGCAAGAATTATTTTGGTAAAAGTGAGTATCTCCAGTATTTCATTTTCTTACAGCAAATGAGTAATGTGGTCTTATTGCAGGCTTCGATTCAGAAATTTTTTAGGTAAGTAGGAGGCAGGCACTGTTGTAATAATGTTTTGTGTTATTGATTGGTATGCAGTTTGCAAATTGATTCTGCTAATAAGGCTAATTTTTGTTACTAGTCTAGAAGTTGATTCTGTAAAACATTTTTATTCTTTGTTAGCTATTCCCTGTTATTTATATTGGAAATATATTCACTTAAATGTATATGTTCTTGAAAAAAGAAGCAGAATAATTCTAGGAAGTGTTGAAACTTTCTGACATGGTGATCTTTTGTGGTGTACATCAGTGATAAATTATGGACTTCTATACTTTAGGACAGTATGAGGTCTCTAGCCTTTGCCCCTATGAAGCCTGCTTGTCTCAAAACCACACCTGAATTTAAAAATCATATATTCTGACTCAGAACAGCCATTTCTGAGCACACTTGAAGAGAAGCATTAACTAGTCGCTACGATATGAAGAAAGTACATTGGAGCTGATGGAGAAAAGTGATATAATTAAAGTATTATATCTTTGGTGGGAAGAGGGCATGTGTGTAACATCAAAGGATTCTAAAGTTCAGAACAAGTTTACGAAAATAAGTAGGACAGCCAGAAATACCTTGTTCTGGCTTGTGCCACCTCTACTGCAGGAAGAAACCTTAAGTCCGTGCAGGAAATTGTTGTGAGGATAGTTTTCAGTTGCCTCATTTCCTTTTTGTGTGTTAGCTGTGCAGATAATTACTTTCTTCTAAGGTGTGAGCTCTTGAGTTTGAGAGGATTAAACTACATGCCTTCCCTTGGTAGGGTTTTGTGAACACCTGCCGTAGCCTTCACTGGCTGGAATGGAAGTTGTCAGAAAATAAGTTAAAAAAATACAGCGTCTTTGACCTTGAGAAAACAAGAACTTTGGTGTGAGCTCGAGTTCTGCCAGTCAAATGAACCATTGTCAAGCAGCTGAAAACACCCCTGCCTTTGCAGTGTATCACAGGAGGGTCTGTTGAATCTGAACTGCAGAGCAATCTGTATGAGTCAGACCCAGCTGCCTTTAAAGGCTGGGTCTTCTTTTATGTGGTGAATCAGTGAGGAAGTCTTTAGCTGTTTAGTCTTTCAGCTGTTACTAAAATTCACCTCAAATGTTTCTGTGGAAGGAGACAGGATGACTGATGACTCGCAGTGCACTCCTTACGATATGTTACTGAAGTCATGGTGACTTCTGGGTAACAGAAATGATCTGCCTGGCAGGTGAGAGTGATGTTTAGCATCTTATGGCCACTTCAGTAACAAAAAAAGGTTAAGAAGAACATAACTGTAAAAAGATGAGGTATTATAAAGAGCCCAGAAGAAAAGCTTCAGGTATGTCTTCATCTCCTTCAAGCCTCAGCCAGTTGAAAAGGCCAAGATAGTCTTTCACTTCTAAGAACTTATTAGTAACTGGGAATACACAAATGGGGAGACCTGGCAGGTTTCCCACAGCAGTTCAGAGATCTTAGCTATCAACATGTTGACAATCAGAACTACTCCAACAAAATAGCCTGAAAAATATAGATATTCAAATGAGATGAAAATTGTTGCCTATCTCTCTGCTTCAGGAGACAGATGACTGCCTGAGAGATATGAGCCATGCCTAAACACTATGTGTTTGGGTCTTTGGATCTTGTTGGTAGCTTCCAAATTCTGCTGGCAGTCAGCTGCAAAAATTGGACTTTGTTTCTTGTCCATCTGATTTGGGTGGGAAGTTTTCTGGCTTAACCAAGACAAATGCTCAAACACGAGACATAGAAGCATCTAACTTCATGGAGCAAAGCTGCATAAGAAGCGCATGTTGAAGTTTGTCAGGTGGCTCTTTGAAGGGACGTTTTCTGCCCTTCCCGAAGGTTACTTTTCTTGTATCCTAGCAGATATCCCCTATCCTAGCCGATTTGTATAATAAATTAGAGATGGTGCACTCAAAGAGAAAACCAAGTGGTAATAAATGAGATTCAGTAAAGTGATTGCCAGTTTGCTAATGGGTGAACTGTTACACACAGCAGGATCGAGCTGATCTGTGTCATAAAAGAACAAATGCCTCAGAGAATTATTTGGCATGACCTGGGTCACAGTATACAGAAAATAGCAAGCCATTTGTTAGCAGAGTTACTGCTCCTTGAAAAGCCATCGATGAGTTCATACCTACACGTAGCTAGAGATTTGCCAAGTAATCCTATTGGAAGGAGTGAAAAATGTAGGATACTCAGGGCAACAGTCTCCCTGTTGATTTTAAGGGTGTTGCATGCAAGCATGAACCACGATGGAATGGGAGAGCAGACAGCAGGGAAAGGAAAGAAAATGAGGACGTGCCCTTTACCAAACTTAGCTGCATTTATCTAAATGGCTTTTTTAACTTTTACATTGTGAGCACCAACAGGGTGAGGAGAGGAAACTTAGATGACCTTGCTCACTTCCTTCTAAGGTATTTCTGTCATCCCCTCCCCCAGATCACTTGCTGTATTGCCGGTGTTTTACCCTGAGGCACTACACTGCTACCTTTCCCATGATTACCTTCACTCTCTCTCCTTTCTCACTTTTCCATGCTTACATTTTTCTCCCAGATTCCCATAGCCCTGTCCCACTATTCTTCCTGTACTCAAATTGGATAGGTCACCTCCAGTCACAGTGCACACATGCTGTAGCCTCTCCACAGCCCAGATGTCATCACCATCCTTTCTTTTATGTTCTTGATCATGGAAATAACTTTCCCTCTAGGCTAGTACAGTGCCTGTAGTAATATGACCTGCCTTATGTGTTCTCTTGGGTGTATGGCTTGGGTTTAGGGCTTTCTGAGACACTTTTGCTAGACAGGTATTAATGCCTCCTTTTGGTTGGAATGCTGCTGTTTGTCTTACCCAAAGGTAAGATTCTCAAAATGGAGATGGAGGTAATTACAGGAAGAAATCAGGTTTTATATTGTGTTAAGAGATTAATCAGCTCATGATGGCCAAAGCCATCGGTACTGATCTAGGTGCTTCTTGATTAAGAGTTTGGAAAGAGCACAAAAAGCACAAATCTTCTTATACAGGGAGAAGAATGCCATAGATTTGCAGAGGACCAACTTGAATCCAAATTTGAAACCAAAAGACAGTGGTTTAAAAAAAAATAAGGAAGGACACCAAAAAGAACAACTTTTTGAGTGCACTTCTCTCCAAGCACTAGTATGCCTTTCTAGCTTACTGCATTACAAAATTAGCCCTGCTTTTTCTTATCTCTTTTTCATGGCTTCAGGCTCTTATTTTGGTGCTGAAATCTGAACTGGAAAAACAGGAACCTGTCTTTAGTGTCTTAAAGGTATTGCGAGAATATTATTTCTTCCTGCAATCTTGGGTCATTCTTGAGACGGCTTAGGTGTCTGTTGCTTCACATCATCCGCTCGTAATCGTCTGAAGTCGACATCAACTCTAAATTATTAATTTTGAGCAAATACCCAGAAACAGGGGAGCAGTGGCTCATGCCATCCCATTGCAATGTGGGAATGCACCTACTCTCATATACTCAGTCATGTTTACCGTCTTCCCAACCTTGCATGACTCCTGACATTTCATGGTTTGGGTATCTGAAGATTTTCCCACACTTTGATCATAAAATCAGTAGATTTTTAGAAGCATGAAGTACGACTCTTTTAAAATGAAAACAAGAATATGCGGATCATTCAGATAACGTCATGAAAGCATCAAGTGTCTCTTTGAGCAGTGTATTGGAAGGAAAAACAGCCTGAGGAGAGCAAGTTGGATCTTGTTTACCACGTTGGTCATAGTTAGGGAAAATCCACGCCACTACAGATTTCCAGAAGGAGTAAAAGTATTTCAAGCAGGTACAGATGACGGCCGCTTAAAGAAAATCTGTTTAAGGGAGCCAAAAAATAAATTTTCAAGATGGAAAAAAGAAATGTGATTCTGTAGGGCTGTTGGCATTTGAACTACCATTCCTGCCGCGTATGTGCACTGAGGAGGCACAGGAACACCTTCACCCCAGTTGTATTTCTTCTTTCAAAGATTGCTCAGTCACTGGGAAAGACAAGTTGTGCCAGGTAAAGGGATTTCTTAGCTTGCTTTCTCAGTGGATCATAATTCAGAAAGCAAGGGAGCTGGAAATCTTTGCAAGCTGCATTCCAGTCCCTGCTTTGTTTTCAGGACTGTAAAGCCTCCTCTTGCTCATTGCTCAGGCATATGGCAGGTTTATAGTTAGAAGCAGTGGGGAGTTTTTCTTTGGAAACTTCTATGGTAAAAGGAAGTGCATTTTTCACAAAACAGAAAAATTACCTTAGGATAGTTTCTATTTCAATGAGAAATTAAATTGGTGGGTTCCTGATGCCTTGCCTGGAAGGACTTCATTAGTTTCTCACTCCACCTAGTAGGATGAGATCCATATGATCTCCTGGACAGGTGGCCAGCAGGTGGAAGTATAACATGTTCTTTCTTCAGAAATACATACATATATTTGGAAATCCCTTCCCATAAAATAAGGGATTTGGTTATTGGTTTTTATTTCAAAATAAGTTGGGGTTTACAGGTCTCATTTGCAGGTAACTGTATTTCAATCCATGAGGCTTTTATTCAAGCTTGAGTTTAATTTCCTAACCCAGTGAAGATCTGGAAGAGTGTCAACCTGATCATCAGTAGGCTCTGCCAGTTAGAGAGAAATGGATGGAGAATCAGAGCATTCTGATTGGCTGTGTGGTCTGTGTTCAGGTTTTCAGGATCATTAATAGCTATTTTTTACTGGGCAGTGTTATGTATGAATGATTAATTCTCTGACAGCACATCTGCACTGCTGTGCATTTATCACATTGTAAGTGTCAGGGCATTATAATAAAATGTTGTTTATGTTTTGCTTTGGAGCAGAATTCGTAGTGTCTATAGCTATGGTCTTGATAGATTTTTGTGGCACTGAACTGAGTGGTAACTTAAGTAGTGAAAGATTAGTCAGTTTTGAGTTGCAGTATTTCCAATTTCATCATCATCTCGAATTAAAAAGGTTTACAAAACCTACAATAACAACAAAAATAATAATTTTTAACTAGGACCATTCATTTCCAAAGATGATAAAGTGCTGTTCAAATTGCAGCTGCATGAAGTCCTACCTTGTACAGCGAGCCAGTGATGGATTGTTACAGTTGTAATGAAATGGGAGTTGTGAGCAACACTGAAGCCGGAATAACAGGCTTCTCTAATGATCAGAGATAGGCAATGAAGAGGATTTTTATTTAGTGCAAGTGGCAAGGGAAATCTGGGCAGGCAAACTATTATAAGACTCACTCGTGGGAGTTTTCTGGAATTAATCCTTTCCACTGGTTGCAGGTGAAATGTCATCTTTAGTAGTACGATGTTTTTTTATCTCAATATTCTCTTCAAGTAAACCATACAACCTATTACCTAGTCATGCTGGGTTACAAGATTTTTTTTTTTCTTTTTTCTGATTTTTGACCTTTTCCCCTCTAATGCCATCTTGACACAGTACTTCTAGTTTTAAGAACCATTCAGCTGAGAGCACATAAGTGTTTACACTGGAACACAAGCACTGGCATGATGAGGATGTAATGATCTTCCAGGCTTCGTTACATATTTGGGTTAGGAATCCAGAATGCTCTTCTCTTTCTACCACCTAGCTGGGGAAGAATACACAGCCCTGTTCACCTGCTGGAGAAGACAAAGCAGTCCACTTATAAAATTATAGTATTAAAATTAAACAAAACATAGTTAGAAAGTAAAATTATAAGCGTGCAATTTCAACAGTTTGAATGCAATGTAGGTGCATTCTGATGACCTCTAAACAGGCAAATTTCACTTGCTGAAGAACTACAGGAATTGATCTCTCGCTGGCTTTTGCAAAAACTAATAGTTTAAAAAGCATTCCTTTTATTTTAGAAGCAATTAACTTATTGCATTTTTATCCTATTTGTTTCTAGTCTCTTAATAAAAGCTGCTCCTTCAGTTGGGAGGATTGGTTGGCAAAATATTTCTTTGTCCTTTAAATGGCAGCAAAAGTGCATACACTGTGTTCTGCAAGCCTGCTGTTGGATTTCTGGAGAAGCAAACAATCCAGGACTTGTAGCGGCATCTGTTGGTGCTTGGTGTGTGCAAAGTGTGCAGTGCCCAACCCAGCCAGTGCATTTTTGTTATGTCCAGGAGGATGCTCCAGCTGACTGTGGCAGCACTGTTTTAAAGTGGCTTGCTTGCTCCTTCTGATTGAATGCTCAGACCAGATCATTCAGCCCCTGCTAGGACTGGAGCCTTTCATCCCTGAGAAGAGGTAGGAAAGATGAGATGGGCAACAAGTTCTCCATCTTGGCTGGACTTTACTTGGACCGCCATCAGTTGTAAAGCTCCATCTCTGCTGAAAGCCACAATGTTTCGGCTGATTTCCCCGCATGAGTAAAGCAAGATCTTCACTAATGTTTCTGACCCTTCCTCAGCTGTTTTCACTTCAGTACCTTAGCATGAGGATCTAATCCTTTGACAAGATCCAGGAGAAACTGCTGAAAACTCACCAACTTCATGGCTGAGTGGCCTCCTCCCAAGTAACTCTTCCGTGCCACCCCAGTGGTCTGGCCCCATGGTTATGCCTTTAGCAGACATGAGAGCAGTCCTTCATTTACGTCAGCAAAAAAGGCACCCACTTCTAATCCACATTATGCTGCCCTGGCTAGTTTCCTTTATTCTTATTTCACGTCTGGGACCATTTTAGCATTGTGTTAATGGTCAGCTTTCAGTACTGGATTAATTTTTTCCCATCAGGAGGCAGCAGGAGCAGATCTCCTTTGAAAATCCATTCTGAAGGTCTCAGCAAACCTTCCTATTTCATTCAGTATCCCCTTATTTGGGCAAGTCACGATGGCTTTCTCCTGCCTGGGCCAGGGAGCCCCCAAGATCAGGAGGTGGGTTCACTTGGGAGATATGAGTCAGTGGAAAGCACACGAGAAGGAGCACCTGTGGAAGTCTGTCTCTGGTTTTCTGTTCAGTATTTCTTCAGCTAGAATTCACTTTGCAGTCCAGCAGTGAGCAGATGGGCATGTTTATAGTAAGGCTATATAGTGATTCAGTCAGAGTGACATTTTAAGACGTGAGCTGACAGGAAATGAGCAGTATGAGACTTGTAGGGGAAAGTTGATAAGCCTTCCAACCCTTCACCTGTAGCAAATGCAGTCTGGAGTGAGGAGGATGGTTACGTTTAGGCTGTGATTCAGAAAGGCAAACAAAAAAATCAGATGATCCCCAAACAATTCTTTGTGTCATTTTGAAATAGCTTTCCAGTGCTTCTAGCTCTGCTGGTTTTGACAGCTCCATGTATGTATTATTAAAACAGAGTATTTCTGCTCTAGAAGCTCATTAAAGCATTCACAGGATTATAAATCTGTTACTTGTGATGTTATTACATGAAGTCCTGAATATTTACACGAACATATGTTAATGGTAAACTTTTTAAAGTAATAAATGATTATGCTGTTACTTTTTAGCTAGAGATTCACCAACTATATTTTCATTTTAACATACTATGAGAATAATAGCTAAGATTTAGCACATTTAAAGGAAATAGGGCATATAACAAACACTTCTTTCTGTCCTGCTGTCCGTATTTCTAGTATAACGTACATTTTTTGACTCCAGTTGGCAGATTTTGCTGTTGTGGTGCTTCAGCACTTTACTTTTACTCTGTCACATTATTTTTTTTTTAAACAAATGCCCTATGACATTATCGTTGCCCCATAATAATACCACATAACCAAAATGCAGAGAGAATAAGATCCATATGTGAATGTGTGTCCTGGTCTGTATTAGCACTTGTTTTACTTGAAATGTTTTTCATTCATTATCTGTTGTTATTTTGTTTGGGTTCAGTGTGAGGGTTTTTTGGGGGGTAGAGGG
This sequence comes from Baryphthengus martii, assembly GCA_013396935.1. Classification (NCBI taxonomy): domain Eukaryota; kingdom Metazoa; phylum Chordata; class Aves; order Coraciiformes; family Momotidae; genus Baryphthengus; species Baryphthengus martii. Next base: position 297,273 of record VWZK01020243.1, read on the forward strand.
TGACATCATGATTTAGCACTTGGGAGCAGTTCATCTCAGCCAGTACAGTATCTTTTGAAAGGGAAGCATCAAAGTCAGCAAGGTACAATGAAATGAGCATACGAGCCTCTGCTCTAGCCAGCTATTTCTGAGCATCCTTGCTGTCCTCATGGGGAAAAAAGGAGGTTAGTAAAAGGATGAGGATTTTTCTGCTAAAGCAAACCTCTCAGTTCCTCCTGTAGAGATTCCCCTATGTTTATTCTGTTTCTCATTAATTAGTCATTCAATTAATCAAGTTACACAAAATCATCAGCATCTGTATAAATCAGAGGTCAGTACTGTCTTTGTAAGAAGGACGTATTGCAGGTAGTCGAAACTGATCCGCAGTGAAGTGTAAGACACTTTTCTGCCTGTGGGGGTTTAATTCTTGCTGACCTCTACCGTTATTAACTTCATCTGTAGTACTTTCAAGGTGGGAGCTTCAGAAGGGCTCAGCACTGAATTAATTCTTTCCCCATTATAAGAGGAGCAAAATGCTCATTGACTTCAGAAAAAGTCCTGTGGATTTTTGAAAAGCCCTCCTTTGAGCACTATGAAGATGACAGTTTGTCCAGGAGAAGCTGGTTGGTACACCCTGGTACACCTGTAACATCCACTGCTTTGCAGGGTTTCTGGTGCCCCAAAACTTGCTTGTAATAATCAGGGCTCAGGGTAGTCCAAGGAGTCTTTGATGCAAGGGACACAAGGGGCCAGACGCTCTACGTATGTCTGAATATGTACGCTCTGGAAAATCTGATCTATCCAGCAGATCCCAGCAGCATTTGACCTTAATCGCCAGCAGTGAACATCTCAGTTTCACTCTCAAAAAAAAAAAATCTCTTCTCTGTATGCTGGAAATATTACACTATTAACTAGAACAATACAGAAACTCTTAGGACTCACGAATTTACTGCAGATACTCACTCCTCTTAAAGGTAACATTGAAAAACTTCGTGTGAAATTTTTTCCTCTGTGTGAATATTTTGATTTTTAGATCAGAAATGCAATTTAGCTTTCCCAACACTGAGTTTAAGCAACTGTAACCTGAGATGCAGATCTGGAGAGCTTGGGTTTCTCCCATGGCTAGGTCATGTTTTTCTTTTAGATCATACTTTTTCTATTTATGAATAACATTACAGTAAATAGTTAAGTCAGACTCCAGTTTTCGAAATTGCAAGGGAGAATAAAATGTTCCCATGGAACTGGTCTTAGCTCTGTTGTTATTGAACACATACACACACACATTAGGTACACTCAGCAAGAGAGCAGTGTTGTTGTGTCACTTTGTAAAGGTTTGATTTGTTTTTTCAATCTTAAATTCTGCTGCAGGTTCCTTATTTGTGCCTTAACCACGAGAAGCTGAGTTGCAGTCATTAACCTGTTTACCCTGTCAGCTAATATAAGATGGGCACTTACAAGTTGTGGGGATAGGCAGGGAAGATCAATGTTTTCACTCCATGAAGTCTTTGTAATGCTTTACAAGTTCTGGTATTACATTTGCTCCCAGCATTACAAGTTTAACTTTTTTTGCAGCATTCAGTAACTGTTTTTTCTGGACAGCTGGAGACACATTTTTCTTTTCCTTCTGGAAAATACCATAATATTCCACAGATGTAGTTGCCAGCATTGAGGTATATCATGGGATTATTACTACGTTTGTCATTTCCTTTCCTATATTGCAGCCCTCTCTAAAAATAATGGCTTCCCGCATCTCTGGCTTGCTTTCGTATCACAATTCACGACCTTTGTACCTGGTTCGTGGCAATAATTGCAGGAGGTTAAGGTTATACCAAAGCGAAACAGAGTAACCTTTAGCTGTTTATTAAGAGATATGGTCTCAGGTAAAAGGTCATATATATAAATAGGCTTGGGAGAACAAAAGGAAATGAAAGGGGAACTGAACAGGGTATTAGTTTCATATTGAAGAGCAGTGATGCGTTTTTTGCAAACTGAGATTTTGCTTTTTATTGCTTCTGTCTGAAACAGCTTTGTTGAATTCTGGCTATTAAAGTGTAGTGTAAATGCTAGCAAGGTACAACAGATAGATACAACAGATAGATACCAAGCCAGCTTCACTCTTCTTCCTATATGCCAATAGGACCCAAGGCAAAAATCTCACATAGAAATACCGGCCGTTTCAGGCTTTGTTATATTGTTCGTTTAGATAAGAGAATGTTTAACAGCTTTCCTAAAGGTCTTCCCCTTCTAACAAGAATGTTTTCATCACTTTCTGGGTGCAAAACGGAAAGGATACCTAATACATTGTGAAGAATTTTGTTTGTTATTTGTTTTCTTTTAATTACTGTTCATGTTAAATTATTCTCTGTATTTTTCCTGAATATATCTGTGCCATAGAATGATGACTCTATGAACTGATATCTGAATAAGGATTAGTTATTCCATCTAGTTAAAATTCATAAAAATACCTGTGATTACATGAGTTTGAAAATGCCTTTGAAAATCCCGGTGCCATCAGCTACACAACTTTAGTCTTAAAATTATAGATTATTTGATACTTTGCATGTCTTACTGGGCCTTAATCAGTCATGAGCTATTCTGCATGATCACAGAGGGGAAGAGATTCCATATTTTCTTCATCTTGTGAGCATCAGAAAGATCAGCTCTGTGATTACTGTGGCCCTTTTGCTTCTGCATTAGCACCCTTGGCAGCGCTGCTGCACGGCACGTCCGCCCTGCTGTGCTCCTGGGAATTTGTGCAGGGTCCAGCATTGGTTTGGGTAATATTCACCATTCCAACATCAAATGAAGGGAGAGCCAGGAACTTTGAAATTCACTGTTTCTTCTGCACTGCTCCATGAACAACACTGTTGTGCACTTTTGTTGTAGCCTAGAGGAAAATGGCAAGTGTGACCCTGCTGACAGCTACCTGGAGCAAAGGCTGCGTTGCACCGTTGCGTGGGGTGCTGCTGAGGGAAACACAATATTCCCTCCTCTGTGGTGTACAGCTGCTGACCCAGTAAAGAGTCAGCTGTTGCAGGATATCCCAGTGCAGACAGCTAATGCATCATTTCTGCAATCATTTGCAGCATTGAATTCACTGAATAATCCTCTTAATGGTTGCCCTTCCTATGTAAGGCTGGCTGTACTGACTCAGACTTGGAATCCATCTAGCCCCGTGTCCTGCCTCCTACGCTGGCCCTATGCAGATGCCCAGGGAGGAGAAGAATAGGGCAGCAAGGTGTTTCCTTCAATTATTCTACCAATTGGTGACTATTCGCAGAGGCTTTCCTGGTCTTGATGTGGTTTGTGTATGTAGTGATGTCCAAAGTAATTGTCTTGTGTACCCCTTACTCGTGTGTAAGCTTTTTGCTTCCAACATGTCATCTGGCAAAGAATGCCACAGATTGCTTCCTTTCATGTGAAGAACTGACTCCTTTTGTTTATTATAAACATGGCTTTTACTCATGTCATTTGAAGGTCACCTGTTCTTTTTCCTCCTTTTTTTTTTTTTCCCCTTGTTTGTTTGGAAGGAGATGATGAATTTTCTCTCCACAATCCATGACTTTGTGTATCTCTATCAGATCTCCCCTACAAGCTACCATGATTATTTTTTTTCTAACAAAAAATCAGTACTGATATTTGCAGCCTTAATCACTGCACTGAAAAGATGTTTTTTCTGCCAAAGCCCCTGCATAGAGTCAGGGAGCAAAAACTCCTTTAGAACTGGCACACGTGTGTTTAGGGCACAAGGCTGAATATTTGATGCAGTAAATTGGATGACATTCTGGTGAAGTTGAGAGCTGCACCTTCTTTATATCAGAAGGGAATCTGACTCCTTGTGTCTGTAAAAAAAACAACTACTAATGTGTGCTTTAGTTAGGAAAAAGCTTCATGTTGAAAAGTTTGAGTTATTTTTATGACCTCTTCTCTTCCTAATTCCTTCCTGGGACAACTGTAATCAGGTGGTGTGTTTAAACTCTTGTGTTACAGTGTTGTAGTGTGCTGCAAATACTAAATACTGTAGATCCGCTGTGCAATTCGGTATCTTTGAGACTACAGTTGACTGAGGCTGAAGTTTAACAATTTTTATGACCATCCAGCAATTTGTTGAGAAGGATAAAAGCAAATTCTGTTCAGTTTGCACTGTGCATCCCAGCCAGATAACAGTGCAAGCTGCAAGTATGCTGTGTGAATCCCTCTTACTTAGTAATGGCAATGGGTAAAGGAACCAGTACAATTTATTCTGTTTGAAGAAGAGGTGTAATTAATAACTAAAACTGTACTACTGTATCAAGTATTTTCTCATTCCATTGAAATTTACCAAAAATTTGCCAAGGTTCTCATCCAGAGCCGGTAGTGGTAGCTAATCAGGGTGTGGAAGATGAGGGCTTTTTGTGCTAAGGTCTTTCTCAGTCTTTTCTACTGGAGTTAGTCAGCTCCCTAAAATTAATTCAAGTACGTAATTGAAAATAAATGTGTAACTGAACACTCTCACCCTCCACCCATAATTTCAGTTGGTCTGTCTGTCCAAAGAGATGAACATAAATAAGTGCAGGAAGAATAACTGAGTAAGAGACATTGCCAAATAACTTATATGCTGCCTGTGATTTAGTCTTTCCTTTAAGGATGCCCTTGACCTATTGTGTTTCTTCATTCACGTGGGAGGAAGCTTGGAGCTGGAGTCCTCACCTACCTGTCTTGATTAGCGTCAGCACTTCTTGACATGACAGGATTATTCTCTTGAGGAATAAATAGGTCAAAGAGTATTCTAGGGATGTCTAATCTTTCCTAATCATTGAAGTCTTCATAGTTAATTGGTTTAAAGCTTTTATTGAGGTGGAGTCTCACGCATTGTAAAATCTGTATTTTCCATGACTTGCAAAGAATTTGTCAGAGAAAAATGTCTTTGTCAACACAATAGCCTTTCTCAGGAAGAGGAGCTGTTCCTTGAGCCGGTATAATTCATCTGATCTGGATGTTAGAACGCTGGACTGGAATTTGAATGAAGTGAGTTCTTTTCCGTTTTAGGGGTAAGGACAAGTCAGCTGTGCTCTATGGTGATTTTTGATAATTATTAATGTTTGTAGTAGAGTCTTACCTAAGAATCTTACTTGAGGGTCAGGAAACACTGCTATGTTAACCCAGAGCTAAAAGATGGTCTGAGGGAGCTTACAGACTTGTTGAGCTGTTTGAGCAATATAAGATATTTAGGAAATTTGGTACAATGGTAATACATCTCATGGAAAATAACAGTCCATGATTTCGAATGGGCCAATGGAAGTTGTTATTGTAGTGTAAGGTTAGGAAGATCTGAAAGTCTCTAAATTTGCTACATTTGCAGCTGTAGATGACTAAAAGCTTTGCTTTATGCTGACATACTTCTGACTGCACCATTTGCTAATAAACGTTGCCTATCACAGTTAAGGAGTTAAACTAGTAGTCTCTGGCTTTCCCCATGATCTTCTCAGTTCTTGCTTAGGAATCGTTAAAGAGACTTAATTCAAAAGCTGGGTTTTGACGCGGTCTTGTACAGTTGCTGACCATGTACTCTTGCCCAAGTAGTCTCGATGTGTAGAAAATTTCCCTTAGTAACGATGGTGGAGCTTGACGGTGGGACTTGAAGCCATGATGAGCAGGTGCTCTGGTTTGGGCATGTTTTCGAGAGACTCTGCTGTTTCATTCAGAGTTGATGGCAAGAGGTGGCAGTTTTTCCAGGTGGGATTGCCTTTTGGGGAATATGGGATGGAGAGGTGGTCACTGGCAGGTATTGGCAGTAACTGGGACTTCGGTAATTTTTCAGATGTAAACGGTTAGGTTACATTGATCTTTGTGCACACACACTTGAGCAAAACAAACCTTGAGCTTGTTTTGTATCCACTATGCTGTACTTGAAATTTTTTCTTCATATGAGAATGGAAAGTATGTGATTGCTAATAAGCTTTACTCCTCACAACATTCTCTGGAGGCCCATAATGGTTTAGAAAAGTAATGCTGAGGTAGTACTTCTGCATGGGATGCGTGCTAGCTATTTTGTGGCTCCAAGTTGATTTATCCTAGGTCTATAGTAGCCATATCATTGGTTCGAAAGGAAAATACAACTGATTTCATCCCATTGTTTCACAAACTTTACAAGCAACACTGAAAATTAGTAGGTATCTTGAATTCTCAAGCTTCAGTAATTCAGGGATGCACAGAAATGCATATAGGTAATTACATAATGAAAATAATTTTTATGCAAGTACAAAAGTTGGTGTAATTTCATAATCTTTGATATCAGAAACAAGGACAGACATCTGCTCTTTAAGTCTTTGCAAACGTGACAAAAATTTTGACATTACTAGTACTCCATGTGGAATGCAGGTGCCTGACTTTAAATATTCACATTTGAAAATTACAACTTATATTTATTGTTCGAATCCTAAAACCAGAGAGTGTTCTGAGAGCACCACGGGCAGATTTCTGAAAATGTAGTTATTTAATCTCTGCTAGTAGAGTTAGGAATTAGTACAATTATATTATAAAATATCTTAAATGACTTTTTTTTTTTTGAGCTGCAAGTTCACAGGATGTTTAAATATCAAAATATTCCAAAATATCCTTAGTTGCTGAAGTGTGATACATTATTGGAAATGAGCACAAATGTTCCTTCTCCTTTCTGGATTTTAAAGGGTAGCAGCAAACAGACTGCTGGTCCTTAAGGGGCTAATATGTAAGAATAAAACATTGACAACAGCAGATTCTCAGCTTGAATTGTTTGAGGTTCTGGTTTTGCTTTGTTTATTTTAAGTTTTCCAAGTAGCCTGGGAACTTTGGCAGCCTGAAAATGTGACTGTTAGCTCTGCCTGGTACCTTGTAGCAGCTTTTGTCTTTGACCTTGCATCTTTTCTTTTAATGGTGGCGAGTTCTTCCCCTTGTCTTAATGTAAAGATATGCTGTAAAGTTAAATTAAGAGAAAGCAGGCAGTTTGTAGGAGGAGTGGTGTGATCTTGTGCTAATGGTTGCCTTGTAAAAAGCAGCATGGATTGGAGGACAATAAGGAGGGGACAAGAGATTTGCAAGTGTTGAAAGAAACTGTAAGTATGATCTTTTTTTAGAGAACCACAAAAATACACTTGTGTGCACTCTGCCCAGTGCAAATAAGATCTCTTGCCACAGCCTGTATCGAGCACACACTGGAGGTTAATGTTTAATAGGTTCTTAACTAGAGCTGCTTGCTGTGTCCTCAGTATACAGATCTCCTGTTCCCTTGGAAGCATGATTTTGTGTAAACTAAATGCATTCTTATACCGAAACACATCAGTCTACGCGTGCTGTTACAGAATCCATGATGGAGCAGTTAAGTGGCCTGCTATCGGAGGGCTTTATGCTTTTAGTTGACACACTTCTGTTCTCATTTTTCCTCTCCATTCCACATAATAAAAGGAATTATTGCCCTGTGTGATTCCTGCAATCACTGACTGTTGCACGCTCGTCCTAATAGTATTCAGTCACTGGCAAGCCTGGTCCCACACTAACTGCAGGAATGTTAATTTCTAACTTTTGCCGGCAAGTGACAGAAGAAGAATCTGATGTAACACACCTACATGAGTCACTTGAGTCATTTGTCTGCGATGACTTGTACTTGAAATTAAAGGTATACTTATCATGAAGACACAATTAAATGAAAATGGGAGGTGAAAAAGACCTATGAGATCACCTTGAAGATTCTGTTGCAGTACAGAATGTATTTTCTGGTTCTTTTTCTAGGACAGAGGTCCCGCTCCAAGAACAGGAAGTTTATAAACTCTGTGTTGCTGGGTTGTTACATGGTCTAGTGGAATTTCTAGTGGAGTCTTAGCTTATCTGTATCACCCAGTGTTGATTCAGAGGGCCATAAACCACCATACTGGTTGAGCTCAGGCACGTGTAGTGCCAGTTTATTGGTATACTTGAAAGTGCTGCTCCCTCTCTCTTCAAAATCCTTAAGGCCTGAACCTGCTTTTTTTTTTTTTTTTTTTTTTTTTTTTTTTTTACTGAGTTTGTAAACTGCTGCTTTATTGCTGAGAAGTGATTGAAGGGTCAGTAGCTGAAGTGAACCTTTGTGGTCACCATTTCAGTCCTTGAAGTTCCTTTGTTAACGAGTTGGCCATATGATATTGCAGGGTAGGAGAAATGCAGAGGTGAAACTAGTTTATTTTATTTGAAGGATCTGCCTGCACTTTATGGGATATGGTACAGTTCAGGCCAGTGCCAACAGTGGCTTTTAGGCAGCAAATTGTTTCATTGCTGTGTAATTCGTTGTCATGCTGTGAACGGGAGAAGTACCATACATGGAGAAAGACAGGTTTCTCAGCAGCTTGCTTGAGACTTTCCAACCTACTTACATGGACTTCAGTGGAGCAGGGCTGAATTTTGGCACAGCTTCATGCTTTTCTAATGCAGAAATCCTTTGGCAAACACTTCCTTGTTTACACCTCAAACAGTCCACAGGAAGGATGGAGAATGTGATGGGTTCTGTACTTACCTCTGTTCCCTGGCTTTTGATGGTCTCATTAATATTTGGCTTTTAACAGCATAGTTGATATTTACAGAGCATTTGCTTTATAAGATTCCTTCACTGGAGGTGGTGTATTTATTTTAAGAATATACTGAAGTATCAAATGATGCCCAACTGCAGTAACCCACCATGATTTTTATTTTTCTTGCTGTTGTTCTAAATGGGTGGCTGGATACAGATGTGAGCAGAAAGTCTGCACTGTGGGAAACTGAAAACAGAAATCATCACCATAGTCGGCCTTCTAAGTTTATTCCCACATCTCTCCTCTGACTGTGATCCCCAGGCCATATTTGTGCATCTTAGTTTTGATACAGATTCTATTCAAGCTAGGGGAGGAAGAACCCAGAAGTTATTCCCAGAGGAGCAGTGTCTCTGTAGTCAGATGAGAACTCTTAAGATTTGGATACAAATCCTTATGTTACCCTTGCTGTCTGTGAGGATACTCTACATTCAGTGATAGAGGCTTGATTTTTATGTTTCTCAAAAGATCATAAACTTTGCTGCTGTACAGAGCTACTCTGACTATGGGCTGGATATATCTACACAGGGAGTTGGTACAGACCAATTGTTCAGCAGTAGTTGCTTGACCTGTAGTGAGGTCCCCCACCTAAGCGTGCCCAAAAGAGGAATAAGCTGATTCTTGACATTCATAATGTCCAGTTACCTGTGTCAGAGCCTGTGACAGAATTCCTGGTTGGTGCAAGGTGTCTGCTTATAAAAGCAACCTTGAGACTTGTCACCAAAGCTTCACTAGGTAATTTGAGATAGCAAGATGTGTGATGTCTCATCAGCATCTCTCACTGTGTTTGATACTGCTTAAAACTATGAAGCTGAAGGACAGCCCCCAGTACGGAGCAAAGGCCGTAAGAAATACTCGGTTAACTTGTTGCAACCGAGCAATGGTAGATCCATCTTTCCAGTGTCTATATGTGAACCAGAAATGCAAGGGAAGAGAAGGTAAAATACCATTTACAGTCCACTAACTGGTTTTACCTATGAGACTGGTTTGTCACTGCTTTATCCTTGATGGTGATACTCACATGTGCAGACACTCAATCCCAGGGCATAAGAGAAAACACAGCCAGCCTAATGTGTTAGTTAGTGCAGTGCCTGGGAGTGCAGACACAGGAGTTGAGAAGGAGGGAATTTGGGGTCCTTGGGGTTCAAAAATAAATTTGTGAGTGACTTTGCAGGACTATGTGGAACCAGGCTTATATATGGGGCATATTTAGGTTACCAGCAATTGGTATGCCGAAGTAATTACATAAATTTCAAAGGGGAAACTGAAAAAAACCCCAACAAACCAACCAAAGGCTAAAGTCTTTCTCAGTCCATGAATGCCATCTGTGACATAAAGACAGTATGTGCCAAACCATTAGCCGATAGAAATCTCTAGGAAGGAGTGCAAGAGGGGATTATTTCATATTGTTCTGGAAAGCATACACAGGAGCAACTTGGTGTTGCTTCGAGGAGGAGGCATTTTTTGTTATTATGTAATTTTTCCTGTATATTACTTCAAAACTAGGCAATGTATCTCCCAGATGTGAAGGCATACGTGCTTGTTTTGCTTTTCAGCTTTTGGGTTTTCTTAGTCCTTCAGGGAGTCTTCAACATACCTTCCTCTGAGATTCCTCATTGATGGTCACAGTTGCCAAATCAGAGACTGAAAGGTTTCATTTCAATTTGCAGTGAACTGGCTGTGTGCTCAGCTGCAAGCTGCAGACCCCTGACTTGCAAGGTCTACATCAATCCCATTCTTTCCACTTGGAGAAAGCTCTCTCCACTCTGATTCAGAACACCGCCCGTGCTAGGTTTGCATCTGCAAACAGATGCCACGCAGCAGTTGGCAATCACTGGGAGCTTGTTGTATCTTCTGGCTTGAGGCCCATACGTCTTGTCTCTGTTTGGCCTCCATCCCGTGCTTGCTGCACGCTTGCAGCGTTCTGACAAAGCTGCCTGGAGAGCTGCACAGGGTGGGATTCCCTTAGGCAAGAGCACCTGGCCTCCTGCAGAAAAGGGGTATTAAGGTGTTGCTGGTTCACTCCTACAACATCCTGTTGTGTTCCATGGGAAGTGCTAGATTTGAAGATAATCTTACTACTGGGTTGATTTTTTGAATTTGAGTGTTTTTAGGACAGGATAGTTTTGGGTTCAAGTTACATCTCTGTGAAGTGTACAATTTTTATGTTTAGCCTTCAAGGAGGATTTGGAATTTGTTCACAGAATCTCCCCTAATAGAAATGTCTCCGTTGTTACTTTTCACTGCTCATCCAGACCTTACTTGAGCACCAGAGTGTCAGCTGTTTTTCATAAAGCATTTAATCGACAGCTTTGGTATTTGCAGTTGCCAGTTGCACAGAGAATACGGTCAAATTTTGTTTTCCTGAAATATCAACAATGTAAGTGTTATCCCAGGTCATAGTAAATGGCCATTTACTGCCCATCAAAGCACTTTGTATTAAATTTATTTTTCAGACAGCAACATATTTACAGTAAAAGGCCTTTTTCACTGGTGACAAAATGATACACTAGGGAATAGAGCAAATGGGGGAATTCACTAGGGAATAGAGCAAAAAGTGGGGTCAGTGTTGAAGTCTTTTAGGGAGCTCCTACTTGTCATCAAGTCTCGCCGCCTTAGTCTCATACCGGCTGTTCAAACTGAGGTAGTGACTGCCTAAATAAATATGGAAACACATGTAGCAGGGCTGAACACTGGGAAAGGAAGACATGCTGAACATATATACAGGGCTTCTCCCTTCCTATGCCTTTCTGTATTAGGGGATTCACTGAGTTGGCTGATTAGACTCCAGTGTTTGGGAAGCGAGTCTGGAAAGAAGATAAATATAACCAAACATTTTCCAGTTAATGCAGCTGGAAGCCAGGGTAACAGAATTTGATCCACAGGGTAGGTACCGCTACAGTCATGTTCACTGATGAATTTAATGCAAGGATTTGAATTATGTAGCCAAAGTCTGCAGATTCTGGGATGCCCCATTTCTGTAGACTTGTTTAAAGGTGAGGGTAGCTGGAACTGATTCCTCTATGGATCTTCTTTTCATCTTGCTGGTACAAAGAGCAGTGAGTAGGAACCTCAGATACATCCACTAAGTTAAACAGCTCTGATAAACCACAAGTGCAGTCTCCCAGAATGGTTTCATGGGGCCTTAGACCAGAATCAGCCATATTCTACAGACTTCTTTTTCTTCAGACTTTTCTATCGGCAGCATTTCTAAAGTTTCAAGGAATTTGTTTTGGTAGAGAATTAACTGAGGGAAACTGTTACCATCTCAGTGAATCTCAGCTTATTTCCCGAATCCTGTCTATTAGCTTTAACAAGTAAAATAAGTGTCTACTGCTCTTCCTTTAGAATAGCTCTGTGGATCTGGTGCAGTTAGAGATGGTGAGCTTATTGTGACTGGGATATCTGCAACAACGTTAGTAATTAACTTGCTGGTACTGCATTAATTTAAAACTTCCCTGAAGACGGACAAAATTCAGTACAGCGGTTACAAACAAGAAAATGGTCCTAAGTCTGACAAAAGTGATTCCTGAACAATTTGAAGTCCGTGGGCTTTGATCGGTCTATAACAGAGGCATGACTTCAACTCTGAGAAAGTTTACTGAAACAAAATTAATGGGCTTCGCAGCCAGTGACAAGTAAACTAACTCTGGAGCTAGGAATGTGATATCTGCATAGTTGCGCTTGAGTTTCATAGGCTTTCTGAGAGCATTTGCTAGCTCCCTGCTTCTGGAATCGTGCAGTGTCAACAAAGTTTTGAAGAGTGTGTTCACTTTGTAGCTTTTAAACAGTTCTGTCAAACATGGAGGCTGTGGTGATGTGGTTTAGAGGAAGATAATACTCAGCTCTTTGAATCCAAAAGCTCTTGACCTCATTAAGGCACAAGAATTTGTGTAAAACATCAGAACTTGGTTGAACTTTACAGCTTCGTACACTTCAGGATTGCATCAAATATATAACTTTGGTATCTGAGTAGGGCGGAGTACAGAGGAGGTGTTTTAGTGATCTAATGCCTAAAAATACAAGTAGAGTAAGAGAAATCCCTATTTGGCGGTGGCAGCTGCACAGATTGTAAGGATGACTGCATTCATCGTGACTTTCTGATTGCAGTGTGGCAGTTAATCAGGGAAGGATTTGAGGCTTGGTTCTGAGTATGGGAGAGAGCTGGTAACTGACTTCTGCAAGTATGCGATACTGCTTAGGTTATCTGGGCTGGCTCTCAGGTAAACCTGGTGAGAATTATAGAGCTGTTGGCCTTTGTCTTCCAGTGTCAGGAATTTAGGATGATGAGGCATTTTTTCTTCAGAAGAACTCAACAGCTGTAACACACCTACATGGTTTTAAAATCAATATTGTAGGTGATAGGTGAAGTGACGAATTGAGGCGGTTTTAGTTACTTTTTAACATTTTTTTTTATTTTCTTAACTGAATTTTTGCTTTGGCAACTATTTGAGCACAAGCCCATTTTTAGCACTTAGCAGTCTTAATAAAGACAACTGTTCTTTTGCCTTAAGTTCAGTCAAGGCTTAAGGGTTTGGAATCATAGAATGGTTGGGGTTGGAAGGGACCTTTAAAGATCATCTAGTCCAATACCCCCCACCATGGACAAGGATATCTTAACTAGATCAGGTAGCTCAGAGCCCCATCCAACTTGACCTTGAATGTTTCCAGGGATGGGGCATCTACCACCTCTCTGGGCAACCTCTGCCAGTGTTTCACCACCCTCATCATAAAAAACTTCCTTATATCTAGTCTGAATTTACCTTCTTTTAGTTTAAAACCATTGCCCCTTGTTCTAACGCAACAGGCCCTACTGAGAAGTTTGTCCTCATTGTTCTTATAGGCCCTCTTTAAGTATTGAAAGGCTGCAGTGAGGTCCCCTGGGGCCTTCTCTTCTCCAGGATGAACAACTTAACTCTCAGCATTTGCCCATAGGAGAGGTGCTCCAGCCCTCTGACCATTTCAGTGTTCCTTCTCTGGACCCACTCCAGCAGGTCCATGTCTGTCATGGAAGATAGATGGTCCTCCCAGCTGCAGGAGATTCATCCCCTCCAGATTCATCCCAGAAGTCTCTGACTGCAGCTGGTGTGTGAGAGCTGGCTGCACTATGAAGCTTTGGAGAACAACGCAAGTACAGCATAAATACTTGGCCTGTTCACTGAATGGCTTGAAAGGCTTTGCTGTCTCAGCAGGAATTTCCACCTGATTCTCTGGGAGCTTAAGATGTCCTAAAGTCTGTGTCTCCAAGCAAGGCCTGATAAAATTCACTGTCGTCGTCATTATCGTTAAGTAACCTTGGTAGAGAGCTTACAGCTCTGTGTATGTGTGATCGGAAATCCCATGGAAATAGTTGGTGTTTTAAATGGAGTGAATGTGTTCTGTTTGTTTCAAGAGCTATCAGTGGCCAAGTACCAAGCCCAGGTAACTTTGGCAAGTGAGTCATTCCCTGGTTATTTGACTGGGCAGAACTGGTATTAGAAGTTTTTTGTTTTTCCTCCTTGAGAAGGTTTGCAAAATACTCAGAAAAGCAGGATGATCTATACTAAGGATCTGTATCTTTACTCCACATCAATGCATATGCACAGAGGTCTCCAAACTCATCTTGGTGTGGAGCAGTCCCTGTTCTTCAAGAAGAGAGAAAGATAAGACTCACCATACAACATCAGATCTTTAGTATATGTGGCATAATTATCTTTGAACCCAGGAACTTCTGACATCTCACAGGGAGATGAAACATCTCTATGATGCACCCAGTCAATTATGAAGATTCTTGGCAGTGGTATATGCGGGATTTTGCCACCTTGACTGGTCAGCTTGTGCCTTTAGGGGAAAGATTTACTTGCACTTTCTTCAACACCCATCATGACGTATGTTTATACTGGTCATAAAACTGACTAGTCTCTTTTAAAACTGTAAACACCTTTCCTTGCATTTGAACTTTCTGAGACAACAAAACTTGAAAGCCAAGTACAGGATGTATGGTGTCATAATTCCTTGGAGTTGTCTGCTCTTTGGTGTTTATTGGGATGGTCCCTTTGATCATCAGTAGCAGCTGATACTATTTTACTTGTATTTAGCTGAGAATGAAGATGTATTTTCAATTACAGAGTAGCAACCTTTGGCATAGGCCGTGCTTCCAGCAGCCACAGCCTCTAGCTGTGATGTACCAGCCCACAACATACCTGGTTCAGTCTGAATCTGATCTTTGTCAAATGCAGTTTGAGCTTCAGCTTCACCACTTAAAAACCTTTCGGGAGACAAATATCAAATTATTTGCTCTTCAACCAAAAGATCCCTATTCTTTGGGGTTGTCCTTGGATTTATTGGTGTCTTCCAAAGTGAAGCTTTTTATGTATTAACAAAGAGTTCTCTTTGGCAGACCGCATCGGTTAGATTTCACCTGGGACAAAGTGTTCCTTTGGCACGTGCCACACCACATTAGGAATTCCAGGGTGCAGCAATTTGTATGTTCAGTTCATTTGCTGGATAGATTAGAATGTCAAGGGGTAAATTATAAAATCACAAAGTGGTTAAGGTTGAAGGAACCTCTGAGGGTCATCTTGTCCAACTCCTCTGCTCAAGTAGGATCACCTAGAGCCAGTTGCACAGGACCACATCCAGACAGCTTTTTAATAACTCCATGGATAGAGACCCCAGAACCTCCCTGGGCAGCCTGTACCAGTGCTCTGTCACCTTCACAGTAAAAACAATGTTTGCTGATGTTCAGAGGGAAGCTCCTGTGTTTCAATTTGTGCCTATTGGCTCCTGTCCTGTCACTGGGCACCACTGAAAAGAGCCTGGCTCCATCTTCTTTACAGCCTCCCTTCAGGTATTTGTACACCTTTATAAGATCCTTCCTCAGCCTTCTCTTCTCCAGGCTGAACAGTTGCAGCTCTCTCAGCCTTTTCTGATAGGAGAAATGTACCAGTCCCTTTATCATCTTCCTGGCCCTTCGCTGGACTGTTCTCCAGTACATCCAGGTCTCTCTTGTACAACACCAGAGAGCTCAGGACTGGTCCCAGCACTCCAGGTGTGTCCACACCAGTGACCACATCATTCCTTCTAATGCAGCATGGGACACCATCGGCCTTCTTTG
Organism: Baryphthengus martii; assembly: GCA_013396935.1. Taxonomy (NCBI): domain Eukaryota; kingdom Metazoa; phylum Chordata; class Aves; order Coraciiformes; family Momotidae; genus Baryphthengus; species Baryphthengus martii. The sequence goes on from VWZK01020243.1 coordinate 312,903, forward strand.
CAACAAGAGTGTGTTGCTGGCTCATGGTCAATTTGTTGTCCACTGGCACTCCCAAATCCTTCTCTGGCAAGTAGCTTTCCAGCAGGATATCCCTCAGCATGTATTGGTTGTTCCTCCCGAGGTTCAGGAGTTTGCATTTTCCCTGTTGAATTGCATGAGGTTCTTGTCGGCCCACTTCTCCAGCCCCTCTGGATGGCAGCGTGACCCTGACGTAACAGGCACTCCTCTCAGGTTTGTGTCATTTGCCAGCTTGCTGATGGCAGACTGTGCCTCATCAGCCAGATCATGAAGGCTGGGTAGCTGCCTCCAACTAGACTTCCTAACAGTGATCAAACAGATAAGCAATGACGTCAGGGTAACATTTACTTGATGATTTTTGTTAAATCTGAACAGGGAAAAAAACACCCAACTAGAAATAGCAAAAGCCAAATGTGAAGGGCTGTGAGCTAAAATACAAAGCATGATACTGTTTCCAAAAGTCTCTTAAAAGAAGCAAATCAGCCTCTCTACAAGATGGTATTTTAGTGAATAGGCAGCAGCTTTCTTTGCTGTCTGTTAATATATTTAGGAACATTATAAACTGAAAACCACTGCCTTGTAGTTAAGAGTAGTCCTTACTTGGGGAATGGAGGGATTCTTCCACTCACAACCTGTATAAACCTCACTTGAATCTTTCTTTATCCTTGGGTGGACAGCCTGCTCTGGAGGCAAAACACAGATCAAGGTGTGCTGCACAGGTAACTACAAACCTCCTACAATACTTGCTACAGAGTGTAAAAAGATAAGGCCTGTAGAAATGTGTTACAACAGACAATAAGTTTCCACAGGGTCATTTTTTGGTTTTTCTTTCCCTTTAAACTAATGCCTGAACTTCTTACAGATTTATTGGGTGCCTTTATAATAGCCCTTCTGGGGGTTTCACTGCCCATCCTCCACGTACGGCAGAGGGTAAGGTTGCACATTAGGCTGATCGTAAAAAAGGATGCGTTGAAGAAAATTAGAATATCCCTTATAAAGTGTTTGACTTTTTAAAATTTTCTTTTCTGTGATTTAAGAACTAAATAGGCTTGTCTTCCCCATGTCATTTTGATACTGAATAACCTATAATGAATAACCTTGCTGTTTTGCAAGGTATTGTCCTCACTTTGTAAGGTGTTTTCTTTGTAACTTCATTGCATGAGACATAGGCATGTGCATGAGTAAAAAAATCTGCCAAAAATTTTCTCTTGAGAGCTCTACCACCCAAAAAGCATTTAAGGTGCCTCTGCCCATAGTTCTTTAATCTGCTTTGTGAGAAATTCAGATTACAGAAGTCTTTGTCTGCCCACAACTCCTCTTCATCTCAGTGGCACCACAGCAAAGTGCTGCTGTTACAATAGTCGTGCAGGTGGCTTTTTCACAGGGTCACCAAAAACTGTAGTATGAGATAGTGAACATGGTTCCTTTCTATTGTAAATAAGGATTAAAGACATGGTACTTAAAAATGTTATCTAACTTTTAATATGTATGAGTTCAAGGAATACTATTTTCTACACGTATTGCCATCCTGATGCAACTGAAAGCAATTTAGCACAGAAAGAAAGTAAATGTAAGTTTAATTCAGATATAGGGTATGTATATTTTATATATATATATAATTACTTGTGGACTATATTGCTATAGTGCAATGATTCTGTTTTCCAAAGCTTTCAAAATATTAGCTTATAGATCATCTGTAACCGAGGATGGAGAACACTGGTTCTTCCCACTTCTTAATGATTTTGAAGTGCCTTAAAATGCTGTGGTAATCCTAAAATTGAATCTGATCTTTCAAACGCAGTTTTCTTGCAGAGCTTGTATGTGATTAACATACTTTTTGTTGGAAGCACCTACATCCAGGTGATCTTTTACTGCCAGAAACTGGGAAGAATTGAAGACTACAAAAAGTCGTGGTTTTATTTTTTCTCCTAAAGCACCAGAGCAATAAATGGGGGGTTTATGGAATTCTCCAGTATGAGGAGCTTCTGTAGATCTGCATAAAGTTCATGAACAATTTGCTCAGAAGGAATCTGATCCATGCTGTTTCCTAGCACTTCTTATTGGGTAAGGCAGATTCTAGAAATGCAGTACCCATTTAGCTTTGTTAACTGCATTCTTAAAATGAGGAAGTACAGGGTATGGTAGGGATGGAAGGGCTGGCTCCCTGCTCGTTTCCAGGCTTCAGTCACTGCTGGCGTACACGATAAACAACTGTGAGCAAAACTATTTGTCACGAAATAGAAGTAAACCCAAACAATCTTAGGGTAAGCCAGATATATAAAAGGTTCAGCTACGATCCAGAAAGTCTGACTTACTATCCAGAAATTATAGCAGAGAGCAGAATTAATAAACAAGTGGATAGAGAGCAGAATTAATAAACAAGTGGATAATTAGGGTCTTTATGAGGCACCAGCATTAGTTCTTTAGAGAAAGAATTGTCACAGAGGAGCCAGTGAGCATGTGGATAGGTATAGTCAATGTAGGGCACCTGAGTTTTTGAAAGGTTTTTTATAGGATAATCAAAAGTTTTTAAAGCAGCAATGATGTCTTGTGATTAGAAGGAAAGACTTTAATGGATAAATAACTAGAAAGCAATAAAACTATGTAGTTAGTTTATCAGTGGACCAAGGCTTCTGTGAAGTCCCTCGAGGATCTTTGTTGGCATCTGTGCTATTCAGCCTCTTCAATGATGACCCAGAAAGAGACTGAATATGTTGATAATAGAAAGTTATTCAATGCATTAAGAACTAAAAGCTGCCTACAGGACCTTACAGAAGGCTCCTAATTTACTGTGTTTAGGGTGAAAAAAATGCTCTGTTGAATTTATGCTAACTAATGTCCACAAAACCCCACAGATTATATAATGTGTATACTGATGAGCTCCAAATTAGCTGTTGTTTTCAGAAAAGAGATCTTGATACTGCATAAACATCACAGAGCTGTCAGCTCTGTAAGCAATCATGAAAGCAAATAAAAAGTTGGGTTTTGGTAAGAAGACACCACTAAAGCTGCCTTCATATATAATGCTGCCTGCAGTTTTGGCTGCATTTCAAAAGAACTTAGTAGAAGGGGAAAAAGTGTAAAGAAAAGCAGCAAAAAGGATCAAACACATCAGAATTGCTTCTCTAAAATGAGGAACTATATAAACTGGGATTTTTCTGTCTGGTTAGAGACTACTACTAGAGGAATATAATGTCAAGAATGGTATGAAGAAGATGGGTAAGGAACAACTATTTGCAAATTCTCATAATTCAAGAAAGGAGAGACTATCTGTCACCACATCTAAAATAGAAGTACTTTTTTTTCTTATTTTAATCAATGTGTGACAGTGTTGTGAAACTCCCAGCTGTAGAATCTTGCAAAAGCTAAAGATAGAAGTGAACACAAGAGAAAACTAAATGTGATTACAAAGGTTAGATTCAATATTTGCTATTAAACACAGTGAACCAGGTGCAACCTCCAAGTCAAAAAAAGCCCTAAACCACAGCCTGCCAAAAGCTGGGCGGTGCATGAAGGGCAGACGTACAAACTTGGTCTCCTTCTCCCCTAAGCATCCTTTATCTGCTGCTGCTGATGATGGACCCTCTTCTGTTCTGTATGCTACTGCTGAAGGGTCAGAGCAAGAGCCCTGGCCTTTGTGCAGACGGGCTCAGTAATGCTTGGAAACTTTGTCTTGGATTTAGGGAGCCCAGAGCTTCCAACTCAGTGTCCTGGCTGCCTCGGCAAAGAACGCTAATCCAGAATGTTCATGGCCTGAGAAATTTCCTTCCAGGGCACATGTTGACATCCAGTGCTATGAAAAAGGATGGGAGAGAGATGGAGAAGAGGTGTCTAATTGTCTTTACCATCTGTTTCTGCAGTTGTGTCAAGAAGCAAATTCAATGGGAAGTTTTTCTTCTGTGATACAGAAAGTAACTTTGTTTGTTTTACTTACCTTTCTTTTTTTTTTAATTTCACTCCTGGCTCTGTTCTTTCAAGAGACACACCTTTATTTTTCTTTAGCCTTTGTCAAGCAGAATATTGCATAATATTTCATATTATTATTTTGCACCTTGTCATACTTTTTTGCTTGTACACTAGTATGGAACAGATTATCTGTTACAGATTATCTGAAAAGGCTGCTCTGCCCTTTCTTCCTTTCACATTTCACTTTTCTCTCTCTTTGCTTCTTTATAGATGACAAAGTCCACCATGGAAGGCTCCAGCCAAACGTGTCTAGTGCCACAACCAGGCCTGTCAGATGGAATACCTCAGGTCAGCCTCCGATTAACAGACAGTGGTTCATGTTGGAAGGAGATGGATTTAACAGATGAAATCTCCTTCATTAGCAGTGATGTGTTTTTCTCCAGGTTAGTGCTCCTTTTTTTGTCTTTGCGTTTGTTTCTTTGGCTGTTCTGTACCTGTGCCTCCAATTCTGAGCATTTTGAACACTTTTTTTCCATTTATGCTTACCGAGTCAAGTATGCTGGGGTGTAAGGCAATGTGCGTATCCCTGGTGAAGCCACACATTCCCATAGGTTCTGTACAAAGCCAGCTGTGTGCTTTAGTTTGCCTTTCCAGTACAAATTTTCAAGCATATGAAGGTGGCCTGCCTGGTGAAGGAATGCAAATGGACAGGACTGATCTGAGATCGGACACTAGAAATTAGACTGAGCAAAAGATGCAGCCAAAATGTAAGGTGTCTTCTCTGAGTAACTGAGCGTATTTGATCTGCCCAGTTTAAGTCTCAAGGGATGGCTGACTTTATTCCTATTTTGAATCCAAAAAGGGAGGGGCTTTTGAGAGGGTTTATCTTTTTGGCAGGAATGATGATAGTACAAGCGCTGTTCAGACAACACAGAGAATAAAAGAGCATCTGTAGAGTATCTACAGGAGCATCTATCTGAATTTATCTGTAAGAGTCTGTCTAAAGCATCTATAAAAGTATGTATCTAAACCAGTATCAGGAGCTTTGAATGCTGGCACTTAGTGAAGTGAACAGATAATGGGCAATCTGACTTCTAGTAAAGTCTTTGCCTGAACATCAGGCTGAACCAGTATCCTTCTGTTGTTCTCGGGATGTTGAATTGAGTCTGTCATTCCCTTTCTTCTCGTGTCTAGTGCAGCACATGAAGGTTTCGGGTTGCTGTGGGAAATGGCTGTACGCTGCTAAAATATTGGGTTGGCCTAATGTGGGAAATAGTGCTATTTCCATGCCCTGAAACACGACACGGCGGTGTCCCTGCATCGCAGCGCAGGACCACAAAGCAGAGGCAGCGCTGCCAGACACGTAACGGAGTGACTTCACTGTGTAAGCAGGAGACGGGCGCTATTCTCAGCACTAGCACAGACAGACAGCACTCAGCTTACGAGATGAGTTAGCAAGTCATGCACCAACACTAGATTTTGATCCATAGTAATAGTGGAACAAGTTAGGAAATTATGCACCAGCACCAGATTTTGAATGATAATGACGGTGGTGAAGCATCAGATGTCAAATCTGGTTTCTAGCCCTTACAGGTACATGGGCTCTTTTAACTCCTAGATGTGTGGTTTGCTGTCCCAACGCCTGCTCTCAAAAACTCCTACAACCACAAGACATTAGGTTTGTTTACATGTCTTCATTATTCCAGCTTCTTTTGACTGAGATGAGTTAGGAAACAATTACTGACGCAGATTAGCTGGCAAAACTAAGGTGGCAATACAGTTCTACTAGCGAGACAAAGCCAAGCAGGTGGGGCAGGGTCAGAATTTACGGCCTCTTGCATTGACGTGCTGGAACTTGGCAGAGAGTGTGCCCCTGCCCATACTCCACTACCTGTTGCAAGGTGGAAAGGGAAATGAAGTACTTGAGAGTTGAAACGAAGAACTGCCGAGTCTCGTGTCTGGGAAGGTATATGTGACTGATGTACTTTATGAAGTGCCCCAAAAAGTTGTGATTCTTTTAGGAGAACATTCCCCAAAAGATGTAATTATTTGCTGTAGGAATTCATACTTTCCCATCAACATCTAATTTTTTAGAAGAGTACTATTGAAGCATAGGACATTTGGGCCAATACTGGAACAGGGCATGAAGCACCAAATGAAATGTGTTTGTACTTAGCAGAAGCCTAATCTCTATGCTCATGCCTTGAGATGAAAGATGTCTGCATCTCCAGTTTTATCTGGGAAATTAATAAACTGTAGAAACGAATTCTTTTTTAATCCCGTTTTGTTCAACAATGCCCTAGTTTTCTGTCCTGTATCACACTTCTGTACATATTTACCTCATGAGGTTGAATATCTGCACCGCTGTTAGCTTCCAGGACTTTTCTGTCTGTCGTCTACTGCTGCTGCTGAAGGAAGATTACCTTCAAGGTAGCAGGTTGTTGGGCAGGATGGGATGGAAAGGAGGTCCTGGACCACCTCTAAGAGGAAGAAAGGAGAGAGGTCTCTAGCAGACCTAACACATTTTGGGGACATCTGTCTGTGCAACAGTCAGAAACCCCAATTCCCTGGCATTAACGTGCTACTCTGAACTATCAGGAGTGGTTTTAAACGTACTTTTGGCAGCCTTATGTCACTCCTGAGTAATCTTAAGATCACAGTGAGGTACTTGCTACCCAGTATAATCTCAGTGCAAGGCTGCATTAGGAGTGTTCACCTTTTTCAGCAGAAGGACTCTGGCATCTGATCCTAGGCTATAAAGTGATTTGCAAACATGCTGCTATTCTTGTTGGAGGGGTTTGTGTCATAAGGAACTAACAGTTCCTTATAACAGATAAATGTTATCATTAATTAGATGTAATTATCAGGTATCTTTTAGTGAAACGACTATATCTTCTCAGCTATCGTATGATCTTTGTTAGAAAAGAATAAAGGTTGTTCTTGGCAATGGTTATAATTTGCTGTTTCATGAAAAAGGAAAATGTCTGTGGTTTGTTCCCTTTCCATGCCCAGATACCGTGATATGGGTGAATTAGAAGAGGAAGAAGGGCTACATAGAATGGTAGATGCAGAGCTCCACCTTTAGCAGGCCCACAAGTGTAATGGTGAAGAAATAACCACACATACCAAGCCCTTAAACCCCCCCCAGTCAAGGACTGGACTGTAATCTGTAATAAATTTTCAATTGATTTCATTTGACACCAGCACAGAGGTCTTCAGGGAGGAGATGAGAGACTTCTGGTTCATTGGCAATTTTTGATACTATTTAAAATACCTCTCAGTATGTGTCTTCATATAGTTGACCTTAAAATGACGATCCACTTCTTAAATAGCAGCTACAGTTGTGACTATGTCTTCTAGAATGGCTTACCAGTTTGTTAGGCCTCCTTATAGGTACGATATTCCCCATCACAGGAATTTTTTGGAGGCGCTGCTGTCATTTGAAATATGTGAAACATCAGTTGCAGTCAAAACAAATTGCAGAGCATAAATTCTGTATCCCCTTCTGTTCACAGAAGGTGTGAACTGTTATCTTAAGAAAATGGTATTTGTAAAGTTGATTACGTTCTTTTTTCTAGCCACAATAGATGGATTAACTGTATGTACCTATAATCCTCACTAGCACATAATGTACGTGTTCTCTTGAAAATTGCCTCATTATTGTAGCTGTTGTGCCTAGGGCAAACTGCTAATTGTGCAGTAGCAAAAAAAAATAAAATAAAAAATACCTGTAATGCAATCATCAAGTGCTTCCCAAAACAGTGGAGAAAGAAAGAAAGGAAGGGACAACAGGCAAGAGGCTGGTCCTCCGAAAGCAGGATGAAAGTCTAGAGGCAGTATGCAGCCTGTCACACATTTCTGTGAGGCTTACCTCATATTTGTGAGAGCTCCTGTGCGAAGCTTCAGAGCAGGACAGCCAGACTTGTGGACCCTGGGAACTGCACACATACTTTATCTTACCTGATTGAGAGCCATGAGACCCAGAATGCAGACCTGAGAAGCCGTGGGAAGCAGCAGCTTTGGGACTAGGGTGTAGGCAGGAGGGAACAGGCCTCCCTGGAGCCTTACCCAGGTATTCAGTGAAAGGGGCCTAGGGTGGGGGTCCCTCTTTCTTTCTATGATCAAGAAGGAAAAAAGATCTGCTCAAAACTCTGGTTCCAGAGGGATTATACATAAGTGCAATAGGAACTGATGGGATTTTGGATGTACCTAGAGGTGCTAAAATTCAAGTGCTTCAAATAACAGATTTGAATAGATTTGACTTCAGGGATAGGATATATTAAGATTTAAGTGGATGCAGAGGTGGGAGGGCCTCTTGCAAGCAATGCTCTTAGCTTTCTGTGCTAAACTTCATATACAAGCAAAGAAAAGGGATAACCTTCAGGGAGGAGGGAGAATGCTTCCTGCAGACAAAATGAGAGGCAGGGGATTTGTTGACGATGAGCAGAAATGTCCTGGTGCTGGCTGAGAGGTGGATGCTGTCTACAGAATTTTGTTGTCATTCTCACCATCCTGGATCCTTTGCCTGGGAGAGGGCACTGGCCTAGGCTTTGCTGTTGGATGTGGTTGTTCTAGCACTTGCTAGAGCTGCCTCTCTTTGCAGTCTTGGAGCTATTTTGAAAGAGTGGGAGGGCACCCTCCTGTTTGTTGCGTTGTTGGGCTCCCTGTGTGTTCCTTGGGTAGAAATATCGATCGAAGGAGTGCGACCGGGTACCCCTCCTTGCTAGCAGTGGTTGCGTGCTGGGGAATGGGTGTGTGTATGGCAGCCAAACTTTGTGAAAAACATTGTTCAGCTCCTGAGAGCCAAAGCTTAGAGCAACCACAGCAGTTGTTCTGTAAGCAAGCCGCCTTCTCCAGTACTTTCCTAGCCATGTCTTTGTGTGCCAAAGATCAGAAATTCCTCTTTGGGGCTGCAGTCACAGCTGCATTGAGATTTGCCAGCCCAGATACCCCGTGCTGGCTTTCTAACATGTGCATGTTCTCAAAGAGAAGGTTTGTTTATATCAGCCTTTTGTTCACAAAGATCCTTATGTCTGGCCCATGTTCTGCAAATAAAGGGATCACATGCCTCCCGAAAATAAGGAGTAGGTTAATGTACCCTGCTGTGCCCTCTTCTTAGTGACACTGCATGTTCTCGCTGTTCATTGCTGAGATATGGAAACACATGTATTTGTACACTCAGAAGTTTGTGCTTACTATAAACATTTTTCCTATTCCTAAACAAACTATTTGTTGGCTTTCCTTTTAGCAGCTGCGGTTCAAAACCAAGGCAAGCCAAAACTTACCATTATTCTCTGGCATGTGATAACAACTTGGGTGTCTGTTGTTGCCAGAACAAATCAATCAGGGGGGCTGGCGTTATTTGCTTAACTGACTATTTTTGTTTAGGTTTGGGGTTTTTTTTGTTGTTGTTTTTGAAGTCTATCATGCCAGTACATTCAGTCCCTATCCAAAGTAATAATTTGTCTTATCACTCAGGAGCCTTGCTGCCAGGTTTACATAAGGGATTGCAGCCAGGCAGCCGACCGGGCTGCCCTCTGCCAGGCGTGGATTCTTCCAGAAAACTGCTCAGGAAAGGAGCAAAGGTCTGCAATAAGGTTGATGAGGAGGTGGTGAGGGTGGTTACTTCTACGTCGTTCGGCAGGCCCTGCTCTGAGCCGTCAGAGAGGACTTTTTATGTAAGGTGTAGTTGCTGTTTGTCACTTTCTGTCTTTAGGTTGTGTTGAGTTAGTTTTTCCAAGCTGACTCATTTAACTTTGAGAGCACATTTGTCTCCACCCTCCTATGCAATCAATTCCCTTCTTTCTTGCATTGTGAGATGCTGGCAATGGGAACTGCCTTACATAATGAGTTGTTAAGCATTCAGTTTTCTAAAAACATAGCCACAAAGACATATGATTTATCATGTCCCTCCAAGGTAGGTGACTGTGAATGGCAAATCAGGGTGTGGTCTCAGCTCTTTCTGGGTTCTCCTCCCCTATTTATAGCCAGGATGTTATGACAGTCACAGAAACATGTAATTAAGTAGATTTTTTTCCTTTGCAAGTCACCTGGGTGGATTTCAGTTTACTTTTCCAAGCATTCACCCTCTTTCTTCCACCCTTCACAGGTTACTCCTTCAGATTAGGCTTTGTCCAGTACACCAGTCTAACCTTCCTGTGTGGCTCTAGCCAGCTCACCTTTGCCTCTCTGGGCAAGATTTACCTTGTGAAAAATTATGGCTTCTGGGATGGAGAGTATTTTGAATCCGATGCCCTGATCTGTGCTGCAGAAGTAGAGGCTCATCTTGAAAACAAGAATCGTAAATGAAACAAAGATCTGATGACTGTTAGATGTAGAAAGCAGCTCTCTAATGCCATAACGTGCACAGGGAAACAAAAGTTCTCCTTTCAGCCCATGAGCCAAGTATATTAGCTTTTCCTGTTTCCTGGGACAGCATCCAGCAGCTTAGAAACCAGAGAAGGACTACAGTAAGTTCACAGCAATTGAGTAACAAAGCTAAAAAAAACGACTCCCTTTCTGTATCTCAGGCATTGCACTCTCAGCTAGAAGGATTCTTTGTTTTGTCATTTTGTTCATTTTTTTTCTATCTGCTGCTGCTGTGAGGAGCATGTCCTTTCATCTTATGAGGCTGTTGGCTTTCGGATACCAGCTGGGTCAGATTATAGTTTTTTTGCTGTAGGAAATAAGGTGTAAATATCTGTGACAATTTTGAAGTAATTTTCAAACAAAAGGATTGATGACTTCTTATGGGAGAACACCCAGTGGATAATAAGGAATTTAAACCAGCCTTGGAAATCTTTGTGCTTTTAATATTTGTGTTTACAAAAACCAAAACACCCTTCACTAACCTGTCTTACTAGCAATTAGGGAAGAGGCAGAGCCTCTGCCCTGTGACTTGACTTATTTCTACTGCAGTAAGTGAGTAGTTCCCACTCCTGTAGCTTCCTTCGCCTGTCTCCTGAACCTCCTGGTGCATTGTTCCACTGCGGAGGTTCAGCTCAGTGTGCCTTGTATCCGGCGGCTTTGCAGAGCAAGCAGTTTTCTACCACCTGAAGCTGTGAGGTAAAATTTCCTGTGCAGCTTCCCAGAGGGGACCTGGGCGCACGTCCTGCCGACACTCCGCAGGAAGACCAGCGGGCACAGGTCACCGAGTTCTCAGCCAGACTTGTTTGCTGCTGCCATTTCCCGGTTCAGCTGAAAGAACTGCGCATTTGGACGTTGTGTTCAGCACGTTGGGGTGTCGGCTGGTGGAGTTCAGCTGTGATTTGCCATGACACACATGTAGATTTTTGATCAAAGTGGTCAGCTGGCTGGCTGTTGAGAAAAGGCTGCGAGTGGCAGGGCAGGGTTGTCACTCACTGCTCTTGTCACTTTGCTTGCATCTGTTTGTCTCTGAGCTGGTTCAGTGTTGTAAAATCCTCCTCTCGTGGTCAGTGTCCATGAGAGATTTCGTCTCATTTTATCTGTTGTGATCGCAAGCTGACTGCTTATCTACAGATTGCACTTTTTCACAGTGGTTCAGTGCCTGCCTTCCTCTTGGCCTGAGAGAGCTGCACTTAGGAAGTGTGAAGCTAGTTCTATTTCTGTACCAAAGCTTTCCTTTTCATTCTGCACCTGCTGCAAGGTGTGTATTTGCGCTGGGGATGACTGTAAAGATCGGCCAATAGGTAATTGCAAAGAAATTACTAAAGGCCTTTTGGATGTTAATGACTTCCAGTCATTAAGACTTTGAACGGACTCCTGCAAACAAGATCTTCCACCACCAATTCCTCAGGCCCTTTCGCAGACACCCAGCTCTCTGCATGCAGAAAATTTGAGTCATGTAAGGAGAGATTAATATTTAATAAAATAACTTTTTTATTGTCCTACGCTGTGGTTAAGAACCATCTAACCACCATGAAATGGTTACTCTATTGGGAGCACCACTAACAGTGCACTGTTTTACAAAATGTATTGATGTTTCCTTCCAAAAGCCCACACTGAAATTCCAGAAAACAGCAAATTGGAAAAAAAAAATCAAAAAAAAATCAAATGACCACCATTCTGAGAAGTCTACTGGGCATCACAGAAAAGAAGTTTTTCTGTAAGTTCTCATCTTATGCTGGATTTATGCCCCTTAGATAGAAAAGCTTTTTTCCAGGACTGTGAAGATGAGTTGGGAAATCGCAAGCTTACAGACCTTCCTCTTGTGTTCTAGGTGTGCCTGATAACTAAACATAAGCTTGTGCTGGACTTTTTGTTTCCCTTCAGTATCCACTTGTGCCAGTCCTAACATTGCTCCATTGATTGAGCCCAGCACTGCAGGCTCTGGCTGCACAGCAACAGTAATTTGTGTTACTTGATGTATACGCAGCTTGGTGCAGCAAAAAGCCCTGGGCTGGCTTGAGGGGGCTGCGCTCCAATCACTTACAGTCAGGTTTAAATAGATCTGGTCAGAATTGTCTTTTAGCTAGGATCTCCCTTGCTTCCATGGCAGATGCATCTTTCAGCTGTGGGCAGAGATGGAATTATATTCTCACCCAGCTCACTCTTCTCTTAGGACCTCCCAGCTGGCATCGGTCTCTCCTGCCAAGTCATCGTTTCCCAGCGCCTCTCCCAAGAGCCAGGCCAGCCTCTGGGGCACTGGTGTAAAGGGAGGACTCCTTTCAGTCACGTCATGAGCTGAAGAAGAGAAGCTATTTCTAGAGGGTTTTTCTGGAGGGTAGCTCTGCCAGACTGCTTCCCTTGCCAATGCGGACGGCAGTTTATCTTTCAGCGGAGTAAAAAGCTGCGTGCACCAAATGTGAGTGGTGTGAGCTTCCCCGCTGGGCTCAGCCCCTTCCGATACTGTTGGTGTTTTCGTGACGCTGAGGGTGAGCTACAAGCATTTCACTTTGGGATGCATTAGAAAGCAGGAAACTTGGTGGGTGCAGAGGCATGGAGTTCGAAGGGTAGTTATTTTGTAGAGGATTCAGAGGATGTTTTTGGAAGGTGAGAAAGCGTGAAACCGGTGGCATTTTTGGTAGGGAATACAAATAATGCAGGGAGTACCAAGGGCTCGCTTAAAACTTTTTGCCATCTCTTTGCTGACAAATGCTTTTTCTTCAGTGTTTTCTATGGCAAATATTTTCATTGGTCTGAAACAGCTGAATTTTTAAAGGGTCTTTGTGCAGACTGCTTTATAAAAATAACAGTTTAGAGGAGTGGGAGAAATATCTTTGGACATGAATATTTAGGAATTTCATTAGATTAGCAGAGCTTTGGAAGAAGCCTTTGAAAATAACTTGTCTGTTACCGGCCTCCTGCTCGTTCGCTTGCTCTCCCATGCTCTGGGACTTGAACTAACTGGTGCAAATGAAGAACCTAGTGACCTGTTGCACAGCATGCTTTTCCCTGTTCCCACAGCAGATTAGCCTGCACAACTATTCATTACTCGATGCTTTCCCAGAAAACCCTTTAGGAACCTACTCCCAGTCCTCCCCCTTCTCCAGGAGGGAGGCCAGGAAATAATTTCTGGGCTATCCCATGGGGCAAGAGTCCTTTGGAACGAGTTAAAGCAGCTGACGAGTGGGTGTGGCAGTGCTTGCAAAGGACACTGCTGCTTAATGAAGAGCAGCCACAGCAGCTAATCCAGGTCTCCTGGGAGCTTGGGGTGTCCCTCTTGATGGGAAATGTGCTTACATGCTTATCTGTTGGCTGAGATCAGGAACTCTGAGAACCTGAAGCTCAGAAGCTTTCAGCTTAGTGTTTACTTTTCTCCTGTCCCAGCAAGTTTAAGAAAATTCTAGAATATGTTTCCTCCTTAATAGATGGTAACTAGCTTTGTTTATAAGGTTATTTGGCCTCCAAGTAGCAGGAAAGAAGAGCTACAGTGCGAAAAACCTCAGTATATTCCCCACAGATAGGCCAGCAATCCTTGTATTTCTATGCCAATGTAAAAAAATCAAAGGGGGAAAATAAAGTCATCCTGCTTCTCTTTTGGACAAGAGGAGTATTAATTAAGAAAATGAGCGAAAGAGTTCTGCAAATGGCATCTGGGCAGTTTATCCAAGGCTTGATGTTCCTAAGTAGAGGCAACTGTAAGAACATGAAAAACTCGGCATCATCTTTGAATTGAGTCAATAATCAGTTATCTTCACCATTTAAGAATGTCGCGGTTTTAATTGTAATTTGTCTGTCTTTGACCAGGAAGCCATTGGATTTTGTTCAGCTTGTGAGTACTAGGTGAATGCTTCCTGCTTGCATGGGGTCGTGTCTTTAAAAAGCGCTAAATGTGTGGGGTTTAGTTCTTGTGTTCCCTTCACAGGTTGTTTCTGAGAACTCCAGTTTTTCACAACTTGCTTGACAATGGGAATTCCTGAACTGATCAGTCTTCTGTAGGAACTGCCCCAGCAGGAAATACAGACATAATACACTTTTGGTTTTTTTCCACGCGTGTCCATGTTGATGCCTCCTAGGACGGTGTTAATTTCTTTAGCCACACAGTCACTCAGGACTTGCATGGAGGTGCTGATCTGGCGCGACCTTGTATCCCCCACTAGGACCCCTCATCTTGCATATAGTTCCCAGATTCGACTCCTACATGTCTGTTACTGAAACATCTAGTGCTGATTTGCAGACAACATACAGAAAGAACCGCCTTTTACATTTCCTTTCAGATGACTGATAAAGCATTAAATGATACAGGGCTGAGGACCAGCCTTGGAAAGTCATTGTCATCATTTACCCCTTTCTGAGGATTCCCTTTTTACTAAATTACATTTTTGACATATTAGTTGCTTTTTTTTCCACTTTGTGCTCTTTTGGACAGGGCCTATTTAATCATCTGTCTGCTTTGTTTGGACATGAAGGGCTACAGATTCCAAATATGGTTTCTATTTACATGTGACTTGCTTATTTCATGTGTTCACACAAATCTTCTGGCCTGCGGGAGATTTTCCAGGGTATTTATCACTTATAATTGCAGATGTTTATATGCAGCACAGATAATCTAAAGAGAAAGATGCATGTATCAACACATGTATGTATGTGTACATAAATAATGGCACTTTAAATTTTGTATTTGTGGTATTTTGAAAAGTACATTCTTTAATTTTCAGTCTGATGGTATCTTTGCTTTGTATTCATGTTTCTGCCATGGGCAAATTATTGCATAACTTTGTAAACTCTGTGGGAATACATTGGTGGTATTGAGCAGAACTCCAGCATCTTAAAAACCCTCAGATTTTATCAGATCAGGCAAGGTCTTTTTTTTTTTTTTTTTCTTTTTAAAAAAATAGTATCTTATTTGTGTATGACAGTGCAGTGAGGCAAAGGGTAACTGCTTTTTAGGAGGCAGACACAGCCACATCCTCGTAAAATCCATTATCTAGATCACTTACATCTCATATCCTCTGGTGCTGTTCACAGATCCTTTTCTCTTGTTGCTTTATATGCTGGGAAAATTACTTGGTGTTCAGCTAAGTATGAAAAGGAAAGAAAGAGGAGAAAGCACTTCTGTAATGATGATTGACAGGAGACTTCCTTTCCAAACGTGGATTCATTCTTTAAACGATGATGGTGGAGAAAAGTGATTATTCATGTTTAGTTCCAGCCGGCGTCTCTTTTCCTTTGTTGAATCGCTGTAAGAAATTTGCAAATCAAATTGTTTGCACCCAGGTGTTACCTTGACCTAGGTGCTGAAGTGTGGCAGCGTGCGTTGGTATTTTAGGGGCCTCTATCATTTTTATTGTTATTTGCCGTCTGTTTTCCTGAAGTATTTGCAATATCCTGAGGAGCATACGGTCAGTGGAGAGGATGCTGTGCCTGTCGTGAGAGAGGGTTTTTTCCCCCATCCTCTGTATGTGAAGTTGGTGGTACCATAAATAGCTGCTGCGGTGCATTGTTGCTGCCAACGGCTGAGTTTGGCCTTTCTGAACATTCGAAATGCAAGAACTGTATGAAACATGCAGAAGAGGTTTTGTCTTCCGTGTTTAACATGAGAGAACAAATTCAACAAGTACAAACAAATCCAGCCCCAAATGTTCTATACATGATAACCCAGCTTGAATTATGCAAATTAAAAAGGGCATAAACGGACCGATGTGTGTGTGTGTGTGTGTGTGTGTGTGTGTTAGGAATTCCTGCCTCTGTCGCATAGCAAATTGGCTTTAACCTGAACATCTGTGACAAGGAAGTGGGATTGTTTGAAGACAAGACTGCATTTTTTCTGGCAGCTTTTGTCTGCTGACTTTGGGCCACAAATACATCACTTGTGGTCCGAACAGGAGAGGTGAAGAATTAAAGGAGTTGTGTGCTTGTTTAGCAGGGTGAGAGATTCAAAGGGCCCATTGAGACAGTGCAAACTGACATGACATGCACCATGGAGCGATTTCCCATTGTTGGAGTGTAGGTACTACTGCTCTTACCAACAGTTGACCACTATGCCCCACGGTACTTTTCTCCGTGTTAAAATCTTTTGTTTCAATATCTGCATCTGCTCCCGAAATAATTAAAAGCTGGCAAACTAGCAGCACTAGAGAAAGTCCACCACCTGCATTTGTTTCATCTTTGATCTCCTTTTTTTTAACGGGTGTTGAAGTTGGGTACCAGTGGGTGCCCAGGGAAACGTGAGCGAGGATACCTCTTCTTAGTCGTGGTGGTTTTGGCAGTGTTAGAGAGGCAGATGAGGAAGGAGAGGAGAAAACTCATTGAAGGGAGACCAAAAGAACAGAAACAGAAGGTGGATCTGAAGGTCCATGATGGCGCAGGGAACCCTGAGCAACTTTAATATTCTCCTAAGGCATGTGGCCGGTTTGTAGCGCGATGCCATGAACGAGCCCTCTTCACTGATGCTAATTCATAAATTAATCTTACTGGTTATTACAGCATCTCTTTTTGTTGGTGAATTCTTTGTTGAAGGTCTTGGTACCTTATAAGCTTATTTATATGGACAAGACCCATGGAGGTTACAACAAAGTAGCTCGGGTATAAATTCAGACTACAGCAGCTATTTAAGTTATTCCACTCCTGTTTATTCAACAAGCTGCTCTGGGGAACCCTGACTCCTTCCCCATGTAGGTAAGTTCTTAGTTAAATTTGGAAATTATTTTTTTTTTATTGGCATCCTGATGGTAACATTCAATTTATAGAAGTGTAATAAACTGTAAATAATTGCGTGTGTATTAAAAAACGACTGACCAGGAAGAGGCAATTTGATTTATTGTCAAATTGTGAAACAGTACAAGGTGCTTTTGTTTTATATTGAAGCAGTTTATTGTATCAGAGTAAAATCTTTCTCTCGTGGTTTTTAGTTGTTTAGGAGCGCATATGGCACATTTAATCTAACAGGGAATCATCAAGATATTAATTTGGTTGCCACAGATAAGAGCAACCCAGATCAGTGATGGCAGAGTGCTTTATCAGCATTGCTACTTTTCCTAAAAAGGGGCCCTGAGCTGTGCCTGGCGTGACTGTGGCAGAGCAGAACAGGCTTGTGCTGAGGCAACGGGCAGCAGCATTACTAACGCACTTCTTCCCGTCAGCCTGCTGACAGTAGCAAATATTAAACCGTTCAGTGTACTGAAGCAGAGCCACTTCTCAATTGACCTCAGCGCCTCTACTCCACACCACCGCTCTCTGAGGCGGCGGCTGCCTCCTCCTCGCGTTTTTGACAGAGAACGCCCCTGCCTCCTGCTGAGAAAGGTCGGGATCTGTTAGGCATCCCTGTGAAATGTCTGATACCCTTCAGCTAACCTGTGAGTGTCATCTGCTTCTCCAGAAAGCTGATGTGGCTCTTAATTCGCATGACCTACATCTGTATGGAAGTCTTAAACATACAGGTACTAGGTTCTTGCTGTACCTTTCTCACAAATCCATGCTGATAACTCGCTGGGGTTAAAAGTGATGGTGCTTTTAATATGGACTGGAATTTTTGAAGACTGGCATGTCTGCTTGTGCCAGAATTAGCCATTAGGCTTTTACTGCCTAAAACGTTAAAAGGATCCGTTCTTTCATGACCTGTGATGAATTTGAAATTGTCCCTTTCCCTGTCACATAAAGTGTGCAATGTGGTAACATCATTCACAGGCAGGGCAGCAGCAGCAGTGTTTCTGTCCAGTGTCGGGAGAAGTTGCAGCCGATTCCTTAGGCGTTCTGGGTAGAGGAGGTGCAAAGGTGAAAAACCAAACTCTGGGTGTGCTCCTTCAGCAGCCATCAAATGTTTCAGTGCAAGACCTTCCTAGGGATTTTGTACTGTTTGTTTTCCAAGGCTGCAAAGTCCTGGAAAGTGTCATACCTATTTTGTGGAGTTCTTTTGTTAGTGCTCTTCCCAGCCCTGAATTTTCACCAAATAAAATGGTGTGATTTGTTATTTCAGACCAATATTTGGCCAGCAGCCATAGCCATAGAAGCAAGAGTGCTTGAGGGCGGACCACTGGGAACATCAGTAAAAATAAGTTCAGCTCCTGCTACACTTATTATCTCTTCATTTCAAATGTTAAGGGAACAGTCCTCATGTGTTCCTCTACTGTGTGTCCGAATTGTTTGGCCAACTACGGCACAAACTCTCTGAACCCCAGCAGCATCTACTGCAACGCAAAGGGAGGGTACGTTCAAAGACCCAATTGTGACAGCCCCTACAGACACCTGCACATAGCGCAGTGGCGTGGCTGGCTGCGGTGGTATTGGAGAGTTTTGGGTGGGCTGGGTGCGTACCAATTGCCCTGCCCATGGGCATCCCACCTGCCCCGGACAGGACCCGGCACCGCCGCGGCCACAGGGAGTGAGGTTGTGGGTGACCACATTGCACGCTGGGTCACATTTAGGAAGAAGGAGAAGGGGTGGGTGGGTGTTTATAATTACTGAAAGGAATACAAGAGAGTTCGTGAGGTGTTCTTGTTAAAAGGTATCCTGTAGTAGTTAGCCCTCAGCTTGTGGCATTTCTTTTGGGTCCAGGACCGACTGGACATCATAATGCTCTTCTGGTTAACCTGTGTCTGCCAGCCGGTGGGCCGGCCCGGGGCCGCAGCGAGCGTCCCTAGCTCCCCGGCGGCGGCGGCGAGAGGGGGCCGGGCCGNGATGTAGCCCCCCGAAATCCACCCAGCCCTCTCGTTGCGGGGAGCCTGCCGCGGGCAGCGAGCAGCTCAGCGGTTTGTAGGGATTTCGGTGCTCCGGGGCCATCCCCTCCCGGCGAGCGGTGGGGGATCTGAGGGCTCCCTGCACCCGAGAAACCTCTCCTTCCCGCAGCACCACTGCAGCAGGGGCTGTAATGCGGTAAGGGAGCCCGGCCGGGCTTGCCCCTGTGCACAGCCCACCTATAGCCATCTGCTTACACACCCAACGTGGTCCGCCTCTGCAGCAGCATGGGCGAGAGATTTAATTTACTGAGGAAAAGGGCTGTTTTGTTTCCTAGGTGTCGAGACACACCTCCCTTCAGCACCAGCTGTGAGCCCGTACCTGTGCTGGCATGTGCTCCTGCCACAGGATGGCAGGGATCACTGCAGTCGGGTTTTTGAAACGGCAGTGTACCCAGTCCATTTACTCACTCGTTAATTTGTAATTTATTTTTTTTATTACTCTTTAAGCTCTGAAAATTAGCGGCCCATACTTCCTGTAGCCTTGTTCGAACGGGCCGAATACCAATATTTATGTAATGTACAAACCAGTAAATAAGGGCTTTAGCGTGCCCTTTCAGCACTGCCTGCGTTGGTGCTGTTTCAGCAGAAGCTGTGGAGTTGCTGCTTGCTTGGACACAATAAAATAGTAACCGTAATTGCTGCCCAAACTGTTATTGTCTGATAAAAGCAGGGGATCCTCTGCAGATCGGTGTGGAGGAAGCCTCTTTTGCAGTAATGCAGTCGCAGGGTTCCATGTTGATGACTGCAGAGAGACAGAAGTGCGGTTTGAGTGTCTTAAAGAAGTAGTCGTAGTGCATCATTCCTATTTGAAGGACCAGTCTCGCATAATATTTTTAACCTTTATGTGTTCCCAAGGATCTGTCACAGTAGCGGTCAGAAAAAGTGGTTGTTATTGTGCTCTTGACTGTTCGCCCCAGGGGAAGATAGGTTTCACTGGGTAGCTCTAATTAGACTCTGGGTTTTGTTGTTGCAAAGATTAACTCTCGATCAGTTAGCAATGCTCTCTGCACTTTAAAGGTGAAGATTTTTCTTCAAGCTCCCATTAAGCCTTGGGTGAGGTACAGAATTATTTGAGCTTTGGAGCGAAAAAACAAGATTCACAAAATCCTGGCTTCTTTTCCATCCCCTTGATCTATTTTTAGGATGCGTGTACTATGCGTTTAGCACCTCATTTTCTTTGCACCTAGAGACAGGCAAGCACAGACTCCTGGATCCCTTTACACTGGCATTCACCAAGTTACACCTTTATTATCTTATTCTTCCCATTGGAACGTTGTCTTCTCCCTTAGTGCAGTTTTGCAGCGGAAGAGGGTCTTGCTGGCTTTAAACTTTTTTTTTTTTTTTTGTCGCCTTCAGAAAGGGTGATGTTTGGTAGTGATTAAGTACCAAGCATGGTGGTTCCTGTGAGGTGGACAGGTTGATGCTGCTGTTCCAGCTGAGGGCGTGGACAGCTCACGGTGCGCGATTGCTGTTGCTGGGTCTAAAGCAGACGAGTGGCACTTCTCAAGTTGAGAGCATCTGTCTGCCCTTCTCAAGCAAAGGAATGAGCTGCCAGCAGTAATCGTGCTTGGTTCCCTTCCTGGGTGGGTAAACTCCCTCCTGCCCATCTCCTGCAGATGCCCAGCTCTGTGCTGTCTTTGGGCCGCAAGCGGGCTGTGCTGCTCCTGCCACAGGAACCCTGCTGTGCTGAAGCAATACGAATACATCTCTGCGGCTGATGTGTAAAACCTGGGAGAGGGAGGAAGGCTCCGTTTAAGAGGCCATGACATTTAAATAGCGTTTGTCACGGAGCAGCCAAGTATTGTATCTACCAAAGTACCTCTAAGCTGTGAGTCTGTCTTCTGAAAAATCATATAATGTGCTTGCACAGAGCCACATGTACTCTATAGTGTCATTTTATTCTATATATAGATGACTACAGAATGGCACATGATGGAATATGGTGGCCTGCTGCAAGGGAGTGACAATGGGGACATCAGGGTTATGTTTCGTTGCATGTGAAGAGGTGGAAGGCTGAATGTGTTGAACCCTCTATTGCAATAGGTACTGTATTGCCCAAGCACTGTAAAAGGCACCTGTGAATGTCCCACGAGTTGCGTTACTGATTTTCCAACAACCAGTCCACCAGGTTGCCGATAGGCCAACATGTTTTTCTGAATAGCATTAGCTTACTTTAATAACCTACATTCTTAGTTACAGCATTAGTAATGCTGTTATGTATGTTTAAATTCATTTATTCGAGCTCAGTCTATTGTAGATTTAACAAAAGGCGTGCAGAGCTGAAACCTGTGGCGTCTGCCTTTGCCAATCACATCTGCCAGTTTCCGTAGGAGATAAGAAAGACAGGTACACACTTGGGCCTTGTTTGTCATCAGTGGCCTCTCTCCCTTTGCTGAAACAAAATCAAGGCAGAGGGAGAGCAAAGCCATCACACATATTTTTAGGAAGTGCTGATGGAAGTAGGGAGTGTGACTGATCGGTTTCTTACCTGCACAGCAGCAGGTGTCTGCTCTGTCTGCTGTCTCCCAGTCATCGGGGTTGTGTGATTTACTTTACTGGTTGGTTTACTTGGAGTCTTTCACAAATACCCAGTGTTACAGCCAGCCAACACCATTTGTGTTCCACCACACCTTCTTTTTTTTGAATGGCCACTGCGTTCTCTTTAACGGATGAGTGAATGTTTCTGTGTGTAAAGTTGTGTAGTAAATAAGTCTGATCCTTTGGACTTTGTAATCACTTTCTATCCATGATACTGGGAGTGCTTGACAAGCCCTAGTGAAGTATGTTCTGGAATATGTACGTGAAGTATGTTCTGTGAAGGCGGAGAGAACTTGTATCTGATCTTTTGTTTATTGGTTTGGTTGTTGGTTGGTTTTCTGGTGGAAGAAAGAAGAGAAATTCAAACCTGCGATTTTCGTCTTCCCCGAGTAATAGTCATAGCCTATTACAAAATGCTAAGTGAATTTATGGCCTTCCAGGCTCACATTTGACCTACAGTTGGGTACCCTGGCTTGTCAAAGCTGTGACGTGATGGGACAGGAGCTTGTGGAGGCTTTTCCTGGGTACCACTGGGTGGGTAGGGGACAGAGGACAGGCTCTGACTAAAAGAGGAAACTGATGTGGAAATTTTCTGTGGTGTTTGCCTCCAGGGTGTCCGCCTGATTAAGCAAGGAATTATGAATATTTACCTAAAAAACTGAGCTCTTAGATACCTTTATTTGAAGTGTGCAAGCTTTTAACAAACAATCCTGAAATCGAAATTGCTGGTTACCTAGTAACAGTTATTCACCATTATAATGCAACAGGTATGTGTAAGTTATGCAACTTCACACTGTTAAATTCTAAGAAGAGGTGAGACTTTGGCTGGTACATTCATTCCGCCTCTTTCTGACCCATTTTCTAGTTTTATCCTATTGAGGACTATTGCCAAACCACAGGTAGAAGAAAAGACACTGCACTGTCTTTCATAATAAGCCCCAACTAGTTTAAGAAGTAAAACAACAAAAGCGAGCTGTTTAACATTGACGTCATTTAGTAAAGATAAACATATTTGCAATCCAGGAGGATAGCGAGTAGAAAATAATTACACAAAATTATACTCTCATGAGTTCTAGTAGATTCAGATATGCTAATATAAGTGGAAAATTAGTCTCTTGCTCGTAGTGGCATTTAATCAGCAAGAAATTCTGCTCATTTCAGCTTGCCATGGGATAGCCTGTACTTTCCTGATGTTTCTTGGAAGCGGGAGGAGGTGTGCAAAAAGGCTTTGGTGTATTGTTTTTCTTTCCTGTTGAGGCAATGTGCCTTAGTCTCGGTATCCCCTCACACACAGCTTGGGCGGTTATACCTGTGGATAATGTTCTCTATGGTTATGGCTATGCTGTGTGTTAGCGTTTCCTAGAATTAAAAGGACCCTACTCTAGGCTTGAGTACTCGTGCCTCAATCTTGGCTATGGAAAATAGAACAAGAAATAGTGCGTGCTCCCCAGATATGTGACAGAGTGATCCTTCGTATTCACCTCAGCTTGTCTCCGTGAAATACAGGTTTTGGTATTTTGAATGCCAGATAAAAGAGGAGGCAGAAGCTTGTGCTTTTAGAAGGTTGTTAGGGCCCCGTCTCCCAGAGTGGTCCCCTTGCTACCGCACTGTGGTTAAATCACTGCGGGCTTAAGACGTAACTTCCTTGAGACACCTGTAGGAAAAACACTACTGAAGAAATGGCGTTGGGGAAGGTGGTGTGATCCTTTGGAGATTAATATTTAAACCAATACCAGTTCACCCCCATTCAAGTTATTGGAGATATTTTGTAGAGTTACCTGAGAATAAAGAAGCCAGGTTGTCCGCCTGGTATTTTGGTGAGTAGCTTACACAGATACTGAAGCATGAGCTTGCCTTGGTTTCAGTGCTAAGCCTGGTTACCTACAAGTGTAACTGTTGTGAAGACTGGAGATAAATATTTGTAACAGCGTGTTACGCTTTTGACTTACAAAAGTTACCCTTTGGGGAAAATGTAAATGTTTGCATGGAAGTAACTCTCACAGAGAAATAGATGTTAGGCATTTGTTGCTTAGCCAGTTGCTATATAGTACACTTCTCCTCCACCCCATCCCACTACTCACTCCCCTGATTAAGGGTGTAGAGCAAGGGTAGCATTGTTCAACAATTGATAGTAAGTGCTGACTTATACTGATGACCATTGTATCACCACAGTGTTATCATGTGAGATTAAATTTATGGTTACTCTAGCATCAGGAATGGTATTATTCTTCCTTCGTTTGCATAACACACCTCAGTATTTATTTACAGGAAATTTATTTTGAAGGCTTTATTTGAAGAAGCTTATATTGCCTGCTGTTTCTCATTGGCAAAAACATTACCTTTTACCCAGTGCTGTAAAGAACCAACTATGAGTAAATCACTCTACTGAGAAAATAAGTATGCAATAAATTTTCATGAGCAGTTTCAATCTTGCATTTGTTGCAAGCTTGTAATAGCTTTTATGGAGAAATGACTGGGGGATGGAGAAGAAGTCCTGAAAAATTTGTGAATAAGACAAGTCATTCAGCAAAAAGCACTGCTGTAGCCTCAGAGTTGTGGCTTTCTGGAAGCTGTTCTTAGTGTCGTTAATGCTGATTGTTAGAATAAGTAAATAAAAAATACTGTTAAAATCTGCGATTGCAAAAATGGCATGCCTGGTAATCCAAGGTGGCACAGTGGTTTTGAAGGGTGAGAAGAAAATGAGAGGGAGATAACTTTGAAGTCTTAACAAGTCACCCAAGCTTAGCCGCCTTCTCCTCCCAAACTTCTGATATCGTTAGTAATTTGACGCCACTGAATTTTCAATGCCTTTTTGTTCGATTGCTTTAAAATTAGAATCAATTATCTCATTGCCTGAAAAAAAAAGTATTCTTGCTAAAAAATAATTCATTTCCTTTGAAGTTCGGGATATCTGTGGTGGAATAGAAAGCGAGACATTTCTTTATCTAACTGTTGAGATCAGAACAAATAGAGCCTATGGCAAAGCATTAGAAAAACATGACCTTGGCTGAGCAGCATGACCCTGCCAGTGTCTCAGCCCCTCACGGCTGGTGCAAAGTGTTGACACTTGAGTCAAAGTACATTTTCATGATTGTGGAAAAAAAAAGGCAAACCAACAACCAAAAAACAAAACCCAACATATTTTTTTTAAAAAAAATTTAATCCACTGAATGTCCCATTTAGCTTTTGAGAAGAGATGTGGAGTAGGAAAGCAGTGGTAACTTTACAATGGAGGTTCCAGTGCCAGGAAGCCAGGAGGGAAGAATTGCCGATAATTAAGTGTGAATATAACAAGGAAAAAGGGTTCTGAGCTACTCTCTGACCTGGGGTGAGAGCTCAGGCCAGCAAGGGTGGCTGGGATGGAGGTAACCCATATGCATATAAATAAATTGGGAACTCTCCCTCTACATGGGCGTTTTACTGCTTCGGCTCTGGGAATGAGCTCAGAGCTCCCTTACTGTTTCTGAAGGGCAAGATGAGACCTCGGAAAAAAAAGGAAAACCATCATTGCGTATTTGAGAATGCGATGGGTGAACTGTTGCCTGTAACATTCCTGCTGCAAAAGGGGAAGGCAGAAAAAGGTAACTGTGGTTCTGCAGTGGAAATTTATGGTTTAACAGTTAGACTTTACCCAAGCTTTCCTATTTCCTTCTTTAGACACAGAAAGGATGCATTGCGTAAATGCTGTAAAATACATGTGCCTGAAAACTCTAAGATACGATTAACTAACTGGTGGGTGATACTGGTGTTTCTTCCAGTCTGACAAACTTTCTTGTTGGTTCAGTGGAGGTCACAAACATGACAATATTACTTCTTTAGCCAGAAAATAAAGAGAATTTTATTTTTTTTTTTTTTTTTTAGTTTGGCTGGCATTTGTTTTGTTTTTTAGCAAGAAGGAAGTGATCAGGTATTTAGATGTCCTTCAAGAGTGTGAGAAATTGCTCTTCTAAGTATTGCATGAAAGAACAATTAATTTCTGTTTAATCCCTTGTTTTAGAGGAGCTATGAATACATTTGTGAAGAAACTGCTGTGTTTTGCGCTCACCAGCTTGGCCAGGTCATCGGTGACAGCTGAATAAGTAACTTTCATGCTGTCAAAGCATTGAGTAAAACTGGACAAAACTTTGAGGGTATTAAAAAAACCCCAAACAATCCAAACTAAAACTCCTCCTTGACTACTAAACCTGCTTGCCTAATGGATAAATTCTTTGCTGGGCAAGGTAGAAATTCAAACTGTGTAAGAGATGCACATCAGAATGACTTGTCCCTTCCATACGGTGGATGGCTGACTTGATTTGCCAGGTCACCGTGCCAGGTATTAAGCTTTGCTTTCTTCCTGGGACAGCTGCATATCCCTTTAACCAAAGAGGAATTACGCAGACCAAGTACAGCACAGTTAAAAGTTAAACATATCTTAATGACTTCTAACATTCTCTTTTGAAACAATACGTGGTAGAAAGGGCTTCCTAGTAATACTGATAAACCCTTCAGTACAAGGTGTTGTAAAACCAAGCAAGTCATTGTTTTTGAATCAGCATAGTGTGCGTGATAGTGATGAAGAGTCCTGCATGGAAGGTTTTAAACCAATTTCTAGCCTGTTTATTGTGTAATATCAACTGATGATTGTTTATGATTCATATCTTGTGCATTTCTGCTTGCTCACATGTCTCTTGTATATCCAAACCCTTGTGATTATGTATACACAGGTCTAAAACCTCTCTCACACGATTTTAATTTCTTTCATTAAACTGATCTGTACTTGTGTGTATAACATAAGCACATCAGTTTACTACCTTACGACATGAGTAATTCGTTATTTCATAAAGTATCCTTGTGTGCTAAGTGATTGCAGTAGGGCTTCGTAGTCCCACATCTAATTTGAGGGATTGTAAATTATGTGAAATAGATGGTTTAAATCTGTTTGTAATTTACACCACCCACGTCTTCCAGCTTACACGGATGAGTTGACTAAGGTGCATAAAGTTCGGGAAGTATGTTTGGGATATGTTGTTTTTATGATTTAGGAGGGGAAATGGATAATGTGCTTTACTGAGATGCATGAGATCTTTATAAAGTTAAAAGATTTTTATGTTTTTTCCAAAAGTCTGAATTTCATACTAGCTGCCTTGGAGCTCTTCATCCCAGATGTAGGTACTCCTCAGTGCTGCACATGTAAAACTGTAAAGCCCTACTGGGTGAGAGAAGTTGTGCACAGCTGCAATTATTATCAACCATGTGAAAGTTTTTGAAATGTGATGATCTGAATGAAACTAGTTTCTAACTTCTCTAGAGCTTCTTTACCCCCATTCCCAGCTAACGTTCTTCCAGTGTTTGTTTCTCCTCGGTTGCTTTGTATGAGTGGACGATGGTTTTTTGTACAGACATAAAACTTAATTGAACTTGTGGAACAGCTGTTGTACTTGCTGTGGAAGAAAAGGAAGGAAATGCAAGAGGTTTTGGAGTCCCTTCTGAATACTACTTTTCCATCTGATCTGTCAAAGCAACTAGTGGTAGTATGAATATAAGAAAGTTATTCAGGCTTTTTCACTGTCATTTTGCTTCTGTGACTTGGAGTTTGCTGCAAACCCTGAGATGAGGAAGGGTTTATGTGATGGAAAAGAGAGCATGTTTGGTGCAGCTTTGACAACTGCCACTAGTACACAAAGCAGCATTTGGTGGTGTCATTTGAAATTGCATTGATGCACAGAAATTGTGATGGCACTGTGAACTTTTCTTTACATGAGAACACAGTTTTCATGGTTTGTGTCCGCCACTGGGTCTTGTTTGCTTTGAGCAAGTGTGACCATTAATGTAATGACATGAACAGAGAAAAAATACTTTACTAGCATCTTTGTGAGTTTAAAGTAGCTTCTTTACACTGTAAAAAGCAAAAAAAAAAACCCAAACAAACAAAAGAAGAACCATGTATATTTCATAAGTGCTAAATAAGAGGTAACTTATGCCTGCAAGCTGTGCATACTGTCCGAGGAGGGAGCCTGTACCTGGTAGAGGTTCTTACTCGTCCGTGCCTTTGTTGCAGATCATCTTCTGGAAAGGGCAACGATGGGCTCTTCTGTCTTTCCCTCCACTTTTCCTAGGCAGGCTCAAAGCCACAGCACTTTCTTGCAAAGCCTCTTGAGGTGATACTTGCCTCAGCTCACACACAGGCACCTGTGTGAACTACCTTGCTGCAGGTGGGCACTGCCAGCCTCCCCTGCGCTGCTCCGTACGGATGCCGCTGGCTCTGGGAGTGGGGCAGCAGCGGCCTTCAGTCCTCCTGCGGCACCGGCCAACTGCAGCTTGCTCACCCTCCTGAAGATGGGCCTGTGGAAGTAACAGCAAAGTTTCCAGTAGCTGCTCTGCTCCCAGTCTTCTTGGGGAGCTGCAGAACAATTACCCAGTCACTGTTGCATTCGCAAGGCGATGGAGTTTTGGCCGACCACACAGATTTGGGAAGCAGCTTCTCTTCCTTCCGGTCTGTGGTGTTCGGTGTTACTCTTGAATCGGTATTTCGGGCTTCTCAGGCAACATGCTAGAAGGTCTTTTCTGTAGTTATCTCTTAATGAACCTCTACTTGCTGTAGTGAGAGGGTCAAAATGATGCAGAATTAAACCCCTGTGATGTTTTTTTCTGGCTTGCTCATCTGTCTGTCCATTTGCATTCTTGGTCTTTCCGACTCCCCTTTATCTTGGCTCCTCCTTCACTGTCCCCCAGAATAAATTGGCATTCATATTTGTAGCTCTATTATAACATTGATTTGGTTTGAAATGAACCTCAGTGAAGTCTGGCTCTGGCTTTATACAGTGTGAGAGCAGGGTGCTTACTTGGGAGCAGGCCACTTCCATCTCCTCTTGCTGGGGGAGCTTCCTGCTGGCTCAAGTGGAAGCTGCAAAATATACCCATGAGTATTTGATCTCCCAGCCACGAAACCCATTGAAATGTTCCATTCCCCTTTATTCTGTGCTTAGAGAAGCTTTTACAACCTGATAAATCCTTCAAAATTTAAGAGATTAATAGACTCAGACTGGCTTTTCAAAAATTGTTCAAGCTTGATCTGCTTCCAGAGTTGGTCAAGGTGTTGGGACAATCGAAGCCTCCAAGTGAGTTGAGTTTGAAGCTGAGCTCACCTCACCTAGAGCGTTCTCCTGTGTTCTCTCATTCTCTGGACAAGCTCGAAAGCACTGGATGCCTTCACAGTGTGGCAGTGCCCTGGGACCTGTGGCTGAGTACCTGTGGCAAATTGCTGAGTGCTGGCCCAGTCCCAGGCTGCTGGAACAGCAGGAAAGCAGCAGGGAAGTGCTTGGTTTCCAGCTCCTGTGGGATGTTATCCTTTCTGCTTTTGTTTAAAGTAATTTATGCAGCTTCCCATCTTTTCTGCCTTTCTGCCAAATTCACTGTGCTCTTCAGCCGACCCAATTAATTAACAGTCCTTTGGGGACGAATCGACCTCAGTGGCATTTCCTGCGTGCATGGGGGAAGGCGAGTGTCCTGCTCTGGAGAGTTACAAAGCTTAAATGCCCCGCAAGGCCAACCATTTATCTGGTTGGAATGACTAGGTGAAATTTATTTCAACCCTTTCCTATACCAGCACGGTCTTAAATTGACTTAAACCATCACCCTGCCACACCTTTAAGCTTCAGCACCCCAGAAGCCCATTCTTACCCTTGAGCTGGATCAGGGAGCTAGTTGACGACACACAGGTAGTTATGTTTGGGACAGGCTAGCATGATTTTGTAGGGGAAGTTCCACACCAGCCCCTGATCTCAAGCCTAGGGAGATTTCGGCATACTCAAATTTACTTTCTACAGGAGTGATAAAACTGGGGAATTTGTAGCCTCATGCATACAACCATGGCTGTTTCTTTGGTATTTCAAGATATCATTTGGGTTTGTTTTTTTTTCTGAAATTTTGCTTTAACTGGCAGGTTGCTTAATTCTGGAACAACAGACAGCAAAAGGCTCTGGTGGTTTTTCTGGCAAAATGCTTTATTGTTGCTATGGGAATAGTCCTTGCACTGCTGCATAGCCAGAGTGACTCTTGCTTGTCTAGCAGATCTGTTACACCGTATTTGTGGACACTGGGAAATGAGTTGGATTCTCAGGATATAAGGAATGTAACTTAAAGCTTTCTATCCATCAGCACAAAGTAGACATAAGTGTTGCCTCTGTAACAGGTGTAATCTTTCGCTATTGCTATCTCTTCTTTTTAAGAATAAATATCTTGACCTGCAAATACAAGACAGAGCTGCATACTAACTTTAAAATATATGTTCTGGTTTTAGCTCCCAAGAAGATGAGCGGCCTATGTCACCCTTCTACGTGAGGTATTTACTCAATTATTTTATTTTTCTGTGTGGGATTAACTCGTTATTGAAATTAAATGTGTGGAGTGATGCCAGAAATGCTGAAGAGACTGTAATCAAACTGAATATTAATGTTAAGTTCATAATTGTTGCTCAGCTAGTGGGAAGAATGAGTCTTGGGAGATACAAACTCCATTGCGATTTTTTATTTTTTTTGTATTTAGAGACAAAGCTCAGGGTTTAATGCCAGGCTTATAAATTCTTAATTAGAAGATGGACATTCATTTCCTCCTTTCTTCAGTTCGTTACATAGCTTAGATGCTTGTCAAGAATATCTTGTAATCTGTGGGCAGAGGAGAGATTTTTTTTTGCCACGAGCTCTGAGGAGCTGACAGCGCGTGCTGTTCAGAAAACCCAGGAGCCATCTGGTGAGTCAGCAGCCCATCCAGCAACTGCTCCTCTGCTGCAGCCCAGGAGAGCAGGGCAGCGCCTGGGTCCCCAGCGTGCCTGCCTGGAGGGAACGGCACTTGCGCTCCATTTCAACAAATTAACGATTCTTGTTTTGCCAACTGGAGGGCAAAGTCACTGCTTGTAAAAGTGGCCTAATTCTGTTGACATCAGTGAAAGTTTGCTCTGCCCGTTTCAGTAGCAGGCTCAATTCCAGTGCTTTCATTTACACTTAGTGGAAGAACACGAGCCAGGGCAATTAACAGTGAAGGGCTGCAGAGGAGGAAGGGCCAGATATTATAATTGGGTTCTTTGATCTCAGCAGAGTTTAAACAAATAGAATGAAATCCCTGTGGTGTTTTCTGTGAGAGCAGCGATATTTGGAATTCTTAGAGAGATCTGTTAGGTTTGTTAATTCTCTTGCATATATTCTTATTTATCTTTGTAGCTTGGCTTTTTTCTTAGACGATTTTTGTAACATGAACTACAGGAAGTGCGGATTTCATGCTTACTCTTAATATGGAGACTTCCATTAAAACTGTGCAGAAATGTGGGTCAGTGGACTGTTCATGGACTAGCCTACTTGCATGGTCTTACCTGCCTTCCTGTCGATGCATCGTCATTCCCTGCGGTGTATTTGTGCAGATGTTGCCTAGTCTGTGCTTCAAAAGCTACAAACTGTCCAAGGAGGTTCTGCCTTTCCCTTTGGAGATTATTTTGTAGCTGCATACATTCCCCTGTCACAAATTTTTGCCAGCTTAAATCCTCATCCTGTCTTTCCATTGAAAATAGTCCCCCTCTTTCTTTTTCCTTATGGCTAAATGTGACCTTCAGATGATTGTAGGCTTTCATCACATTAACATCTGTCTTGCTGTTGAAAACTGTCCTTCCCAGCCTTTTCCTGAATCATGGAAAAACGATCCAGGAAGGAGATTCTTTTCAGCTGACCTTGTCAGAATTGCTGAGGAGATAGGGAGCAAGGAGTGGACCTGAGGTAACGTTGTCAACGCAGGACATTTCTGAGAGGGAAGGACTAGATTTGAAAATGTTAAATAAAGCTGTAGGCATATTAGGATGGGGAAGAAAGAATGCAGGGATGGCTTCCCATGTCAGTGTATCCTGCAAATAGGAAGGGAGCAATCCAGATTAAACACCTAGTTGGAAAGTGAATAAATGAGTAGCAGGAGCAGAGAGGGAGCAGCACACCTTGCGACGTAAGGCTTTATGCCAAGCTCGCCTCTTTTGTAACATTGCTGAGACACAATTAATTGTAAATAAAGCTAACAGCTTGTAAGGCTTCCTGCTATTTATCACACATCAGAAATGTGTGCTCCTGAGGTCAGCTGCCAAGTGCAGTTAATTTGGCAGGAGAGCTGGTGCTGGCTGGGCGCTTCATGGTGCTTCAACAACAGAGAACTTGAGTGGGTGGCCAGTTTTTTTTCTGTGCAGCTTTCAATGTTCTAATTGTTGCCCCAGAGCTGTGCATGACATATGTAGGAATTGCATTTCACACCATGGAAAAGAAAGGGGAGACTGTCAGCTTTAGCTGTCTGATGGTCAAATCTATTTGTGGTGGTACCAGCCACACACTTAAATAGTTTCAAATACTGTTCAAGTAATCCTTCCAGTGGATCATGTACGGAGCAGTTGCTGCATTTATACAGTAGTTCCTTATAGATAATTATGCAATGAGTTAATGAAATGAGAATAAGAGCTGTTTAGCTTCCAAACACTGCATAATACTTGTCCTTTGCCAAACTGTTTGAAGGAACATTGTGTCTCTCTGTTCAACCAGTTTTAGTAGGATCAAACCAGGGACTTGGCTCTTCAGTGCTGTACCACGTCAGCGAGCAATGGAGATGTTTCCCTGGATGTTACTTTGACAATAAGGCAAAGGCCTGACTTAACAGCTTTTAAGTCAGAACTGTCAGAATGCCACCAATACAGTGTTTTTTAAAATGGCACTGATTTAGAGATGTGGACTTGTTTGGGGGTTTTCTCTTTAGACATTGGTGAAGTTGTGACCAAGTATAGAATTAACCACCGCTGCTGCTCTGTAACAGAAGAAGCAGTTCAGTAATGGTATGAGAGTAAGTGGTAAATGAGGCAAATTGTGACATAGGTTTGTCAAGGGAGACGCCGCCTGCACAATCAAACTTTCCAGAGAGGGGAAGAAAAAGAGTATACCCGATCTGCCTGATGTCAGAAAAGTGCTTTAGATCACGTCATCTGTGGGTACTAGATCTTAAAGATGGGTAGGAAGGGGGTGAGATCTCTAAGTATTACTGCTAGGAGAGGAAGGAGATTGCTGGTGAAGCTCCATAAGTGTAATGGACTTTTTTGTTTCTCCTTTAGTAGCCACAGGCATAATGAAATAGAATCATGGTCGTGATTCGGGCTTATGGCAAATATTTAGAAGGAGTGAATGAGATGGGAGTGTCCTCTAAGAGAAAAAGTGTAACAGTGAGATGAGATACAGGATGATTGAGGTAGATATAGATATGAAAAGGTAAGCATGAAATACAAGATACAGGATGAAAAATAATAATGTAGGTAATGAAGTCATACATCTCAGGACTAATAATGAAAATCCGTGATGTGAATGGGATGTTCCTGATGTTTGGAGATGCCAGGGAAGAAAGGGACATGAACATACTTGTTCATGAAGGGATAGGAGGGAGGCATGGATGAAAATATTTAAGCTGAAGTAATTACTTGACAGTGGATATATAAAGTGAAGTATTTTCACTATACTTAGAGGAGGTACGGATGCCCTTGTACAACAGTCAGATGAGACCTCCTACAGTTTCAGTAACCCATGTTTGAATGGTTTGTGAAGATGAATAAAGAAGTGGGCAGACCCTGTTACAAGATGGACGTAAGAGTGGGGAAGGCTTATTTACCGTAGGAAATGAACCAGAGTGCATATATTTCCTCTGGGCTGTAAACAGAGGGGAAAGATTAAGTTAAGTAACAAGAGAAAATGTGTAAAAACAGGCTATGAATAAATTTGGGCAGGAAATTAGAAATTTTGTAGCTCTTTTATTGGACATTGCAAGGATGAGGTGAGCTTGACCAGTTGCTGAGATCTGAGGTTTGAATCCATTCACCTGCTGGTGTCCAGGGTTATTCTCTCCCTCTCTGTACTCCTTGGTAGGACAATTTGTTGACTCAGCTGTGCTCAATACCAGGCAAGGAGATTTCTGCACTGTTAAAAGAAGAGGAAAACCTTACTGGGTGATTGATTGTTCCAAGCAGTCACTCCTGAATGGCATTTATGTTCCAAAACCTTTTGTAACGAAACCTTGTGGTAAAAGGAGTTGAGATTGTTAAAAAGTGTGTAGCACTGCTCCTTGTATAAATGCTGTGATGAGAGGAGTGAGTGCCAGCTGGACTGAATAATCAGGACTGAGCAGCACTGTGCAGTTTCAGGTAATGAAGCGGCATCTGGCAACAGCAGTTCCCTGTAAGCACGTTTCTACTCAACATGTGCGGTTTCTAGAAGACAAGAGTATCTACAGGCATGCTTTGTGCTGGTGTGTATGCTTTTCAATTGACATTAGTCACATAGATGGTTTCAGAGGAGTTTCCTAATGAGTACATCCTGAGATAAATCAGAGTGATAGCACAGGGGAAGAAAGCAAAAGCTTTGTAGTGTGGAGCTTCCTTGTTAATGTGCAGAGCGTTAAACTGAAATTGAGATGAGAGCTGACATCACAAGCAATGTGAAAGTTGCATTTAGATACCCATCTAGGTATCTAGATGGGTGCAAGGCAAGGTGTTGGACAGTTTTGCCTGTTAAGAGTACTTCTTTTCCTTGAAGTGCTAATAGGCTGAAAGTATTCAGTAGAGCCGTTTCTCCTTTTAACAGCTGTTATGTGAGACAACTCTTTTTATATAAAGTAAGGCAAGTATTCTTAGCCTGTATTGCATTGGGTAAGAGGGTTTACTTTGTTTGTTGTCAGGTCAATCTTCTGAAGAAACTGAAAAGTCTTGTTCTAGATCTTGCACCTGCTCAGAAATTTGCGTGGCCACCTTTCCACTGGAAGCTTTCTCCTCGGTGGGAAATGCCATAAGAGCTCCTGAGGCCCATCGCAGTGCTGGGAGCCCTTTTACAAATCCTGGTTGTCTTGTGTGATGCACATTAGCGTCCTGCACCACATCAGCACTGGCTGGAAATAAAACCCAGCCTGCTGGGTGCGCCTGCTCAGAGTGTGCAGCTGCTGTGCGGGTCTGAGGCCGCCCGAGCAGGATTTTCCCTTCTCCGCAGAGGAGCTGCACAGACACAGCCATCAGATTCACCGAGCTACCTCAGGTGGTGTGTATGAATCCCCCTCAGGGTTCTCACTGCTCCAAGCAGTAGGTGTCAGTGTGCACCCATCATACAGAGTGAGCCCAGTGCCAGTGAAAAGCAGTGAGAATCCTGAAGAAAACAAGACAGTTGCTTTTAATGGGATTAGTTTTCTACAGAGTGAGAAGGTAGTGTCAAATATAATGTATTGCCTTTAAAGGAAGAATAATGGGATCTGAGCTCGTGGAAGTGTGAAGGTGCTGAGAAAACAAAGTGTGTCCTCTGTGTAATGGGACATCTCAGTAACTAAGAGCACATCTTTTTATTTTTAAATTCTCTATTTTCATGCTCTATATAAAGACACAATCTTTTTATTTGGAGAGTGTGTGTCAAATGAAGTAGTTGTCTTAAAATAGATCCCGTGTGAATCTGCCGTATTGCATGTCAGTGTGCCAAAAGTTGTGGAGAGTGGACAGCACTTAGACTATATAAATACCTATAAAAAAGTAATTTCCTAGGTCACAGGTTGGAATAATATATTCGAGAGGGCTTCAGGAATTTCCCATCTGAAATGTCAAAGTCATTTAAACATGTTTTACTTTTCTGGAATGGCAAAATGATAAAAAGTTTTTGTATCTATTGAGGCTTTCTTACTGCTGTGCTTGACTTTAAAAAAAAAAAAAAAACACACAAAAAACAAACCACAACAAAAACCCCAGGAGAAAATAAATGGCTTTATTTCATGAATAAAGGAGATGGATTGTAAATTAATTTCAGTAATGAGTGACTTTAGTTCCAGATTGCAAGTATAGCTTATGATTTAGGCCATCAAGTACAGTCAGGAATTAATTCATTGACTTAATAAATGAAAACCCAACCTGGGAAAATACTATGACAGTAAGTCAGTTCACTGGGGTTGATATTTTCACTTTGCTCTTTTAATACTTGGGTGCTAATACATTTTGCTCAATAGTGCCTTGAATGAAAAGAACAGGAGAGGGGGTTTGGTATCCAACTCAGTTATTTGCCTGCCGCCACAGGATGTCCAACTCAGACCAAACATGCTGCAGGTATTGCGTGAGATAATTCTCACTCTGGTGCATGTCTTTTAAACCTGGAGAGTACTAGTTAGGGGGTCAGGGGAGATTTAGTGTGCTTAAAGGTGACGGAATATTTTTCCTTCCCATAGTTGAGGTTGAAACAGAATGGGAGAAGAGGCCGTGCAGTACGAGTTTGCCTTGCGTGTGAGGCAAGACATTACCCAGAGCTGACATAGCACCTCTGAAAGCAAGCAGAAAACGTCAGTAAACAAGTTTGCCAACACTGAGAAGTGCTGGGGGTTGGATTTCCCAAAAGGAAAAGCATAAGAAGCCAGTTCAAAAGTTGATAGTACTTAAAACAGCTGCCTGCCTCGCTGCAGGCTTTGTGGCTGGCTCTCTGCAAATGAAAGTCCCTAGCACTGGGAAACTTTCCTGCTGTTTTCTGCCACCCAAGGAGAACCTTTAATTTCTATCAAAAGTTGCTATTTCTGAGTGTGCTCTGCAGCAGCTGCGTAATTTAATGAAGATAATCTAACTGTGGAGATAATTGACTGTCCATATCAGTGAAATGGAACAGACATGAGAAAATAATTAACTGAAGCAGAACATGAGTTCCTGTTGTCCCCATGATTTGCTGAGCAAAGCAGCCCTTCCGAGGCAGCCGCCTGCACAGGCCGTACCGAAAGGGGGCTTCTGGGCATGGCTCATCTCACCAGCTCTGGGAAGCATAAATCCAAGGGCAGGAGTGACTTTTGCCACCCAAGAAGTTTGGAAAACCCCGCAGGATACACCCCGCCTGTCTGGTTGCTCGCAATCCTGACAGGGCTGACTGTGCCTTTCCCTGAGTTTGCAAGCGCTCTTGAGCACCTCCTGCTCAGTCCGTGGGCAGGCTCCAATCCTAAAGCTTCAGTGCAGGTCTCTCCCTTCCATCACTTGTTTTGGATGTGAACTTCCTTGATGTTAAAAAGGCTGGCGCAGAGTAAGTCAGGTCATTTAACAATGCATTTAAATTAAGCTTCAAAATGAAATAACAGCAAGGAAAATTACCAGTTGTAGAATCAAAAGAAATTTAGTGGATCTGGAAAAACCCTGATTTAAAATCTCCACCTTACTGAAAGAGGGCTAATAAAAGATCATTAATGTATCACAAGGCTAAGAATAAAGTTATATTCAGTATAGAAGGAACCAATATTTGAAATAGAAATATAGTAAAATCAGAGTGTCAGAGCTTCATTTTATTGCAGTCCGCTCAGCTGGCATGTAGCTGTTAGACCTATTTCCTTGTTATTCGTTGCTAGTTTGAAAAGCACCGTATTAGCGACTGACAGAATCTATGTTGTCTGAGCAGGGCTTTTCTACATACCACAGAGCAGTTGTTATGCAGATATGCATTGTTATGAAATAGCAAAGTTAATGGACTTAGAATTGAATTGGTGTTGGCAAAGTACACTGAGAATTAGACAACCACAGGATGTATTGGGGGCCAACGAAAATTCTTGGCATTTTACTTAGATATTTTTGCATCTACTGCTCATGTACAGTATCAGGCTTTCATTTTGGCACAGTATTGATCCTGTTGGAAATAGAGAGAAGAGTTGTTTCCTGAGATCTTATTTTGTGTCTTAATAGGTAGATATACCTATGTCCTAGAGGTGGTGTAAAAAAACTAGAATCCAAACTGTCCTAATCTCCCCTCCCACTTTCCTGATATTAAAACAGAGAAGAAAGGTGTGATATAAAAGGCACCTCCCCTCAGCGTGGATTGCATGTAAATATTATAGAAAGTGGATACAGTACTGACTCGCTCCCACTCATGTAGGAGCAGTAGCCAGTGCATTAATTGTATTTTATAATGTGATTTGGCCCACCACGCTAGCATCTTACTTGCTAATCCATCTCCCATGGGAGGCCAGGTCTTAAAAAATAGTTTTGGGCTGGGAAAAGGTAACATAGTTTATGTAAGTGAACAGGAAAGCAAGTAGGATGCTTGAAAAGTACACTTCAAATTGCAAAACCATCCAGTAGTTAATAGTCAAGATACTAATTGTGGGAAGAGAGGGATCTTGCAAATTACCTTTTTTTTTCTATATGCTGATTGCATGTCTGTAATAATAGGTACAATGATACTTGCTTGTATGTCTTCTGTTCATGAAATCATCTGAATGACACAGCTGCTTGGGTGCTGTGCAGGTGATGTGGGATATTCTGGTAAATTCATGACTGCTTTCATGTTGTGCCACTGCTCCAGGGACCCGTGCCAGGGCTGGAGGTGAGCTCTGAGCGAGGCCGGGACTAGAAGGGATGCGTGTGTGATGAGGGCAAGTTGCTTTACCCACCATGAGGCGAGCACGCTGACTTGGCCAAATGAAGACGAAGCCTGTTGTGAGCCTGATTTGCTGCCAGGCATTTGTGGAGTTTGTACTTCGCTACAGGAGTTTGGCTGTTTTGGTGGTTTTGTTAAACTGGCTGTAGAAGCCCCTCATTTACGCTTCTCGTCCTCTGTCACCTGCCTTCCCCCACAAGTGACACTCAAACCCAGGAAGGCCACAGAGCAGTTATCATCTGAGAGTGCTGCAGCTTCTTGGCTAGCTCTAGGTCTGTATGGTGACGTGCAAAATATTCAAGAGATGCGGAAAGGAAACATTTGGTTAGCAAAAGGAAGTCAGCTGTTGATGGTTCTTCTGCATCGAAATGATCTGGGAGAAACTGGTCAAGACTGAAAGCAATGAATGACTGTTTTGGTGGGAAGCTCATCTTAAATCCAACCTGGCTCATACCCTGGCCACGCAGTGCCGTTTTCTTGGGATATGTCAGCCACTTGTAATTCCTCTGCTGATACGGGGATAAATGGAAATGAAACTCCTAGGCCTGTAGCTTGTTTGACTTAACGAAGATGACAGGAGGGATGAATAGGCAAAAAATGTCACCTTATCTGCAGAGCCGAGTCAGTGTGGGACAAGAGGTGGCAGGATGGGCCTTAGCTTGGCAGAGGGAGGAAAGCAGTTATAGGTGTGTGAGGTGGCACATCAGCTAATTCAGAAAGGCTTTAAACAGCAAGCAATACTCCTACAGTCGCATCGGCTCTTCCTGAGCCTGAAAACTGACAGAGAGAAAGGGGAGAGATGAGAGCATGTTTTTATTTCTTAAAAATGTAATATCAGAGAGAGGCGGGAGGAGAGCTGTGCAAAGCCTGTGTTTTATCCGTTAATATTTGAAGATTCTTAAATATTAAGTCTTCTTTCACAGTGTATACATTTTGAAGTTGGTCTGAGAAGGCAAGGACTGTTGTGATGAGGTTAAAAGAACCTGCAGCAGGAGAAAGCTCAAAAAGAATGCAAAAAATCTGCAACATGCTGAAGTCGAAATACTTTGCAGTGGACCGGGGCCTACTTCAAGAAAATGACAGGGAAATTAATTCT
This sequence comes from Baryphthengus martii, assembly GCA_013396935.1. Lineage (NCBI taxonomy): Eukaryota > Metazoa > Chordata > Aves > Coraciiformes > Momotidae > Baryphthengus > Baryphthengus martii. The sequence continues at coordinate 351,962 of VWZK01020243.1, forward strand.
TAAGGATATTGGCGTTGTCAAAATGCACCACGTCATCATGGGAGTGAAAATTCCTTAAGGGGAAAACTTGTGGCATGTGCATGAAATTGCTGTTGAGACAGCTCACACCTTTAAATCTTAGTGCTACAAAGAACAAGGGTTCTTAAGACCTTATTGTGACAATTAGATCTAACTTTCTCTTGTTTTTTTTTCTTTTACACAGTGCCCACGTATCACAAGTCAGTAGTAACATTCCTGCTACAGGAGAGTAAGTGTCTCTTTTACAGTTTTGTAGCTACGTTTTTTAAAGTATTGCTGGTTATTCTTTGATATCTCTTTAAGGGTTTTTCCTACACAAAGACAGGCAGTGTTTCCCAAACCAAAGCATCTGCAACGATAATAAATCACTTCCTTCTGAAGAATTCTCAGGCCATTGGTGTCCTGCCTGCGATGTTTTGGTTAAGCAGAACTTAACATGTTTAGAGAAACCGTTTGCACTTGCGTCATCATCTTGCTCTTGCCTGCGCCCTGTTGCGTCCCAGCAGAGGATGGGGCTTGACCCCACAACCATAACTGGGAGCAGCAGAGCTAATGATTTGGCTCCCTTGCCGGAGCGGGAAATTCTTAATGGCTGATGGGTTTGCAAAACTGGTTCTTCAATACATGAAACACAGACATACTCGTCTAGTTAAACCATGTGTTTTTTTGCAGTTACTAAGATCTTTTGACTTTTCTGGGAACTGCAATCTCAGCAGGCTTACAGCTGTAGCAACTTAGCAGCAGCTTTTGTAAATTCTCTGCAGAAGTCAGCCTAGTTACAGCTTTCCATACTCATAGCTACTCAGTTGAAAATTAACCGGAAAATTCTACGAATAACTTTTATTAATCATGGAAAAAGTACTAGAAGGTATACATGGACTTTGTACAGGCGTGTTTGAAAAACTCCTTCTTCAGCAGACTACTTAAAGCATTGCAAGAAGCAGGGATGGGACGGTCATCTACAAAAATGTGTTTCAAAATGATCTTTTTGGGAAAAAAAAAAGTAGATTTTCCCTAAAAACTTCCTCTAAATAAGGAAGGAAGGAAATATTACAAGAAAATATCAGTACAAAAATGAAGGAGATTTGGTTGTGTTGAAAATTTAAGCAGTCTCACGTCTTTAACGGGTACAGCTGCAGAGGCTCCCTTGCTGTGGCTTGTGTGGAAGCCTCTTACTGCCAGTGGGCATGACGGTGACCTCACACCATGGTAAGAAAAGGGTGACCATGGGTGTGTTCATGGCACAAGATCAGTGCGAAAACAGCATGAACTCAGAACCAAATCCTTGTTTGGTCACCAAGTTAAGCATATGAGGAGTTTGCAGTGAGGTGCTGTTTGCGTGTTCTCATCCCTCTGAGACAGCTGTGAATCACCTTCTTGCAGATGATCCATTGCCTTACTGAGCTCAGATTGCACAAGAGACTTGACTGGTGTCAGCATGGCTGGGTATCAAATACATTTTTGTCAGGGCAAGGACTATAAAAGTGGAAGGGTGAAAATTAGGCACCGTTGTCTATAGTAATGGGTAAAATTGGCTGTTTTGCTGAAGGTTCAAACATCCGTAGAAGTCAAATAGCGCAAGATGAATTGGGAAGGCTCAGCTCTTCTGAGGGACCTGAACGTCAGGGTATCTGAAGATTTTGGGTTAGCTCTTTGCAGATGTCGAAGCCCTAGGGCATTTTATACTTGCCATCGTAATAAAACATAACCCTCGGATACCCTTGCTTTATTTCTTGTTGCAGAGAGGGAGCTCCACAAAGTCTCTGAGCTCGATTGACCTTATTTTTCGGCTTGACAGGTATTTAGAGAAGACAATCCGCTCAGCCGTGGAGCAGCATCTCTTTGATGTTCATGGCTCAGGCGGCCAGAGTTCAGAGGACTCTGAATCGGGAACATCTTCAGCCTCTTCTAATGTGTCTGCCAGGCAGAGGAGGCGGCATCACAAAGAGCAGGAGGAAGCCTGGAGAAACAGAGACATGTACGAGCCTAATTTCTTTGTTTTGGAAAATATCTTTGATTAAGCATACCCTAGTTGTGTCCTCTTACCAAGGCAATGCTTAGTTCTGTTATGACGTGCACCGGCCCTTCCCCTGAGTTGAAACTGCAGCGCAGACTGTGGTACCTGTGCAGAGCTCCGGTGCATCAGTTAGAGCTGGGAAATGCAGAGCTTGTTAGAGGTCACAGAGCGGGGCAAAGCGCGATAAGAATCCGGGTTTTTCTATGCAGTCTAGTAGAGTTTTTAATTGCAGTATTAGTGATTGTTTAATTATGGTGTTTGTTGCTTTAATTCTCAAGCAGTTGGCCCTATTGCCTGTAGCTTTTTTTAGATAAAAATATTGGGTTTAGATGCTTTTCTGAATTCAGAATGTCTTCAAAAATGAGATCAAGTTGTCCTTTTGTACGTGGAGGCACAGCTTACATTTGAGTTTATTGAGGAGGCTTGGGAGTTTGAAAGTTGAAAAATCTTCCTTTTGATTTATCACAATTTAAGAATTTTTATCCACCCTGCTACGCCAAGATCAAATATGTTTTCGTGGTGAATTTCATTAAATGTCTGTCAAAAAGTAAAAATAATACCTACTTTTCCTTTCATACTCCTCTACTTGTAGCATAGATTGTGTGGTACAACTGCATTACTGCCATAGCCGTAACGAACGCTTGGCCAAGGCATAGCTGTCTTTGAGGAACTGTAGCTACAGACTCTCAAGGCCATGATCTAATCAGTGCTTACACGTACGTCCAGCTTCAACATGGCACCAGTTCTTGTAAAGAATGTGTATACTTAACTGTGGCATTGTATTCCTAGGATTTCAAGTTAGATTCCAAAATAAGCATCAGTCCTCTTGTTTTTTTTTCCTGGGTGCTGAATTTCCCAAATCCTGTTGGATCTGCACCTTCCTGTACAACGCCACTTCTATAGAGGTGCAAATCCATCAGCACCTCATGTTACTGTGACAGCCATGCTGTTTTCCTGAAATGTGTCAACACTACTGTTATAAAAAAAATCCATAGTTACAAAATAAAATGATATTTCCATAGTGAATGAAAATATGCTGTGAAGATGGACTGGGAAGTTAGCATTTGCAAGTCACCCAATAGCTGGCAGCAGCTCTGAAGTAGTTTTTCTTGTTTAGTAGCCCTGCTGACAGGCTCCTCAGGTAAGTAGGTCAGAGACTGGCTAGTGTACGTGTTTGGAAGCATATAGTACTGCAGGGCTTTTTTTCGGCATTGTTTTACAGAGCTGCCCTTAGACATGGGTGACACAGTTGTTCAGGTTTGGTCTGGAAAGCTAGAGCCAAGGATTTAAAGCATGTCGGAAGTTTTGGATGCTGGCTACGGTTCAGATTGTTTTCCCTGGTTCCCTTTGGTCAGATTGCTGGAATTCCTTTGGGTGAATTATCAAAATTGGGAATTCCTTTCAAAACTTCTTTCTGTTGGTGGTGTTTCGATTGTCGGTGACTTCATCTCCTCGCCTTGTGATGGATCACGAGAGGATTTGTAATGTCACAAGATGGGAGTTTAGATAGGAAGTGTGTTTATCACAAAAACACATATATGAACTTCCAGGCTTTGCAGACTATATGATCTACAGGCTATCTATGTGTAATTGGTCTGCTCAGGGGTTTGTAAAAACATCCACAGAGACAAATGCGTTATCTTAGAAGTTTAATCGTAGATTTATCATACCTCTTCGTATCGCTCTTCCACTAACAAAACCTACAGATTCCTAATCTAGAAAATCCCTGAAATTTATTGAGTTTGATCTGAGTGTTTTGTCATGCTGGCACTGCCCAGATGCTCAAGAGTAACTGTTTTCTTTCACACCAGTGCAAGTCTAGAGAAATTCTCCCGCTGTTCATGAAAGCAGGCTTTTGGAGTTGCACAGCACTATATATAAGGCAGCTGCACTTACAACAGTTACCAAATGTTCCAGTTTCAGTGTCAAGTTTAAGCAGCCTGCCCTTAGCCTCCGGCGAGGTCAGATGCTGGAGAATGAGATGCATTTTCTGCTACTCCCATAAGGTCATGATGTGTTATGTATGCATGTCGTCATTGCTGCAGAAAGTAGAGGGCAGACTACTGAACAGGTTGAGAAGGGGAAACTGCATCCGGAAGGATTCGGCAGGCTAATTGTGCCAGGCAAGATAAGCCCTACACCAAGCTTCTGGAAAACATGCCCTAAACCCTGCTAGCCCAGGAGGTCCTGGCTAGTGCATCACATGATGACTTAAAGCTAGTAGCTGTCCTGGTCACTTCCCAGCACAGCAAATAAGTCCTCCTCCAATACAACAGTCCTAGCAGTTGTGTTGCTGTTGTAGACACGTTCCTTTTTCTGTTTTTTGAAATTCTCAAACAGGAATCAAGCATTTGGCTAAAGCACCACAGTACTCCTGTGTGAGTAAGAGGGCCAATTACGCAGTGTCATGCACCAAAGGAGATCCTTGGACCACAGCCGTGAATCACTTTTCTAAATGAAAAGCACGTGTCCCAAAGGAAAATATGCTGCGTATTCTCTATAAAAATACCACAGACAGCCAGGAGCTAGTCCAGCTTCCGTGTGAAGGCAATGGGATTCTCCGCGTTGGCTTTAGTGGGAAGTGAATCAAGTCCCAAATGTTGAGCCTCAGAGCTTTCTCACCTGAGGTGTGTACACCAGGCTTTCACTCCTCAGTGGGATTTAGCATTGCAGAGTTGTTTGCTGCGCGAGGGAGAACCAGAGATACTGGTTTTGTAGGGTGTAGAAGATGTTGCCGGAACTGCACCAGTCAGCGTGAGGCATTTCTCTAGTGCTACCATAAATGTAGCGGGAGAGTGTTTTAAACAACCTCTTGTTGTAATGTCCCTTTTCTTTTTAGGGAAGTCGTCAACAAAGAAAACATTCCCTCTGGATTCGGCAACCTTGAAGAGTGTATTCTAGCTGCTCAAGAAGTAGAAAAGTTACAAGACAACAGCTCTGGATATCTCAGTGAAAGGAATAAACCAAAACGGCAGAAATCCAGCACCAAGCTTTCAGAGCTTAATGACAACCAGGACAGTCCTGTGGTAAGCTGGCATGCTGCGCTATTTGACACCTAGTGCTAGGGTGGGGAAAAAGTCTTTTTTTTTTTATTTTTTTATTTCAGTGCACATCTGGTTCCCTTGGGTAGCCATTTTTGCCTACAGTACAAGCATAAGTGGCTGTTTTGGACTATGGAGAACACTGGATCGCACACTTAACAACCTTTGCAGTAAGGCAACTGAGAAGCTGTATTTCTGCTGTGATCCTCTATAGTAATTTTCTCTTTTCACAACTTTTTGCTTTATTGTTCTGAATTCAGTGAAGCATTTTGGAAGGAGAAAAAGGAATTTTTTTTTCTCTCCATCTTTCAAAAGTCTTACAAGAAGGTTGAAACCTCTGGTGTAGGTTTACTTGTTTAGATTAAAGTTATTTTAATATTCTTGCTAAATTCTGAAGCCATTGATTACAAGCAACTTCTAATAATGAGATGACAAAGGTGTTTTATGCCTTTTCCCTGAAGTCTGTCCGTTACCGTGGTGTTTGCAATTTGCAAAACACTCTGGAGTGTGTCAGTCCAAAAGATGATCCCTCTAGCTACTTTTTAGTGAGGCGGTAAATGACACTGATAGGAGGTCCTAAAAATCCGGAATAGTGTAGAATTTGCCCAGCCTATTCTTGTGTGACCTTGACAGTTTGCCAACTTTTACAAGCTATAGAGTAAAATTGATGCACTCTCCTCACTTCTTAACCAAATCAGCCACTGATTATGGTGTCAGCAGCTGGGAAACCACGCTGTGCCTCAGCACAGTCTGCCTGCACTAGCAGAAGTGCTGTGCATCCTGGTGCCTGGCACCAGCCGTGTGTTACACGGTTACAAGTAACAGTGAAAGCTGTGTGAAAAGCCTGGGCATTTCCCTCAGTTGTACTTAAGTTTTAGAGCCTGCTATGAGTGAGTTCCTTTTTAATGTGATATTGTGTTGAGACTCATTTTGTTGAAGTCACCAAATTGCAACGATCTGATGCTCTTACCCTGTGCGGAGATTTTAGAGTGAGGCCGATTTGGCTTCTCTTTGCGTTGAAAAGAAGGCAAGATGCCCAAAATTGTAAACTGTGCTTAGATTTAGTGCTCGGTGTCAGTGACCTGCTCATGTGATTCTTCATGAAAGAGCACAGTGAGATAGACACACTCACTTTGCATCTCTGCTTGTAGCAGTGGACATTAAACTAGCCAAAGGTCAAGTGCTTACACTCTTTTCTGCACTTCTTCTCTGTACCTGTGGAGTGTGAAGCAGTTTAAATGTAAATGAGAATTTGACTCAAGATTTGGGAAAGGAAATACTGACAGAAGTGTCCACTTTTGCTGCAGATCTGAAAAACAGTCATGAAGTCTTAAAACATAGCCAGAAGAAAAGTCCTCAAACTTACCTGTGTCCACTGGACTTTCCCCTGCCCCTCATTTTTGGGTCACTTAAAGGGACAAGGGCTGAAAAGAACATTAAATGGACTAACCTTACACAAAAAGCACTTTAATCAAGATGACCATCAGTATGGCTCGCTCTTGCTTTGCTGGAGGAAGTGTCACAGTGGGATTGTCAACTGGCAGTATCGTTGCAAAACAGCTTGCGGAGAGCAGTGCTACTCTTTTGAAGAGCAAGGGCTGCTTCTTAAGTTTTCATGAGTGCACTTATTTCATGCTTGTATTTCAGAGACTCCCAGCAGGATGTGTGATGGTTTAGTTCTCTTTTGACTACATCTTTACACTTCAAATAATAACCCAAACTAAACTGCCTACTTGGAGTATCAGAGCACATAACCTGCACCTCCGCGTTTACTAATAGGCATTCATCGTGTAAACAAGTTTGTGATGTTGCGTCTCCTTAGCCACCATTTTCTGAGCCTTCCTGCTTTTCAAAGCCTGGAAGATTATGTAGGACAGTGTGTGGAAGCTTTCCTCTTAGCTGTCTAATTGCATCTGACTCAAAAGCATAAGTCAGTGGTAGAAAAACTGTCAGTTCCACTTACTCTCCTGAGCAAACCAACCACAAAGCATTAAAACCTTGTAACTGCATTTCAGAGAGACATGGTAGCCAGTCTCTTGACCAGTAGAACTTGAAGAATCACCTTAAGCAGGGCTGGAGTGACTGAGCTGTGTCACTTTGTGGGGCTGGAGGTGTAGCAGTTGAGAGAGGGCTGTGACTGCCCCAAGAACTCTGTGCACACAGTTCCCAAAGCCAGGACAGGAACCATACTCAATTCTACTGACTGACTTTGTCCTATTTTAGAGTGAGTTGCCCAAAAAAACAGAGTCAAAAACCTCTTGGACGTGTGCCCAAAGGGACAACATGGCTTGTCTTCACAGTACTTCCTCAAGCTCTTGAGAGGACAACAGTGTTAATGTTCCTAATGGTAATCAAGACAGATTCCAGAACAAGTTGTCATAATAATTTTTTTTTCTTGCCTTGCATTCATATTAGCACAACTTCACCTTACCTCTGTGTATATGGCAGTCTCTTTGCATTCTTCTGCCTGTTTAAAAAGAAACTAGAGAAGAGTTTGAGAAGGGGAGTATTTTCTAACATGAGCCTAAGGAATCCTGCTGGAAGATACTGTGGGGTTTGGTACCTGCGCTTACAGGACTTGTACACACACCACAGAGTTAGTCTCAAGCTCTGCTTGTCTGTCAGTCTGTAAAATGGGAACTGGCAGGGTACCGTGAAGCGTTATCCTTTTAGACATTTTGAGGTCATCTGATGAGAACCGAAGCAGCGAGCAGCAGGGTTTTTTTACAGGTTATGGGCAGTAAAATGCGGGGTTTGGTTTGTTATAAATGTGCAACAGGCAGTAGTCTGATTAATGTGTCATTTCTCTAAGTCCTGTTGGATATTTCTATATCTGATCTATTTAATGGCCTGCAGCATGCATCTGTTTCTTTTCTGTATCTTACTGCTTTAACATTTACTGTATTGCAGAGCATGGAAAGCTTTAGCTCATCCAGGCCTATAGACAGAACAGGACCTGATGACATGGAAATTTTGTCTGAAGAAAGGTGATTTTTTATTTGCTTTTTTTAAAATATATGTGTGGTTTATTTTCCCTGTGGTTGTAGTACAGCCTAAGAGATCTTCCACCACAGACTATGAGAGTGACATTCAGTTACGCTGCAGAGCAGCGTTACCCACCGTGTTAGCTTCAAAGCAGAGCTGTAAAGAGGCACTGCACATGTTGTGTGGGCTCTGCTCGGCAGCGTACGCCACCAAGACGCTTCTCCCAGCCTGTCAGGAATGGCACTGGTGATACTGATGGTGCAGACTTGAAAAGAAGTCAGCTGTGAAGCACCTGAACCAGCATGCTCCACACAGGAGACTGCAGGGCCTGTCTCACCTGTCTTCTAGGTTGGGAATCCTGCCCTTTCCTTTGTGCTTCTCTCTTCTGCAAGAGTTGTACAGTCTCCATCTGCTTGCCTGAGATGACAATTTCTCTCCACAGTTATGTTTGTTGGGAGAGTTGTATTGATTTGGATTAAGGGCACTGGAATTAAATGATGTATTTTTCAGAAATAGCTCCCGAGAGGAAGCAGAAATGCATAGTTTAGCAGCCTGAGGTGCTGAGTGTCCTTCCATTTACTGGAGTTAGTAAGTGTGCAGCAGTAGCAAGAACCTAAAAACCTGTGTATGCAGAAGTCCTGCTTGTTTTTGTTACAAGGCAAGTCTGGTTTTATATTTATAATATATTGGTTTATTTTTGTTTGTTTTTTTTTTTTATAGCAAAGAAAGTGAAAACGATGAGGTTTTTTTCAGGCACTCTCAGGTTGGTATTTGTATTTTTTTTGTGTGTGTTTCAGTTTTGTGGTCTCTAAGTGGGCTTTTTATTGAGTAGAAAAAAGTAGTTAGGTATATAGTTCTGTAAAATTTTGTTCTCCCAGAGAAATGGAGTTAGCATTTGCTTTTTCTTTCCCTTCTCTCTGCTTTTTATTTACATAATTTAGGGAGCCTCTCAACCACTGAGGAGTCTGAAAGAATCTGTTTCAGTCTCTTCAGTCCCTCCTTGCCAAAAAGGGAAGCACCACTAAAGTCAGCACTTTGGTTTAAGTTCCCTTATTAATCATTGCAAACAGGGTGTGTGACTAGTTATCTCCCAGGGTGGTAGGATTAACCTGTCTATTGAGTCCTCTAAAATAATTTGGTCTTTTATTTATGATTTCCTAATGTGACTTGTTGCCTTTGAACATAGGTGTCTGTAATGCATTTGTCTTAGGAAACTGGATCATCTCCTGCTTCTCTCTAAGGGTTGGGAAAACGTGACATTGATGGGAACAGGTTTTTCCCCAGCTTTCTGTTTTTGCTCAACACCCACCTCCTGCATTTGCTTTATGGTGTTTTTCATCTAATTGATCAGCAAAGCAAAGATTGGAGTTGAGTTAGGTGAACACCTTTTCAGTCACTGCTTCCTTTGGGGTTGCATAAAACGGCTCTAGACAGCCTAGTATTTAAAATACTAGAGAGAGTTATCTCAGGCACCTCTCTCTCAGTTGTGCACTGATCTTAGAGGAGTGCAGTAAAACAGCTGTGGATAATGTCTGGCTTCTCTGGCCCATCTGGAGTTAACTGAGAGATGGTAGTATTTTTGCACTAGCCTTCTCCTGTGCTGTTGGTTTTTTTTCTTTTTTTTTTTTAAAAAAAAATAAAAGCCACTATGCATTTATTGTCTCTGAAAGAGTTCTTTTCTGGTAGATATTATTTCCATCTAGCAGTAACATTACAAGAGATTATTTGCTAACAGCTGGGCTCTGACCAGCTGTGTTGTAGCTGGAGAAGTTGATGGGACACTGAAACATGTAACTGCTGCAAGGGGTGTTCAGTGCTGCCTTTGATCGCTGCTCTGGCAGGGCTTAGATGGATCTCTTACTAAGGGGTCAGTAATCCCCAATGATCCTGCACTTGCTCATGAGCTGTAACATTTCCCGGAGCATGGATTTTGCAACACCTTGTTCCTCACGTACCAGCTTGCGTGTGGAGAAGGTGCTGTCATTGCCGTGCCACACAACACTCCCATTAAGCTTTTAAATGAAGGTATGTTTGAATATGAAATCATAATCTTAAAATAAACTACTCCTCTAGGAAGAGTATTAACATTTATAATTTTAACTGCAGGAGAAGATGCAGCCTTAACCCAGAGATTGTATTATATAGGAATTACAAGGTCAAGAAAATGTTACATTCCTCCAGGGTAGTTTTACATTCCTTGTTTCTTATAAGCCTTTTGCTTAGGGCAGCTTAAAGACATACCTTCCATAACAAATAACTCATTCAGGATGAGGAAGGGACAGGGGCTTTCTCACTCTTCTCTTTCTCACCCTGTCTCCAATCTGAAGACATTAGGAAAGGTATTAGTAGTTTGCCATAGCTACAAGTCGGGCAGAATCAGGTCTCTGTGAGGCAGTAAAAATGCCATGAAACATGTCCCAAACAAATTGCCAGTGCTTTTGTAGTCTTCATAATCTTTCCTTGGAAGTATCTAAAATCCAGGATGTAGACTGGCTTGAAAAACACAGGTTTCTAGTACCCAGGTTTTGATAAGGGAAGGATGTTTAAGATTGACAACAGTATGGCAACAAGTGTAGAGAGGGATTGACGTGACTCGGGAGTAAGACAGCAGAATGGCTGTGATCCTGCTTCAGATTGTATTGCCAAGAGGTGCTTAAGGAGGCTTCCTGCTTCTGGTTGTAATGGATGAGCAGGTGTAGGGGAAGCAAGCCTTTTAAATAAAATTTATCTGAATCCTCGTGTAATCAACAGAATACAACTTCCCAATGAGAATTCAAAAATCTTTCTGTTGCCATTTATTTCAAACTGCTTGAGCTACTCTTTATGCTGGACCTCCTTTGGAGCAGGGAGAATGAAAGCAGCTGACTTATCCCCTGGTTACTTAGGTCTGTAGTCACTGGTACCTGCAAAGCATGACTGCGGAAGCGGCTTCTGAAAAGCAGAACTCAGGTGCATTTGAAGATTTAATCTTTTTTTGGTGGTCATTTATGTAATATCCACAGTGCATTGTGACTGCCAGCTGCAACTGAGACCATCAGTTTGCTGCCCCTTTGGTTTGTGAGAAATTGTGGCACATCCATACCTAAAGCACAAGTGTTCTGCCTTATGCTTGGTTTTTGCCCTGGAGGTTGGCAACTGGTGGCATCAGGAAATCAAATAGGAAAATAAGTGATGGGAATACTAAATTATCTGCCACTCCATGGTTTTGGAGTGTTAATGCAAAAGGAGGCTAAACATCTGCTTGCCTGAGTCTCCTGGGTTTGTACCACCATTGTTCTTCAGATCACCTAATGATTTATTCATTGTATTAGAAGCTACTTCAGTGAGCAAGGAAAGAAGAGTAACTAGCTGCAGGCACAGCACAGGCCTGTTTTTAAATAGGTTTTAAATATTTCCAACAATTGAAGTGACTTTAGAAGGAGGAAGATACGATCTTTCTAACTTATCTGTAAGGGGAATATTTACCCATCTGAGAAGTGTTCATATATCTGCCACAGATACCTTTTCAGAGTCAGAAAATTGTACACTCTTCATAGAAAGGTATTTAACTTCGTAATGAGTATCAGTGGTGGTGACGAGATGGTATTTTCAGGTTGCTCCCTTTGAAATTGGTAAAATCTGGCTAAGTTCCCCTCTTCACGTTTCTTGATGTTATTAAAAATAGCATCTGTTTTGAAACTTCCTGCTTTATTTCTTTAAAATACTGTGCTAGCAGTTTAAATGCAATTTATCAACTGGTACAGTTTGTTCCTTAGTAAATGTAGAAGACTGCCTGTTTCTGGCCACTGACCAGTCTTTCTGTTTGTAATGTACACCGACTATTTAGATCCTGGCAGGAAATTTGTTACTGAACCTTGAAGAAATATTTAAGTCCTCCCAACCTGGAAGCAGCTTAAAAGATATTGAATGGTGAATTAGCGTTTTTCCATGTACAGCTCTCACAATAAACATGTTTGTAATGAGATTTAGTATCAAACTGTATAAGTTATTAATGCTTGGCAAATTATCATCTGGTGTTTTCCTTTGTTATAATGTTTAAAAAAGGCGATTTATTGAAATGAAAACAAAATTAAAACCTTATACAAATACAATGGAGAACACTCTTTACAAATACCAGAGTGTTCATCGCTCAGGATTGTAGAACAGCCCAGGTTGGAAGGGACCTCAGAAAATCACCTGGCCCAACCCTTTATAGGAAGGGGAGCCTAGATGAGATTATTTAGCACCCTGTCCAATTGCAGAGATTGATAGGATTGAATCCACATATAAACATTTATTTATATGATTTGTCTACTGGGCAGGTTTTTTCCCATCTCTACCTGAAGCTTACTTGGTTTTCTCTGCTCAAATGTAAAAAAACCACAAACACACCATTGGTTTTATGCAGGTGAAAACAATTAAATGTGCTTTGGTAGCATGTGCTGTGGCTCTTGCTTTAGTCCAGTTTGGCCACGTTTCTGGATTCGCAAGTAAAATATGTCCAAACGTAGCAGTTATTTTCTTCAGGCCCGTTTTCTTCATACGTCAGCATATGCAGATGGCTAACTAGATTATCAAAACACCTGCAGGGGAAAAATCTGCATGTTGACTACCTGCTAGACTACATTTGAGAGAATTATGCCTAAGACATTCTTACCAAGATCAAATAGTTTCTGTAGTAACATAATGCCATTTATTCAGATAGCTCTCTGTTGCTGGCTTCGTACACATGACACTAGATGTTTATGTACGTGCTTTGCACTTCCTTTTCTCTACTGCCCTCTGTGAGGCATTACAGCTAATTTATTTTAAATTGACAAAACTGCTCGTGTCATCAAGCACGATTACAGAGCGCGCTGTGTATCTGCATTGTGGGAATGGCAGTGATTTCTGCATAAATGCACACAGCCTGTGGTATGTGCAGGGGTGAATAGTGGTGAGACAAACAGCAGTGCTAAATGATGAATCATTTACTTGACAGCATTCTGCCTTTTTTTTTTTTTCTTCTTTCCCCTAAGTCATTGGATGCTTGTGTGAATTTTTTGGCTTTTTCCCAGAGTCCACACTGCTTCCAGCTGAGATGCCAAACCCCACTGCCATTTGGATTTGCGCAACATTGCTTTAATACCCAGAGCTCCTCCATAAATAGTTCTGCTCTCCCCACGCCCAGCTAGAAAACAACCACAGGAAATCGGGGAATGTGCAGCCAGCACAGCTTAGCTGGCACTAATTGATCTGAGCCAGCAAAGCCTGCATGAGAGCATTCGTGTACAGAGCCTGCCCTGCTTGCTCTCTACAGCCGCTACCTCAGGAGCTCCGGTACCTGCTTTTTAGGAGACACCATATTGCTACAACAGCCTCACAACAGCAGCAGCAGCGGTTTTGTTGTTGCTCCAAGGAGTTGCGCTCCTGTCGAAAGCGTACGCAGCCGTGTCCTCTCCCTCTCTCCCTTTCTCCCTTTCTCCCTGCCTTCCTCCCCTCCCTTTTCATCTCAATCGATTCCTGGAGGCTTTTTCAGCTGCATGCAGTTGTCAGGGCAGGCAGGCTCGGGAACTTGCAGTGGCTTTTTAAAGAAGGAAAAATTCAAGGAGGGCAGATGAACAGATTTTTTTACTGGTGTGAGTGAGCAGTTAGTATGATAGTAGGGGTCACCAAGCAGGGAATTTGGATTTGGAAATGTCAGGGTCGGTTTGTTTGGATCTTTTTAGCTAAAGGCATGAGCTTACTGCTGCCGTGACTGCAGGTTGGTTTTTTTTTTTCCTCCTCTGCCTCCTGAAACATAGTTTGTTTTTCTTTCTCTCGCATTTCTGTGGGTGTATGGGAATATAGCTGACTTCAAGTATGAAGATTCAAGAGCATCCAAGCATTCCTGAAAACAAGTTGCAGAGAAATCAAGATGCTGATGATCAGGAAAACAGCTTCGTGTCGGAAGTGCCTCGGCTGGATTTGACAGCACTGTGTGATGACAACAACTGGGAAGGTAGGATTAATTGTGTGATGGCTGGTCATATGCGTGAAACAAGACAGAGGGAAACCTGAGCGGGCTGGATGTATCTTTATGTGATCGTGTTTCCTTGCCAAAAACAACAGGAAAGCAATTTTCACCTGAATATAGAACTGAAAGTTTGGAGAAACTGGAAGTGAAATACTGCATGGGCACTAATTCTGATTGTTACTTAAAGGAAGAAAAGTAGTTGTTTTATTCTTGAAGTTACTTTCATGTGCTGTTTTGTACTGTTCAGTCCCTGGGTGTTTCAGGATAGCTTTTCTTGATGGTTGATCACTTGAGAATTAAGCTAAGCTGCCCTACACTTCAAAGAAAATGGTATTTCACAGTCTAAAAGGAACTAACTTCTTTCTCCCTTTTCTTCCACTTCAATCGCTATTTGGAAATAACGATTTGGATCTAAAAAGCACAGCTGGAAGAAAGGCAGTGTATCTGCTGCTCTGTCTTTTGATGGCTCTTGTCTCCAGAGTACATGTTTGGCCAGCTGTTTGCACTGGCGCACTTGTGTGTGGGAAATCTAGGGGAACTCTGTGGGTGCCCCAAAACTCAATTTCGTTTGAAACTGAGATGAATTTAAGGTGTCCAGCATCGCTGGGATCAAGCCCTTTTCCAATTACCGAGTATTTCTCTGTGTACAAGCAAGAATTGTTGTTAGTTTGTACTTTAGGAGTGAAAGAGGGGATTTGACAGGGAAGAAACACGGAAGTGTGAGTATAGCATTTTAATAAAGCAAGAGAGGGAAATGTATTGCTAATAATTTATTGCTCTAGAAACAATCTATGAGGAACACTGAGAAGTTAATTTCTCTGCTTCCGCCTCCACGGTGTACGTGACCTAGTATGTTTTGCCTTTCCCTCTAGGAGGGGAGTAGTTGTGACACTTTGGGCATGAGTAAAAGAAAGCTGCAGCCATGGCTGCCTTTGATTTAGCCAGACAGCCAGTCATCATGGACGGGAGAGAATTTCTCCACTTGCTTGCTGAGTGGGGATTCCCTCGGTGGTATCACCACAAGTGCAGCCTGGCTGATCAAAGCACCATGGAAGGGCTCCCAGGAGGCTGTGACTGCCTAATGCGTTTGCTGAGATGCCAATTAGCGCTGCCCCACAGGGTCTCCAGCCAGGGTGAGCACGTCTGTGTTCTCAGAGGTGATGTGTGGCTTCAGCTGTCATGTGAATCTTTGGAAATAGTCGCTTTTTTTTTTTTTTTTTTTTTTTTTTAGTTT
>VWZK01020243.1:367242-446269 GCA_013396935.1 Baryphthengus martii
TTTTTTCTTCTTGGGTTTAATAATGGGAGTCATATGAATGTGTGAAAGGGAGAACACAGCTCCTTTCTGTCTGTATGCCAGAGGCTTTCCCATTGTATGAAATAAGTTGCACCTTGGATACAACACCCTCTTTGTAGGCACGCTCTTGTGCTTGGGTTCTAGCTTTCTTGCCCTGCAAATATTAAACAGGATTATGAGCACGTGTGACTCTGCTGGAAGAGTCCTTTCCAACTCTTCTTTCCTCCATTCTGTTCACATCTGTTTCACAAGAGGAGGAGGTGGGCTGTTGCAAAAGAATCAGCTGTGGGGAGTGAGAGAGATGTCATCTTCTGAAATACGTGCCTTCCAGAATCACCCATTTTGTTGGCGCAGATGAAAGAGCAGCAAAATGGTGGCTTCTCTGTCTCGGCAGGGAGAGACTGAGTCTTTCCTTGCTGGGGATGTGAAACAGAATTCACAGCAGCCAGGAAGATTTTAACATCCACTCTCAGGCTGCTTCTGCAGCTAACGGCAGAGTCTGTCGTTGAGACTGGCTTTGCAGCACGGGGTTGTACCACCCGTCCGCAGCTCTAGCCTTCCTTCCCCTGCCAGCCACTGCGTCACTCAAACCTCACGTCTCCTCAAGATCCATGCCACAACTCTGGTACCATCCCTAGTGAAAAGGGAAAGGACTGTGCCTCCAGATGCAGTTAACACCGAGTCATTTATTGCTTTGCTCTAGCAAACTGGGTAGGTCCATTTCTCAAGAAAGTTGAGCTGTCTTTTGGGGGCAGGGTCCTCTGTATCATACTGCTGGAGATAAAGAGCATCTAGTGACTGGAGCAATTGCTGAGCCTTTCACAGGTGGCTTGTGAGGACAATTACAGGTTGAGGGATTGCCTTCAGTTGCAGCTGTCGCTACCTCCAGTCAAATGTTGGGAAATGGCCCTGAAGAATGGGCAGAAAATTACAGAAGACAACCATATCCATTGACTAGCTTTTATTTGTCACTCAGGTAGACACTCCATCATGTTAAGACCAAAGCTGTCTTACATCCTCTCATTCAGGGGCACAGAACTGTCATAACTACTGCCAGGTTTGCTGGCAGGGCCCTCTCCTTTTTATGTTATGCTAGAAATCATTTTTACTAGATTTTTTTAAGGTTCATTGCATAGTTACATCTGTGCACAAGAGGAGAGATTTGCTGTACTTCTCCATGTTATGTTCCCCTTACCTAAGCCTGAGCAGAGACGGGGCAGAGAAATTTGCTTCCTCCCATGTATAGGCTCACACTCTGCCACGTGTCCACCTTCTACATTCACCTTTCTTGCTACGTCTAGGAGCAAACGTATATTAATCCTCAGGTTCTTGATGTAGTCCATGGGGCATGAGCGGTGCGCCAGCCAAATATCAGTGCTGAACACTCCGCCTAGGTGCCTTTCCAGTCGTCCAAGAGAAGCAGTTTACTAACGTGCACTTGGCAGATGCAAATCAAGTGGTTTTATTCTCAGGCTGGGTGTGAACCAGGCTGTCTCTGTGAACTGGGGTGTCTGACTGCTGAGCCAGTCACTTGGTGCCAGCTGGGACATCTTGCGAGCAGGCGGTGTCAGAGCTGCTTCCACAGCACAGGTTTTTAATTGTGGTGGATTACATTTGAATCAAGTGCCGTGAGCGAGGAGGACAGAGTGTTCCCTCACGGTCCAGCTCTATTGTGCAGATTTCTTACCAAATGTTTCTGGTTCGAGCCCAGAACTTGCTATCCTGCCCTCAAGAAAAATCTGGAAGTATCTTGCTCTCCATACGGGCGACTGGCCCTGTCAGTGGCTTGGAGCTGAGCGGGCAGTTCAGTAAATCAATACGATGCATGTGATTTCTGCCTACGTTGCCCGATTACTGACGCTTTAAAAAAGAGTTCTGTAGATGAGATTTCAAGCAGAGTTTGCAGAAACAAGCACTTATGAAACAGTCAGTGAACAATTTTTCTGCAAGCTTTGAAGCTTAAAAAAAAAAAAAAAAAGGAAGAAAACCAGAAGTTTAAAGCACAATTTGAGTTCTTACTGAGAACTCAAGGATTGCAGCATTGAGACCCTGAGGGTGAAGCTGATCTACAACTAGTTTTGATGCTGATTTAATTGATAATTTCCCATGGAAAAAATAACAGTAATGCAAAAAAATCTGGAGAGTATAGCAACAGGAGGGCTGGATTTAAATGTCTTTTTTTCAATGCTGTGGACTTGTGTATTTGTGCGTAACACTCTTTAGCATAAGAAATCAAAAGATGATGAAACACACTGCATTTTTATTACTATGTGTAGAAAAACATAATTACATTGTTTACTGATTTCATTTTGTAGCGTCGATATTTTTAAAATGTATTTTTTAATTATTATGACACTCTATGATAAACAAAATACAAGATTGGCTTGCTAGCTGAGAGATGTGTCATCTCACTAACTAAAAAGGCACGGTATTGCTTTTTTTGGACCGTGGTTTTTGATCTACGTGGGAAGAATACCTCCTGATGTATTCAGGCAAGGAGGTTTTCAGTCACTTATAAATAAGATGAGTAAAATAGGTTGTTACCGAGCTAGTGAATGTTTTGGGGTTTTAAATTGCTTTCTTTACTTGATTATGAGAGGTCTTTCTGGGAACTTTCAAGTGGGGTTTAATAGTAGGACCTCAGGTGTTGCGATTAGTTTAGACTTTTTAATCCTTTCAGACCTACTTGGGTTTACAGCAGCAAAGGTTTGGCCTCCTTTGTTTGTCAGGTGGATGTGAGTCCAAGCAGCGTCAGAAGCATATATCAGCCGTATGGCTGCAGAGAAGGAAACTGGAGATGCCCGTGGCATTTTGCAGCTGCACCTCGGGTGGGCTGTCCGTGTGGGCACCCCTCTGTTGGCCCTACAGCCCTCAGTAACCCTGCAGCAAATATACAACATAATGATAAAAAAAAAAAGATTTTGTCATTAAGATGGCTTGGAGCTCACCAGTGATACACCAGTTTGATGTAATTCATCTCTCTTCTTTCTTGTGTGGTACAGGTTTATTAATAAATCTCCAGCGCTCTGTGGGGCAAGTTGGCGGAGAAGTTGTGTTGCCATGGGCGTGTGTGTGTGTGCGCTTACGGAGTTCTGCCGAGCAACACCTGGCAGATGGCTGACAAGCTTTGTTAAAAGATTAGCTGCTTGTGGGATTTTGAGAGGGAGTGCCGCACTTCTGAAGGGCTGCAGGCTCAATAAAAGAAAAAGTATACCTGAAAGAAATGCCTTGAAAGTCTGACCAAGAAATAGAAAAATTTTTCACCCTTTCTCTACACTGCCACAACTATGGTGGTTAAATATTCCCAAATTTTTATTTCTATTTTTTCTTTTCATGAAAGGTTGTCATTGTAGAAAATGGAGAAAAAAATAGTACCTGGAAAGAATGTGGAGATGAGTAGAAAACTGATTTCTCTGTAAGCAAGAGCAATCAGTTTAAGACAGAAGATGAAGGGTAACTGCTCTCTCAGGTCAATGGCATTGAAACATTTACATTCTTTACTGAAATTTTATTATTTCAATTAGCAGAGAGGGGAAAGGGTGACAGTATTAATCTAGGTAGCAGATACTTCAAACCTGAACTCTTAAGTCCAGGAATTTAGCAGCCTTCAGAAAAGCCTTAACACTTTGACAGCTCTCTTGAATAAATTAATAACAAAAAGTTATTATGTATTCTGTTAAACAGGAGTTGATTGATTGTGTGCTGTCAAAAAAAGTGGCAGCTTACTCTTAGCAGGTTCCTATCTATTTGTGCAATCCAGCAATTCCAGTGCTTCCAGATGAAGCACCTGGCACCTGGCCATGAGAGAGAAGGCAGTTGGACTACAGCTCTGGTCCACTTAGTGATCTGATGTAGATAAAATCCGTAATTCTACATACCTAAAGATATTCCTTAATTAATTGCTATGTTACTTTCTGGGTAGGTAGCCATTTTCTGTCCTGATGAGATTTTTTTTCTTCTAAATACTTAGAGTTAGTAAGGGAAATAAGTTACCCATAGAGTCAGGCCTTCCAGGAGTGAGGATCAAAATGCTGAGTGTTCTGGAGCCGCCATTTCTTCTGTCAAGTCTCAAATTTGATTATTTTCTTTTAGGACTTTTTTTCTTTCTCCGTTTTAACACTTTCTCCTTTGGATTGTGAGTTTCTATTTTTGGGTAGTATTGTGAAATCAACAAAATAGAAAGTACCCATACCTCCACCTCTGCTAGCTTGCATAAAGTGCTTTGCTGTCCTTTGGGGTTTGATCAGAGGCTCTGTGAGCCATTGCAATTCCCTGAATGCCGCGTGCTGTCTGGTATATAAATCCACCTTGGGACAAAGTCACATGCATCATGCATGATTAATAATGGCTTTGTTAGCTGGTGTGGTAGGAGCTTAATTTGGTTACTGCTAATTTTAGAAATGCTGCTGATTTCTACTAAGTTTCTTTCATCTATGTAAATCCCAAGGAGATGTGATTCAACAATTCCCCAGAGCAAATTCTGTTTGGGGGTGAGAGTCTATCCCAAAAATCGGAAGTGAGAGATGTCTGGAAGAGTCGCATGCATCACTTAACCTCATTCCTGCTAGTCAAACGTATAAATTTGTTCCTTTTGTGTTACTAGCCTTAAATTTGCTACGAGAGATCTTGTGAGGACCTTCCTGAAATCGCGAGTGATTCAAGGGAGTGTGAAGTGTGTGACACCAAACTGTTAACAGTTTGGCTGAAGGGTTTGCCCTTCGTTTCACCTTCCTTCTTATCAAATGGCTTGAGGAAAATATTTCAAATATTAGGAACTGCCAAGGTTGAACACAGCTTAGGTAAACACTTGTGTTCTGAAAAGTGGAAGTGCAGGCTGCGTAAGCTTTCCGATCCACGGCCAAGCAGCCTGCACACACTTGGGACTTCCACACCTCACTGAAGTAGCCTCCGTAAGCCAACCTTGGATGTGCTTCTCTTACCACAACACCTGCGAGAGGCTCTCATGAAAAAACCTTCCTCCGTCCCTTTCAGAGTAATGCATCAGTCTGCACAAAGCATCAGCCTCTGAGCAGAGACCTCCCTTTTATATCCATGTGCTAAGGAGGAGGAGCAGAGGAGGAGAGTGTTGGTTACTGCTGTGTACAGGCAAAACAGCACCCAGCCCGTCATTGCTGAATTGTGGGTGGTCGTGCGCTGTCAGAATTGTACACGGTGGGGAGTGTTAAACAGAGTAGAGATGCTGTGAGGGAATCCGTGTAATCCATTCTGAGCTATGAAAACATTTATCTTGTTCAGCAAAAGGAAATACTACTTTTTATTCAAAAATTGAGAACGTAAAAAGCCTCTTCTCTTTGTGGAAGAAGAGTAGGCGCACTAGGCAGAGGAAATAATGAGTCCATAGCTCTGCAACTGGTCTGGGAGCTTTCTATAAGGTTTTTGTTTTGTTACTTGACTCTAGAACTATTTGTTAGATTTATAAGTTCAAAGCCTGGCTCTTAAACTGTCTAATCCTGTGGTGCTAAGTAGGAGCATGCAAATCAGCTTAGTAAACTATCTGAACACAAAACGTTAGACTCCTTATGGCATCTGGAGGGAGTGATCACAAGATTGAGGCGATTGCTCCACTGTGGGCTACACTGTGCTAAGTTGGGTTTCCCTTTCTCTCCCACCTCACCATCTCTCAGCAGAACATTGCTTTTACTTCCAGATGGTTAGATCATCCAGGGGACTGTAGGTTTCCTCACTCTTCTACGATGCTGTTAAGTAGCAGGATTGCGTGTGAAAGAAGAGGGGGAAACTGGGACCATATTACTACCTACCATCATTGTTAATTTACAGGCTAGGCACCCTGTGGAACAGGCAGTCACGTGAGACACCTTTTCCTTGCAGCTTGGAAGAACCTGTGCTTACTCCTAGTCTTTGAATTTCCAATAGCAGGTGGTAGGGTCGTATTGGCGTGCTGGAGGCTGTGAAAGGACAGTTAATATGCTATTCATTTACAGCATTTGTACATCCTGAAACTGAAAAAAGATTTTCCTGTAAGCCAGTTGCTTCCATTATGCTGCTGTGCACCAATAATGCTCTCTTATCCAGCATATTCAATTATTCCATTATTCAGGGTGAGGCTTGACAAAGCTCTGAGCAATGTAATCTAGTTGAGGATGTCCCTGCTCACTGCAGGGGGGTTGGACTAGATGACATTTGGAGGTCCCTTCCAACCTAAACCATTCTATGATTCTATAACTTTCCTCAAAGGTGCTGGCTGGTGATAACCTTGTTTGGTGTCAGTCCATGGTGGTTACTGTCCAGCTTTTGGATACAGTTTTCTGTTGCACCTAGGAGATTATTTATGTTTGTATAGGGTACTCACAGTGGCCAGGCAATGCTTTGCATTGCTTTACACGCTGGACAGATGCGAGTAATGACCCAGAGAATGCCTGACGACAAGAAAGCGCATTTCAGGGCAACCAGAAGCAGGTCAGGGTTTGTTAGAAAAGTTGCCTGTAAAACAAAACCAATAAAACCAGCCTTTGTCTTACTGTTCCCAGAGCCCATCCCTGCTCTTTCCTCATGGCAGCGAGACGGCTTAGACTCAGATGAGGCTCGCCTTTCCCCGCAGGCCGGCCGCTTAATTCGCCAGCTTCTGGATGAGGACAGCGATCCGATGCTGTCCCCTCGCTTCTATGCCTACGGACAGAGCCAGCAGTACCTGGATGATACTGAAGTGCCTCCTTCCCCTCCCAACTCTCATTCCTTCATGAGGTGAGTTGTGATTTGCCCGTGGCGTCTCTCACACCCGGCTGTAAAGGGTTTGGACAGTTGCATCCAGAGACATCTCTTTGGATCACAGGTGCCAGATAGCTCTGCTGTGTTAGATTTCCGTTCCTGCTGACAGGAAGCTGATATTTTTAGAAAAGTTCTTGGTAACTAATCGTTTCTGGTTTGTGAAATAATAGCTAGAGAGTTGCTGTTGCAGAAAGAGGCTTTGTACAGCATCTTTTGCTATCTGTCATTACAGAGTAGCAACATAGCTTTCTCACTTCTGTGGGATTTGCCTTTATTTACACAAAGTTTAAGTGGCCTTCCCTGCATGATATGCTGTGGCCGTTTGGATAAGCTCTTCCTGCAATCTCTGTTCTTGGTAGGAGGCGGAGTTCATCGTTGGGATCTTATGAAGATGACAGAGAGGACCTTACCCCTGCACAACTCACCCGGAGGATTCAGGGACTGAAGAAAAAGATCAGGAGGTTTGAGGACAAATTCGAAGAGGAAAGGAAATACAGGGTGAGTCTCTAGGAGTTAAACATTTGTATGCATTAGCAACAAAGGGAAAGGATATTGGGCAAGCCTGTCACACATACAGAGGGCTTGAAAGATTTTATAAGGTGAAAAAAAAAAAGGGGGAAGAAAATAAAAAAAACTGCTGCCCAAAAAAAAAGAAAATGTGCATCCATACCAAGCAAATTACCTTTCTAAGCATTACTCACTGTGAGTGCAGTGCAAGAGGTAGCCTAATAAATCAGAGGATCTTGATCACTGCTTAAGATACTGTGCCGATAGCACAGACTCAGTGTGTAGAAATAGCTATGTTAAACTTCTGCTTGTTTGTTTATTCAAGTTGAGCTTATGGGAAGCACAACTGCACATCTCACGTGCATTATGGTAATGCCAGGACACCAGTACATTGCAGAGGAGAGAGAGCAGCCACCTTTACTCCTGAGCAAGGAACCACAGTCAAGTGCTGCTGAGCAGGAGCGGTGTACTGTACTCTAATTATTCCTGACATGCCCTTCCGATGCACAGAAAACTTTTTAAGGAACTAAAGCTTTACATGTGTGCATCTTTGTTGGCGATCTAAACCACAAAGGCTTGTACCGAAAGGACCTTGCCTGCGGTAGAGAAGGCGGGAAGAAATGCTCAGAGCTTGCCATAGCCTGGCATTTGGGTTATTTCAGTGTCTTCTAATGTAAGTCAGCCTTTGGTGTGGATACATGCATCCTAGCACTTTTCAAGCTGTTCCTGCTAGGCTTCCTCTCTTTTGGAGGTGCCCTCTTGATAGAAGACAATAGGCAAAAGTATTCCAATGTGCAACTCGCCCTCTGAGGCACTCCTATGGCTTAATGTTTGCTATCAAAAGTTTTGTGCTTTCTGGAAGGAAAGTCAGTCTCATGATGTCCCTTAAAAGACAGTGTTGTGACAGGCAGGAGCAAATAAAGCAAGATCTGAAATGAGCTGGTCAGAGGTATTCAGGTGCCAGTCAGAAGCCACTGCCCTTGCCTTATGCTGGGTCCGGATTCTGTTGTACCTCTTTTTGTGACACACGGTGTTTCAGTGGGTCTCTCCTGTTGGTTTAACACAGATTCAGCATGACTCTTCTTTCCTCCCAGCCTTCCCACAGCGACAAAGCAGCCAACCCTGAAGTGCTCAAATGGACAAATGAATTGGCCAAATTCCGAAAGCAACTTAAAGGTGAGCAGCCACCACTGGTGCACCTTTGTGGAGTACCTTTGGGACTCTGCCTCATTTTAGATTTGATGTTAGGCTGTGTTTCTGTCACTGTCACATTTTAAAATACAAAAATATTCCTCTTCCCCTAAATGTTCCTTTTTAGAGTCAAAACTGAAGATATCGGAGGAAGACCTTGGCCCTGTTGTGCGTCAGCGGAGCAACACACTCCCCAAAAGCTTTGGCTCTCAGCTCGAAAAGGAAGATGACAAGAAGCAAGACCTGTCAGATAAATCTGCCAAGCCTGCCGTGGAAGCAACCCTCGATTCAATACAGAAGAAGCTTCAAGAAAAACGAACAGAGACAAACCGACCTGAAGATATTAAGGTACCATGTAGACAGATCAGATTTAGGCCTTTAAGTACAAGTAGGTAACTCGTGGCTGCACAGTCATTTGTGAAAGCCCTGTGGTCTTCTGCTTTTGGTCATGAAGTCTACAACCTTTACTCTTATCTCCCTCACTTTAGTTTCTTTCCTTCTGCCTTTAGTATCTGATTTTTCTTCTTTTTCCAGAGCTCCATTTCTAGTCAATGTCTTTGTTCTTTTCCTGATCCTTATATATTCCAAGTAATGTTTCTGAATTACTGTGGTATTTTCTGCCCTGTATTTGTCTGTTTCTGTCATTATGTCCAAAGGATTTTGGCAAATTCTTTGTCTTCCAATGATTCTGGACATCGGGTCATCTGTTTTGTTGTAGTTCATTCAGCTTTGAAGGTTCTCTCAGGGAATTTTATCACTGCTCTTCAGAGCTTCACATTGAGCTCTGTTAACTGCTGTAATCTCTGAGGGTTATCAGCAGGGAGGTCTTGCGTCTGATATTGCGCATTCCTGAGGTTTGGGCAGCCTTGTAAGTGAAGTCCTTGAGTCTGCTGATGTCTAAATTGTATGGTACTTTGTAAGAGAGGAGCAGACAGCATTATCTTTGTTTACTAGATCTGCAGAAGACGACGACACGCACAGTGTGTGTTTGACTGTTTTCTGAAGGTAGCCAGAATCCACAACTTGCCTGTTTAAAGACAGCCTGTGATAGTATTTGGTGCTGTGATAGGGAGAGAAGGCTCCATGTCAGGCAAGTTCAGTGGGGGAACTCTGGCAAATTTTAAGTTAGCAGAGTCTTCTCCAACTGTCTGCCCTTTTCTTGGCTTGGTCCCTTTGGCCTATCTGCCAGAGCTTTTCACTCTGTAGCAGAACTGGCAGAAGGAGATGGTCTGACTGCACTTTAGCTCTTGATAAAACATGTTTGTGGCAGTCAAAGCAAAGATGGCAAGCTCACATTTGGAGGAAAAGAAATAATGTGTTTTGTTCTAGGATTTACACTTCAGATCCTAACTGAAAAAGACCCACTAGCATTAGAAGTTGCATACCATTGTTTTTTTCAAAGCACACTGATCATCCATAAATCCCCCTTATGTACATAAAATACCTTCACATGCAAAGTTTATATGGGTTTAATCTGCCTGCATTGTGCCGTTCACGTTGGCAGTCTCTTTGGCAGTATAGCGGGGAAATAAGACTGGAAGGCAGAGATGTGTCTTCAAAACATTATTGACGAAATGACAGGGCTTTGGTTAGGCCACACATCGCTATTGTTTGAGTCCAGGAATCTGACTTTTTTTTTTTTTTTTCCTCTTCCTTCTCTCTCTCTGTGCCACTTTTCATAGGACATGACAAGAGATCAGATAGCAGCTGAAAAAGTGGCTCTTCAAAAAGCTCTGCTGTATTATGAGAGCATTCATGGCAGACCGGTATGTACAGCATCAGTTTTTTCAACGTACATCTTCTTATGTTCTTGTCTGTGATCCCCCTAATGCTTATTTGAAGTCGCAAGTCACTAGAGCTGCTTGCTGTTCAAACCACACAGCATCCCCTAATCCACCTCCCGGATCACTGCCAGCGCTACTGAGGAGTCTGTTCCGAGCGAGGTGATGTCTGCGTGCAGCGCTGGGCTGGGCAGATACCTGTAGGTCCAAATCTGCAGGCTAAATGAGGCTGAACATGCTTTATTTTGGCATCACACTCGCCAGGATCCACAGACATCCAGCTTATGGCCCAGTGGACTCACCAGCTTTGCCGGGGATACAGTCCACCAGGGATCAGTTGTGGTCCTGGTCTCCCATCTAACCAGGAATTTTGCAATTTGCCGGTATTCGTGGCTTACTGGACAGACAGGCGTGCATATGCTACTCCTTCTTAGAGGAGCTACAGTGTGTTTCTCCCGGCACCTTGCTGTTTGCAGGGAGGCATCTACACCCTGCTGTTTTCCCAGTCCTTTTGTGCCAAAGGATTCATGCAACAGTGTCTCCTGAGCATCGCAGCATAAGTTGAGAGGAGAAACATATGTGTTTTCCCATGTGCCAGTGGAAGCGAAAGGCATGAGTTTTCTTGAATATTTTATCTTAACAAAGAAAAATTATTTGTGAAGACAGAGAATTAAGTTCTGCATCCTGTTGATCGCTGCTGTGGCTGAAATACGGTGGCTTCCAGGCCACCAAGTTGGCTTTGCATGAATCCCTTCTCTTTCACTGATGGTATTACATTCTTTGCTACCAGCTGTGTAGGTAAAGTTACTTAATTTCAGAGTGGTGCTAATCCCTTGAGCAGTGGCTTGGGAGCAGCAGATTACTGGTTATAAAGAAGACTTGATTAGTGTAGCTGACAAATCTGTCATTCTGCTGCTGCATGAGATTCCTGATCTCTTCTTTCCTTTTACTCCTGAATTATCTCCTCCTTTGTCCATTGTTTTAAAAAGGTCTCACTAATTTATTTACATGCCTTAATGAAATGCTGGTATTGTACGGTCACATACAGTAGCAATTGAAAACAGCGTAATTGGATCAGAGGACAGGCAGTTTTATTCTTGTGTGAAATAGCAAAAGGCCAGCACAAGGGAATCCACTTTCCCATCCCTGTCTTCTCCATGAGACCGAGTCTGCTTTTACTTTTACAATGTTATAATCAACAGGTGACATCTGAGTGAAGTCACTTAAAAAGAGAACAAGCCCCGAGCTTAGCTGGTCAGCGCACCTGTTTCTTTTAGCTCCTCTTTCTGGTGCTGTATTTATTCAACTGGTTTTTTGTTTGGTTTTAAGTAAGCAGTCTATACCTAGCAACACTGAACTGCATGGCAAGAAAGGCTGCAGCTGATCAGCTTTTGCTGTTCCCAGCTCCTGGCACTGCAGCAGTGGAAAAGTACTGAGAGCTTGAGGAGAATGGGGATAGTTCAGCCAAGTATATATTTTTTTTTTCTCTTAAAGATATTTAACTAAACAAGAAAAACAATGAAGCTCAGATTTATTGTGCAACTGGGTCTTTCTGCACCAGTGATAGATGAACCTGCAAAGGTGGGATTGAACTGTTTTAGTTAAGCCAAAAAGTCCATCTCTGCAGAAATTCTCAAGCTGCTCTAACAATGCAAGGAATGGCCTGTTCCTTGGCTCCTGCTCTTTTGCTGCGTGGAATGTGCCCCAGAGTTGTGTCAAAGGCTCCATTATTCCGACAGTCCTTTTGCATTTTGATCTTCTCCCAAAATATACTCAGGTTTTGCTGGTATTATTTCTGTTTACCTAGTGAGACCATTTGCCCATACACTGAATGTTTTCTTTCAGAATCTGCTTTCTTTTAAGCGCTAGTGCAAGTCTGCAGGGCTGATTCAGGCCCCATACGCTTAGCTTCCAATACCTAAATTAATTCTGTGTTCTTACTCTACAGTGATACTCAGATGCTGAAGCATGTCATTTATTTTCTCAATTCTTCAACATACCTAAGCCTTGAAATGGGCAAAAAAATCCTTATGTTTATTTTTTTCTGTACAGAACAGTGCTATTTACCTACTTTGAAATGTTGTTAATTGAAGGGTTGGTTCTCAGGCTCACCAGTCTTTTTTTTTTTTTAAGTAACAGAGACTGTCTGAGCCAACAGTAGTGCTGTGCTTCCCGTTTTACTAACTGCTAACCTAGTAAAGCTAAGAATAATATTTTTTATATATATATATACATGAGAAACCGAAGTCGAAGGTAACTTGCTAGCCAGTGCAATCGAATGCAGGCACATCAACACAAAACTCGAGGGCTGAGTGAACGGTTTGATGCTGCCCAACATTCCTCTAATCCATGTGAGCTGTTAACTAACAGCCAGCTTCAGGCTATTGGACGTTGGAGCCCAGCCGTGCTTCAAGGGTGTGGGACAAGCAGGCCCTAGAGCTTCAGATGCCTATCTGTATGCACCGTATCAGGCTTGGGGGTGTTTGCACTGAACCCAGAAAGGAATAAAAAGGTCTTGCTGCTTCTTCCTCCCTATTCATCTGCCCCCAACATAGGAAGCAGGCTTCTTGGTTATCAGGAGGAAGGTGCTACCTCCAGATTCTTTGAGTTCATCCCTGCTAGTCCCACTCCTGCCAATACTTACAGCTCTTCTGCCCGTTGCAAACCAACACCCTCTCCTGCTCTGGAGGGACGATGTGAAAGCTTTATAAAGCTTACTCCAGTGAAATTCAGCTGCAGACAAAATAAAAGACAGTTCATTTTAAAATTTCCTCCCTGTCTCAACTGTATCCCTGTTGCTCCTATTTCTGTTGTGGAAAGAGAGACTGTAGAAAGCTCCCTAAGGGTCACACTATTGATGTTGATTTTTTTGTTTGTTTTATGGCAGCTGTTCAGATGCTCTGGTGATTTGCAACAGTAAAAAGCCTTGAGAAAGATAGGCATGACATCAGAATCAGTTAAAGCTTCCCCTTATAAGAGCTTAATAATCTAAAGTTAGACAAAAGATCTAATGGAAGGACAGTCACAGGATGTGGGTCAGACAGTGCTGAATAGAAAGATGATGATCAGGTTGGTTCTGCTGAGTATTTTGGTGGGTTTTTTTTTGTTTCCTAACCCTTGAAGAATAAATTGAAGAAATATACCCCAGCTTCCTCACAACTAATACTTAGTTGGACAGACCTTTGCTTTCCCACGCTGCCTACTGTCTGTTAGGTCTTCCCTTTTCCTGCTCTGTCAGTACTATGAAGATTTTTGGAGCGGAGTTAGGGAAGAGCCATGTAAGAAAGGCTTGAGGTGGGTATCACAGCATTATTCTGTCTCTCTATTCCGCACAGCTCTGGCACCTTCATCCTTTCTCAGATCTGTGGTAACTTCTCCTCAGCAAGGTTGCTGCAAGGGAGGGGTGGAGAGCAAAGTTGAGGGGTTAAAAAGATGAAGAACTCTGCTGACTTGGGCAGGATATTAGGAAGAATGGCAAAGCCAGAAACTTAGCTTTTATGAAATCTGTAGTTTGACCTTCCCTGGGAAAGGCTCCAGTATCCAGTCATTGCAGCTCCTTTCTCTTTTTGTGGCTCATAAACACTGCCCCTGAGGTCCCAACCACAAGAATAAGGGTGAGAAAACTCATGTTGTGCCTTATAGCGGTAGACGTGATTACAAGCACGGACTGCTGCCTCTGTGGGTCATTTTGTGCTGTGGACACATGATGCCTAAGTTGGTCATTGACACCTCCTGTCTCATACAGCCACGTTACAAGACGTCCCACAGCTTGGGTGCTGTTTCATCTGGCACCAGGACAGGAGATGCAGTGACATACGTCAGCACTTGCGGTACCAGTTTTAGGGCTAGGGCTGCTAACCTGTCATCCTCATGAAATAGCCTTTAAGCCCCCGCTGACTAACAGCGATCACAGGCACGTGCAGTATCGGGTGAAGCTTATCTGCCACAGGCTTCATGGATCTCACTTCTTTTTATTTTTCAGGTTACCAAAAATGAGCGCCAGGTGATGAAGCCGTTGTATGACAGGTACCGCTTGGTCAAGCAGATCCTCTCCAGGGCCAACACCATCCCTATCATTGTGAGTAAAGCATTGATTCAGGGAACGTTTCTTTGGTTTGGAGCTGAGGAAACGGGAGTCACCACACCTTTGCACACCATACGATCACTAAGGCCAAGCCCCAACCTCACTTATCACTCAAAGACCAAGCAAATGAGTGAATCAGTGACACACCATATACTGAAGTTGGGCAAAGCTGGTCAAGGGATTCTGCTGCCCACCCCTGAGCTACCAGGCGCATCTCACCTTGTCTTGTTTCTCATTTTTCCATTGGGCTGCTGCTGTTATTTCATCATCTTGTGTTTGGCTACAGCCTCACTTCCCTTTCCTTACCAATCCACTCTGAGCTGTAGTAGGATCTTCCATGCTGCTTGGTTACACAGGATTGTATGTCGGGAACACAGACTTGTGTGGGTCCCGCAGGAGATACCAGTCTCCTTGGCTGAGAGAAAGGGTCAACAGTCTCCTAGCGCTTCATTTGTATTAAAGAGATCCTGCAAGTGGTGGATATTTCCTCATTCGAGGTGGTGCTTCTGCAAGGAGGCGCTGCGACCGGCAAGGCGTTCGGTGCATCCTTCTGGAAGCAAATAGACTTACCTAATTTTAGACAACTTGTGTAGACCACTTTTTAGAAATCATTTGATCTAAAAAATACACCCAGAATACTTATAGCCTGTCTATGGGAAGGTAATTGTTTCATCATGGTTCCTGTTTACTCTGTCTATCATGTATGATCCTTTATTTTTTTTGCTGTTCCCAAGCAGCATTTCTGTCCTGGCTGCTTCTTGTAGGCCGCCAGGGAAGTGAATGGACTGGCACAGCATTACTCAGTGCAGTCACGCTGAGAAGTGGGTTTTTTTTCTGCAAATAATGGGAGGTGGTCCTGCATTTAAAATAAAGCAAAAAGCTGTTCCTCTTTGAATATGCAGAATATTCCCAAAAATGTGTGCTGTGGAGATGGTGCTGGCAATCAAGAAAGAAGAAACATGTAGCTGTGCTTGGGCAGTTTAAGGCAAAGATGTCAGAAGAGAGCTCAGGTCCCGTTAAGGCACAAAACTGAAATCGCTCAGTGGCTACCAGAGGAGAGGCAAGACTGGCTTTCCCCAGCCCTTCGAGTGAGAACAGTGAGAGGCTCGTGCAGAAGCAGGATACATTTGAGAATCTCTCTCTACATCATCAGGCACTTCAGTTCGATATCAGGCTCCCAGAAAACAAGCCTGGAGGGTTTAGCTGGGCTTACACTGTAGCTCTGGAAAGCCAACCAAGTGTTGAGTGTGTGTATGGGCCTCAGGCTGCAGATTATTTTCTTGCAGCCTTTACTTTGTAGTTCCTGCCCAGCAAGTGTTCCAGCATCCAGGCTTTTTTCATAAAAGCGTTTGGCCATGATGTCCCTTGCTAAGCAGCCTCCTGAGAGAAAACAGCCCAAAGTTCAGGGGGTTTACCAGGCATGTTTTTCTTCTTTAAGAAATAGATTTCTCCTGATGGTCCAGTGATGAGCTGAGAGTGAATGTGTGGGTGAGAATGAGCTGAGAGCAGGTGGTGGAGGAGAAAGGGGTTCATAATGTAACATACTTGTTAACACCTGTCACAGGGTTCCCCCTCCAGCAAGCGGAGAAGCCCTTTGCTGCAGCCAATTATCGAGGGCGAAACAGCTTCCTTCTTCAAGGAGATAAAGGTGAAGACCTCCAGCTGCTAACTAATTGCTCAGTTTGCATCAATTTTCTCCTTATACCAATGAAAGAGAATGATTGATTGATTGATTTTTTTTTTATCAGTGTTGATTTTTTTGCAGTGTTCTCCTGAAAAATCAGTAGCTGCTTTAAGCCTCGCCAGTTCTGATCAAATTCTTCCCTTGTTGTAGATAAGACTACAGTATGTCCTTGGCTTTGTGTTCTTTCCCATCCTTCTCCTTCCCCTTCCACCTGCACAGAATACATTTTATTTCGCTTTTAAGAAAAAAAATCACGATTACCTTTGTACGTTGCTTTTTTCTTGCTTTCCTCCTTTCTTTTTAACAACACTAACTTGTTTTGTGGTGGTTTCTCTCACTCCAAAGCTCTGTGGCTTGGCACACAGCACCGCGGCAGGAATGAGCTCTCACAAAACTAACGCTCGCACATGGAGTCAACAGGGGCACTTACAGGATCCATGCCTGCTCCCATTCACGTGCTGATTTTATCCAGGGCTCTTTGTCACCACCTTGTGAAGGGTATTTCTAAACAAGTCACATGAAAATGGGAGTAAGAACAGCTTGGTCCTGCTAGATAATGCTTGGTTGGATTTGGATGGCAGGATTGTTGTGTTTCTTTCTTGTGCTGCTGTGGGGTAGGTGCTGGTGGTGAAGACTGCTACAGTATTGGGCCTTCTTCCTCGGAGTAGAAGGGAAGTCCAACTGTGACCAGGACACGCAGCGTGGAGCTGGGCCCTGGCTTGCTTTTGTTATCCTTGCAATGTGACAGGAGGAAAAATCACTTGGCATGCTCAAGTCATTTATCTGTTATCCAGCCAGAGTTTGGTTAGTGGTGTAACTACTGCAGACCTAGACATCCACGGTGATTTGATTATTAGGCAATTACAGCAGATTATATATTAATGGACTATTCAAGGCACGTATTCATGAAAACCAGATTGCACACTAAAGATGTTAAGCTGCTGTTTGGAGGCTGGTTAATCGTCACTGAGCTCTCAGTATTTTCTAGAGAACTGCTGGATCAAATGTGCAGTAGTGGTCTGGTGGGGGATATTGGTTGGTTATGTCTGTTTTTTTCTTTCAGTGTGTCCTCTGTTTTTCACCTATGCTTGCACCCAGAGTCAAAACTTAACAATTATGTCAATTATGGTGATCTCTGATGACCAGAGTGGCTGGTGCTGCACCGGGGCAGCATCACACCAGCTCAGCTGTGCCCTGTAGGGGATACAAACCTTGGGAGGTTTCTAATTGAAGATCAGGGTGACAGCCTTAAGCCCATTAACATTTACATGGCTATTAACACTGAAATGGGGCCCTGTGAAGCTGCACGTGGCAGCTTTGCACTAAACTACTGCGCTGGGAACTAAAGGGAGGGAATTGCCAAAAGATCCCAAAACTTACCCTCTGTATGCCCTCACTGCGGGTAGAGCACTGTCTATCTTGATGGACCTCTGACAGTGTCATTTTTGGTGTTTTTTTTATTTTGGTGGGGTTTTTTTAAGCTTTTGAGAGAGTCTGATAAATGCTTAAAAGGTGATTTGAGGTGAAGCGTTACCACACATTGGGGTACAAAATCTTGAATATTGTCTGTGGTGAAAAAAATCACTGGAAAGCTTGCTTGCTGGTAGTGCTGGTGATGGGATACTATTTCTAACTGTGGAAAATTTAAATGTCTCAATTGCCTAAAAATCCAAGGAGGTGCAAGCCAAATGGATCTAGTCAATGAAAATTATTCATTCGAATTCAAGGTGTAAAATAAGATTCCCATGTGAGGCTTGTTTAAAGCAAAGGCCTTAGATGGCCGTTTCCATTCAAGATCTTGCTAAGAATCTCTTTAATTCACTCTCTTGTTTTAAACAACAAAATGCTTTAAGAGGCCTTGTGACAGCCAGATGTAGTGTTTTGGCACTGAGGTCTAAACAAGTGAAATTTCCACACTTTCTTTTCCTCCCATGGGCTTCCGTTAGCAGAAGGCTGGCTCTTGAGCTCTGTGCCAGAGTAATCCTGGCTGGCTTGGGCAAAATTGACTTAGCAAATCTTCCTCCAAGCCACAGCAGGATCAGCTTTCTCCTGCTTCAGTCCTAGTTCCACTTCCCCGACAGGGCTTGGGGACTGGTAAATGGCAACAAGCGATGGTCTGCCCTCCCCAGCCCAGCTTGATGTTGTTTGCAGGGGTTAAGGACAGTCCGTGACTGCTGGTTTATGATGCCTTCTGTTTAAAGCAGATAACTTATGTCTGGAGAAATGGTCTTATCTAATCATATGTTAAATACTGCTTTAACTTTCACAAGTTCCCTGCAGATTTTCTGGAGATATATTCAAACCTCTCTGTATCTTTTATTAATATTATTATTTTTATTATTACTCTAAACTTCGCCCCAGATAATGTTTTTTTATTATTTTTTTTTTTTCATCCTCAAGCCTCCATCTTGTTTGTAATTCTCAGCCTGTGGCTTTGCATTGGATTTTCATGGCCTTGAGTTTTAATATAAAAAGAAAACTGGGCAAATTCTGATTGAATGTAAATGTATGCATTTATAGATCACTGACTTTGAGAGTTTAATGGGACTGTGCCAGGTCTCAGGGTTACTTTCTCCCTTTTTGCTTGAAATACGGGAGCAATCTCTTAGGAATAATTGAACTATTCACAAGGAATCGCATGAAAAAAAGTAAAGAAAATGGTTTCTTTTGATCCCAGTGCAACAATATATTTTTGCATACACTTGAAGACTTCAGTGATACTAGCCCTCAAAAGTTTTTAAAGATACGCGTGTGCTTAGACCCTTCCTGGCTAGAATCACATAGTTGTTAAATAAATATAGATGCACATGCATATGTATTTAAGAGACTTACTGTCTATGCTGGTATTTATTGCTTTCCTATGATGCTCATGCCTCGATCCTTATATTAAGGTTGAAAACTGCCTTCTAGAAATGTCTCTGTAAGTATGAGAAAACTGAGCCCTGTTTCCTGATAGTCCAAATGATTTCTGGACAGTGTCACAGGACAAGCTCTACATTTGGGAACGCTATGAATAAGCAAGTACCAAGGGCAGCAGAGAATTTCAAATCTTGTCACTATAAATATTGAAAGAAAAAAAAGGTGAACACAACCAATTCATCAGTGTACTTTGGGGAAATTGCACTGGGCAGAGTGTTTCCACTCCGATTTTTGGTGTATTCCAGCTAAATGGTACAGACCTGATGTCAGAAGCTCATTAGCAACAGCAGTCCTTTTGCAGTCAATCATAACCCGCATTCGAGCCGCTGAAGGGCTCATGGTTATCACTGTCCAAGGATTTAAGGTCTTGAATTCAACCATTAGAGAGAGCTGTTGAGCTGCATCTATTGAGAGAATATTTTGCATTTTAACCTAGTAATCTGTGTGTTCCTAGGGAGGTGTAGAGGATGGCAGGTATACTTTAGGCAGTGTGCATAATGACTGTAAGTGTTTGCTTCAGAATACAGAAATTAAAGCACCAGGTTGGTAAGAACCCAAGGTACTTTTTCACTCGGTGGTGTTGCCCTGGGTCTCCTTTACCAATCTGAGTTAACGGTCGCAGTTTCTCTGACGTGCTTTGGGTGTGGAGTGTCTTACTGGTGGTCTTCTGGTGTCCTGTATTGCTTAGGAATTGATGTGCTTGCTCTGCCTATCCACTGTTCATACCTGTTCCCCAGTGCATGTGGTGAAAGCAGGTGCCCGTTTCTGAGAAGGGAAGCAGTAACCTATTCTGTTACGGGGGTGCTCTGTCCCTCTCTGTAGGAGGAAGAGGAGGGGTCTGAGGAGGACAGCAACGTGAAGCCAGATTTCACAATTACCATGAAGACAGATTTCAGTGTGCGTAGCTTCTTGGATCAACTAGAAGATGATGCTGACGGCTTTGTGTCCCCGGTTGATGATAAGATGCCATCTAGGAGCAATCAAGATATGGGGCTTTCAAATCTCCATGAGGCCTCCATGTATGTTCAATTCACAGGCAATTTCAAAATGTTATTTCTTGCTAAGATAACATTTTATTTGTCAGAAACGTGGGTAGGTTTGTTTGTTTTTTTCATTTATGAACTGAGTCAGAAGATTTTGCCCTTTTATTTCCAAATGCAGTAAGTGGTCATATGAAAGGGTTTAGGAAGAAACTGCCTTGTCCTGATAATGATATTTGACTTGTGCATCTTTGGATTCTAGCTCCACTTAACCAGTGGCAAGCCTTTATTGTGAAAACAACCCTGTACTCTGCAAGGTTTTTTAGGTTTTGGAGAGGTCAAGCTGAACTAGCTTTGCTAGTTTTAAGCACCTAGATCTGATGCAAACACACGCCTGAAGTCATGACCATTGCATCTTAATCCTGTAGAAGTCACCAAAACCAGGCCCATCTTCAGCAAGTAGGTTACATAGAAGTTAGCGGTGAATTGTGAAATACGCACTTGACCTCCTTAGAGGCTTCAGCTTAAGTGTGCGATCATTTTGCTGAACTAAATTCAGGAAGCTTTCTGTTGCCAGTAACAGCAGGTTGCCAGAGCTGCTCGCAGGGGCAGCTCCACTGCTTGGGACGCACACAACCATATGTTTGTAGATTTACTGTATGCTTCCTGTTATAATGGTATACATATGTCTAATCTTGTTTATATTTAAACCCAACAGTCCTGAACTCTTAGAGCAGCTCCAAGAAGTCAGGGAAGAGAAAAAGCGTATCAGAAAAAAACTGAGAGACTTCGAAGATAATTTTTTCCGGCAAAATGGAAGGTAATAATTTCTCAACTGGCTCTCAGTCCTTCAGCTACTTTTAATCTATTTGGCATCTATAAAGACCTCCAAATATGGAAAGCTACCTGAATTCACTATTACACGTTTATTCATCATTATCAGTATTTTACCCACATTCACTAAAGTTGCCCATTAAAATTACTTTCCCCTATTCCCCTGCACCACCCAGAAAAAAAAAAGCATCAAACAAAAACAAAAAAAAAAACCACCCAAAAACTTCAGGAACAACAGCCTCTTTGAAAACTTCATCTTGGGAGAAGCAATGGGACTCAATAGTACAGATTGTGAAAATCCAGCTGCCTCTAGCACAGCTGGCAGGAATGATGGGAGAGTTTCTCAGTGATAGAATAATTGAGGATTTTCCTAATGATGTATATTTAGATGTCTGTCGTATTCTTGCTTGTCTGTGAAGTATTCAGACACTAGTTTAACAAGTATTTCTATTTTCATGTAGCTGGGTTTATAATTTTCAGAAAATGTCCCTCATTAATGAGCTGATAGAATGTTTTAATGTATTTATACTCTTAAATTATCTTGTTAGTTTCTTGCCACCAGCCATCGTTCTTAAGAGTTCTTGTAAAATCACTGACAAGTTAGAAGTCTCGTGTAAGCTAAGAGAAATCTGATCAGACACCATCTTCCTTTTCTCAAATGTGCCTGTTCATGTAGGTGATGTGTTGTCAAGCCAGGAGAGGCTGGGTTTTACTTTGCCATGCTAGCAGGATGACATTCAGATGGCTCCTGGAACATTTCTCAGCTGTTACATGGAGGCAATTCCAGAGAAGCAGGGCATGCTTCAAGTAAATTTGGTGTTTGGAGCCATGGGATTATGTTCAGCCTCCATTTTTCTTCTCAAAGGATAAAAGTTTTGGTTTTGTTCTCTGATGGGGAGTGGAGGAGATGAGCTGCTTTGTAGGTCTTGCTGGGGGATAGAGGGAGGCTGCTGAGGGAAGAATTCCTGTTACCAAAATCCTCATGATCTGCTTTCACTCCTACTAGGAATGTGCAGAAAGAAGACCGCACTCCTATGGCTGAAGAATACAATGAATACAAGCAGATTAAGGCCAAGTTGAGGCTGCTGGAAGTCCTGATCAGTAAAAGAGATATTAACTCCAAGATCATGTAAAGGAAGAGATTGTTTTTGCCAGTAAACGAAGAGGAGAGAGCACTAAATGGACAAATGCCTGAAGTGGATGCAGCGGGAGCCTGGCTGGGGAGAGCTGAGGAGCTCCCTGGGAACTGAAGGGCCACTCCCAGAGGCGGGAGGGGGAGGAATGGTGGCTTTCCATCACTCTCTACACTTGCTGTTCTCACTCTTTCTCCAGGCCTGATGCCCAAAATGGAGTTTGCCAGTGTAGGAGACACGACGCTGCGCTCAGCGACTTCACTGAAGGGATCCTTCTGTTTAGTTTTGCTTACAGATCCTGGAATATTTAGAATATATCAAAGCCTATTCTTTTCTTTTCCAGGGTATTATAGCAAAAGGCAAAGTAGGATGAATAGTGATGATATCATCAAATAGTTTCTACTTTAGTTTAACAGACAAGTGCCCTGGCTGATCTCACGTGAAGGAACAGGTCAGGTAGCGCCAAGACTGTTCTCTTGAAACTGCAGTAAAAATTTGCTCTGACTGTTTGGAGTCCAGCATCTTCTGTTGCTCTAGATAAATGCTCTAAGGTTCATCCTCCAGAGCTGGTGTGAGGTATGGTTTTGCCTAGGCTTGAGCTGAGTTTTCTTCCCACTTTTTTGATGGCCAGTTCAACTGAAGTAGAAGAAAGTACTTGTATCTGGGATAGCAAAGAAAATGAGCCCTGCAGCAAGGTTCTCGCCAGCTTGTTCTGCTTGGAAGGCGATACTGTAACACTATGACCATGTTCAGGCAACCGGGAGGAAAGGTTTTAAAAGCTTTAAGTCTGAATCCTTTGGAATTTTGGTAGCTGATGGGTTAAATGTCTAGTGTCAAGTATCTGGAAGATACCTGAAAGACACCTCCCATTAGTACGTGTGCTTTTTCGATACAGATAGAGAGTCCAAGCTGAGCAGTCCCTATGGGTGTCATAATTACTTGCTAGCCTAAATTTTGCTCTTTTATGTACATGATCCATCAGGCTACGTGGGCTGCAGCAGTGACACTGTCATGGTGGTGACAAAGGATGGTCTTTCTTCCCAGTGTGTCTTAGTGGAATAGCAGCGCAGAGGGTACTGCAGGGAACTGAAAGCCTAGAGACATGCTCTGCCTGTAGAAACAGCCTGTGGCTCGGGTGCAGGGTTTGACAATTCACTGGTTTTGAAATTTGTTTATGACTTTGAGAAAAGAAAGTCCCAGGACACCTGATTCAGGTGCTTGTGTCAAACAGCTGCTTCCTGAATGAGCGAAAGGTGGCAAGGTCAGGGACACAACACGTAGGTGAAGCCTTGCAATTCTGCGCTCCCGGGCCGCCTGGGCTCACTTTCCCACTCCAGAGGCTTGTGTTCACCAACTTGCTCTGCCCTGAGCCGGGACTTGACTGTGATGTCCGAGGGAGAGCACTTCTGTAATGCTTTCTGCTGTGCCGATCCCCTGGGGAGCTAACGTGCCGGAGCCAAACGGCAGCAATCACATGCCGTGCCAGCTCGCGTAGCCAGGCCTCACACAAGTCACACAGGAGGAGGCAAGAGGACCCCCAGAACAACTTCTCCCTCTTCCTTTATATGGGCAAGTGGGCTCACAAATAGATATATTTGGGTTGTGGTGCTTAGACTTACCCTCTTGCACTTGCTGTACGTGCTGTGTTAATTCTTGCCAAAACTGACGCTGAGGGTGTTTTGGTCTCTTCAGGAATCCATGAGCACTTCAAAAGGCAGCCTTCTCCCCATGGACTTCCACGTGCCCGGTACTAGTCTGGGTGGGTAAGGCAATGATGTGCCTTAGTTAGTGAAAGCGCTTAGCAGGGAGACTTCCAGGTTGTGTGGAGTTTTTTTCCTGATTGCAGAATTGCCGATTCTATATAAAATCAGTGAAGACTGAATTTCGTATTTCCAAAGAGTCCAGAGGACTTGCCTGCTGACCTGGGGCTTGGCTTTTCAGAGATTCTGAGTTTCCATCACTAAGAGAGATGTAGGGCTCTGCCTCTGCAAAACTGATCCTTTCAGTGCGTCAACTAGGTCGACGAACGGGCTCAAAAACTGCTTTTGAAGATGTTTGACTGGAAGGGAAGCCTGACCAGGGTAAAGCCCCATCTGGGGGCAGCCCGGGAGAACAGAGCTGTGCCTTTGTCCTTCAGACCGCTCTTAGAGGCTCTTCCTCTCAGAGTCCACAGTCAGCTCTCCCTAGTTATTCTAGATACAGCAGCTGAGCAAAACTGGCCGCCGTGTCACCCTACAAGTGTGGGATGAGAAACAATGTTGGGCTTCAAAAAGGTCCTTAATCACGGGCTCAGTTTCGTGTTGTTCAGGCCCAGTTCAGCGAAGCAAAACCAGGCATGGCGAGTGTGTGCCTCAGGCTGGGCTGCATTTGGGATTTTGCTGCGTTACGATGGATTGAAGCTTTGCAGAATCTGGGCCTGGACATCTTCATACGGACACGAGAAACAGTTTCTGCCCTTCATTTGTAGTTCATACATTTTTTTCCAGTGGCTCAAGGCCTCCCAGGAGTATGTTTTCTCTGCTTATTTTTAAAAGCCTGTTTGCACTGTGTACTGATAAATTATCTGTTTTGCTGGGTTTTGCTCCTGACAAATCTTGATAAATGATATGTAGGGAACAGTCCGTTTTATTTTTAAACTGATGAGATTGTAGCATTTTCTGATGCTTAGTTACCGCTGTTTACATGGTATATTGCTAGAATTTCAGATAGTTTATATGAAATGTAAGTACAATTATGCACTTTAGAGAGTTTATATTTTTGAACTTTGAAAGCTAAAAGTAACAAAACCTGTTAACTGAGATTGTACATTAAAAGAAAAAAATCCCATGCCTAGCCATCTCTCTTTTTAAACTGTTCTTTTCAAGTCTTTCCCCTTGGCAAAAATAAGCTCAAACAAACCATCATCCTCTTGGTTGTGAAGGGAACTGCTCAGAAAGACCATCGTAGAGAATAAGTGAATTTTAAAATTCCAGTCCCGGAAAGACATGTACAAATGCTCGCCTCTCTGCCCTGGGTTTGCAGATGCCATGACTCCGCTCTCCCAAGCCTGCCAGGAGGAGGGCTCCAAGACCTGAGCA
This sequence comes from Baryphthengus martii, assembly GCA_013396935.1. Classification (NCBI taxonomy): domain Eukaryota; kingdom Metazoa; phylum Chordata; class Aves; order Coraciiformes; family Momotidae; genus Baryphthengus; species Baryphthengus martii. Next base: position 392,198 of record VWZK01020243.1, read on the forward strand.
CTAAAATGTTGTCTTTGTATCTCCCGCGGATGATGTGACTTCCCACTAACCACAAGTAGCCAGAAATGATGTTTGCCCCGCCACACTCCTCTGAGTCAATCCAAGCAACATCTGTGTGCTTTGTTGGATGATTTGTCTCTGCCAACATGACTGACTATTGACTGGAGAACGTGAAATGCAAGACTGTGTTCTTTTAAAAGGTGTGAAGCACTGTACAAAAATGTACTTTATGTGATATAAATAAGCTGTTTAGTACAAGACAACCGGTTTCCACGTCACTAGGACAAACCGTCTGCTATAGGATGGCAGGACGGTCTGTTGGGCTGCCCGTCGCCTGGGGCCGTTCCAGGCACGCATGTCTCTGTGTTACCACACTCTGGTACAATAAATCATTGCAGTTTATTTAAATGATGATGATGATGAATGGATTGTGCACAGAAAAAGATTGCAAGAGTTCAAGAGAGACAAAAAACTTACTTGTCCTTCTCACAAGTTGCATTTGGATTTAGTCTGTTTGCTCCAGAGTAAACGGTCAAATACTGGATGTTTATGTTAAAGGCAGTGAAATTAAAGCATCTTATCTTTTAAGCATTCTGCTAAGACATCCCTTGTTATTCCTGGTATGTGCAAGTTTCAGAGGGTAAGTGCTGCCGCACGTGGTCCTCCAGCCTGAGGTGCTTCCCGAGTCCTCTCCGGAGATGTTTGTAAATTGGGAGATTCACCAGCACCTGAAATGAGCCGCCGAGGTGAGAGCCCGGCTGTAGCCTGCGACTGTCCCCTGGTGCCCGCTGGTAAAGCTCGCCCTGTTCGGGAGGAGATGCCCAGTGCCAGGGTTGAACCAGCGGCCGGTCAGCAGGGCCAGCCCCAGGCTGCGCCGTTGCCCTTGCCGCTAGTGGTGCTTGGTGTACGTACAGGGTGCAGAGCTGTGCTGCAGCTTGATCTTCAGCTTAACTTTGCCTTCACTATTTCCGATTCCCATCTCTCGGGGAAGGGTTCCAAGGGCTTCTGGCTGTTGGGGAGGGAATGTGGGTCCAGGCTTGCTTCTGTAAGCCAAGGCATTGGAGGGGCCTCTGCTTGCTCATGTGCGGATCAGGGAGTTAATTTTCTATTTGAAAACCAACAAGTGATGCATTCACTGACTCAGTACTGAGGGATAAGAGGGTGGCAGTGGGGGATCACTTACTTCCAGTCTCCGGATGCTGCCATGTTCCTGAAGAGCAAAAACACCCTTGTCCCAGTGGGTGAACTTAAAAAGTGCCTTCTGGTTTGGCAGGAAGAGGTGAGATGTATTAGTGCTAAATGTGAGCACATGCTAGTAAATGGGTCTGTGGGGAGTTCAGGAGATCTGGTGGTTATTTTTTTGGAGGTGACTTCCCTTGCAAACAGCTAAACAATGCATAAACTGATGGTTTTTCAGCCATAAGATGGTAGAAAGCTAGGGAACTTATTCTCCGTAAGTGCAGTGGGTGACATCCTGGCCCTGCTGAAAGCGAATGTTTCTGTCGGTTTTCCAAGTCCTCAACTGCCCTTTAAAAAAAAAAGACTGAAGTTGTCACAAAGTGGGAAAGTACAAAGTAACCCACAGTCGGTAGAAGGGGACTAAGTGAAGCAGAGTGTGCCCCATGCATCATACCAGCCTCGTTAATTCTGCCAGTGTTTGTAGCCTGCAATGGCTGCGTCAGAGAGCGGCAACCGGCAGAGCTGCAAAAGGAGAGGGAGCCAGGCTGGGTGGGATTGCCTGGTCTCCTGTGTCTCCTTCAGGGGGTTGCCTTTGGCCTCTCAACGTGAGGTGTCTAAGGCCCTTTATTTGGGATGTGAGGCACGTAAACTGGCTCCAGGAGTCCAACTGTGACCAGCCCATCTCCGCCCCGTGTGTGTTGGTGCCCCACATTAAGAAGATTCATGGAAAACTTGTAAAAAAAAAACCCTTTTGATCTCAGAGAGAAGTGGATCAACAGCTCCAGCTACTGAGGGGAGCAGTTGCGTCTCACCAGACCATACAGTCATCTGGCGGGGGGGGGGGGGGGGGGCTGGCCAGGCCCTGTGTGTTCAGAACGATCCTGGTGCCTCCCTCTGGACATCTGCACGCAGCGGTGAGCCAGCACCCAGTGTATGGGTATGTGTATACATCAAACCAGATCTTTTCATGGAGATGTCAACTATTTGAGTTGGCTGGAGTGCAGTGGCCAGACCTGGGGGCAGGGGGAGCACCGAGCTGAAAGACAGCAAATGCTAAGCCCTGTCTGTAGAAGCGACGTAGGCCCAGTCATTGTCCTGCAGCCAGGGTGGTCCATGGCTAATGACCGCTTGGCAATGAGGAGCCTGGGTCTATGTTCTCATCATGGATGTAAACAAGTTTGAGTTGAATGCTCAGGGTCTTTTTTAACATCAATGGTTCAACAACCCTTATATGTGCACTTTGTACAGGACAGGAAAATAAAACTATTTCGGTTGCGGGTGTTTGGTGATGTGACGTATGTGTAGACACTGGCATTGCATAGATAGTACGTTTAAGTGTCCACGTGTGTCTGTACAGTGTGTATACCATACATATGGTATAGCTACACTAATACAACATGTGCACTACACTAGATGCACAATACACTACATACAAAAATACATCAGCTCTATACACTGTTCTATGACTATCTACAGCCCTTACTTACACAGCACAGATCACAAGGTAAAGGATCTACCTACACTATGTTGCAGTTCTAGAGAGTAGATCATAGGGTGTGTGCGCATACAGGTACGTATGGAGCCAGTCACCTAGACATGTGTCTATGTTTATTACATCATATATAGTATATAATCTACATTTCATATTTATATAAAATTTATATACATTTCTATATAGTTATATGTTAACTTATATTTTAAATAGATCTTACATTGTTTTATATATTACATACATTACATACAATATAATATATATTGGATCTATATTATGTATCTATTATGTATGTATTATATACAATATATTATTATATATTGTGTGTATATATACACATATATAGAATCTGTAGAATCGATACAAGCTATAATACAAAAATATAAATAATATAGAAAATATTTTTATTATCTAAATATAAATATATATNTGGATACAGGGAAGAATTTTAGTTTGTTTTTAAATAAATGCCTCTTCCTGCCTGACACGTGAGCTGTGGCACCCACCGCCCGCCCCACGCTGCAGCAGCCCTTTCCCCGGCCGCCTGACTTGAGTTTTGAGTTGTCTTCTTCTTGCTGCTTTCCCTTCATCTTGCTGCTCTAACAAACACAAATACCGTGAATACATCATTTTTGTTTGCTGAGCTATGTGGGTATAACAGATGCAGCACCGTAAGTACCATTAATTACAAATTATGTTTCAAACATATCTATATTTATAAACACCCCCATATGCACGATAGCTCATTATGAACCCTCCCTTTGCTCACGTGCTGGCACCAGCACAGCTGAAGGAAAAGGCGCAGTGTCCTTTCCTGAGCTCAGGGAAGTTGAAGGCCCAAGGGCCACCTGAGGGAAATCTTGTATTAAGCCTGTCAATTCCCTATATTTGCCGACAGCAAACATGTCCCGAGGTGTTGGGAGCCCCGGGAGCACCGGTGGCCACAGCACTGCCAGCTAGAGACACAGACGGACACACAGTGCAAGTATCTGGTGATTCAGTTCTTGTGGCACTGCTGTCACGGCCCCTGCCCACTCAGGGCCCTTAGTAATTAATTACTTGCCCAGAGTTAATGAAGCCCCAGCCCTGGGGCTCAGCTGCAGCCAGGGAAGGGGCACAGGGCCCTGCAGGGCTGCCTCAGCCTGGTGGCCTCCAGGGGTCATGGGGACCTGTCCACACCTGCGGGGCAAGGCAGGAGGACCACAGGCTGGAGAAGCCTTGGTGGCCTTCAGTGCCATAAGGAAAGGCAGGAGGTGGAAGGGAAGGAGAAGAAACACAAGGGATTGAGGGGCAGAATGTTGGGATGGAGATGAATAAACTCAGGACTTGTCTGACCTTGAGCGAGCCATGCCAGGCAGATAAAACTCCTCCTGCAGTGCCTGTGGAAAGATCAAGTCCCCAGGGGCTGGGGCTGTTCCCTGCACCTTGTGCTCCTTTAGCAACCAGCACCCCAGTGCAAATCTGGGTGAGGAAGGGGAAGGGCAGCAGGTGAGTGAAGTGAGGGACAAGGGCAGGGACTGGGGTCTCCACCAGCAGCAGGGCTGAGGCAATACAACAGCACCCTTCTTCCACACCCTGAGGTGTGGTGAGAATAGAGCTGGTGCCTGGCCCAGCCCCTCCTTTGCTCCCTGACACCAAGGCAGCCACTCACTTAGAATTAAACATCAAATTTATTGCATAATACTGTACTATGTACACACACATCGAAAATAAACATTTGATATAATTGTGTCTTCATCTTCAATGCTGCATTAGAAAGAGGCTGGAGGGCTCTCCGTGTAGCCCACAGCTTGTCTTCTTAAAAAAAAAAAAACAAAAAAACCAAAACAAACTCCAGAAGCCTAAGACCTTTTGTTACACGGTGCAAAGTTCAATACTGTACATTGAACACGGTGCATAAATACTAGGTCCTAAGAAGTCAATGTCAAAACCACCCTGGGCTTAAAATGAGATTTACATCAGGACCTGAAAAATAGAGGGCGAAGGAAATAATTCAAACTTCATTTAGTGGAGGAATAAAACTGAGGGAAAGAGGGAAAAGGCTCTCCAATCTTACAGAATAGATTTTTGCCTGCTCAAGTCCTAATGTACATTTCCAGTCTGATTCATTGTCCTTTAGGGTCTCCCAGAAAAATGGCTGTCAAGTGAAAGGGCTCCTCTCACAGAGCAAAATAAAGTAACCCTAACTGCAAAAATAAAACCAACCAGAGGGTTATCGCTCAGGTGTGGATCTCACGCTTGTTTCTTTCCTCCGAGCTGATGAGAGTGGAGAGCTTGCACACCCCCGCCACGCGCTGCCCTGTGCATTCACACGCACCTGGCTCCTCCGGAGAAAGGCAGCGGTGGCGCAAGCAGCCACCTCACCTTGTGTTGGAATAACAGGTCTGCTCAGCTGGAAAAACAGGGCTTGGCAAAGCCCACCCGTCTCAGTTGTAGACTTGCCAAGACAGAAACACAAAAGAGCGATGCAAAGGAGAAAGATGTTACTATAGGTGAGGTTTGTCCTCCTACAAGCCTGAACACAAATCCTGCTCCAGAGGAGTCTGAGGCTGCTTAAAGAAGACATTGCTTGGAAACAAAATTTGAGACAAGTGAGGACAAACAAGCCACCCCTCCCCCTGCCCCAAATCATCATACTCTCCATGAGACATCCTGGTGCAAAAAGACAGAGCGTCACTAATACAAATGATGTCCCAGCCCAGTCCCATCCACCAAGGAGCAAAGGGCAGAGAAGATAGTTCCATTCAAAGCAAGCAAGAACCAGCTTGCATTTAAAAAGGGAGGGGGAAAAAAAAGGAGGCTAGGGGATAGAAATCACAGCTTTTCAAAAAGGAGATTGCTATTTCATGCTCAATTTCCACCACAGCCTAAATGCAAGGAACATCAAACTATTTAAAACTGGATTAAAAGGAGCGGTAAGTATGTGTGTGTGCAGGGCTGATAAAAGCAAACTACAAGGAATTTCCAGGAGGGCAGTGATGTCAAGTTGGAGGAAAAACAACAAAGAAAAAAAAAAAAAAAAAGGCCCACTGAACTGATTTTGTTCAGTGGATGAGAAAATTCAAAGCAATAGCCTCTCCAGGCTGAAGCCCCACAAAGCGCTGGCAGCATCGGGCTGAGACGGCATCATCTCTGTTTATTATTAATATTTTTCCAAAAAAAAAAAAGTCTCATCCATTCCCTTACAAAAATAAAGCCAAGCCCACGTGTCTGTGCCTCTCCATACTGGTCAGGCTAAGCTGAAGCCCTCGTAGTGATCGATGGCTTGCACCAGGCGGGCACTGAGGATCTCCTTGCTGCTGTACTTGGGCAGGTCCAGGAGGTTGTAGCAGGTGTGGGCCACGGGCAGGTACTGCTCCCCGCTGGCGGTGGACTGGATGACGATGCGCAGACTGGACATGCCGTAGATGGGAATGCGGTCGCTGCCCGTCAGAAACACTAGGAGAAGCAGAGGGAAGGTTGGATTGTTAGGGCCTTGCCCAGAGGGGCCAAAACACTGACTGAACTCCATGCAGCACTGCAGAGCTGGCCTCACAGGGGTGGGGCTGGGGAGCAGAGACAAGAAGCAGGGCTGTCGCTGGGCCTGCAGATGAGCAGAAGCAGCCCGTGGCACCCCCTTCCCCTAAAAGCTCCCTCTCATGTCCAGGCAGGAGAAAAAGGACCAGAGCCAGGGGTGCCCGATGCCCACAACAGGGGTGCATCCCTGGGGAGGGGCAGAGGCACCCAGACACCCACCCTGCTGCCACTCTTCCCGGGCACAGAACCTCAACGTTAGGACTGGAGTAGGTTCCTTATGGCTGCTCCCCATCAGATTCACGTTCCCCCTAAGCGTGACCCTTGTCCCTTGTGCACTATCCCTGTCACAGCAGTTCGGGGAGGCTGAGGGGGGTGGGGGAAGTTACTCTCCTCCTGTTCTCCTCCAGCTGCCCCGCTGCCCCTACAGAGGGTTGCAGTGCCCGAGAGCTCAGCTTGCAGAAGGAACAAGGTTAAGCTTGGGCACTGGGGACGTCTATGAATTCACCACTTGGCAACACAAACTCTTGTGAGAGACTGCACGGGATCTTGCGCCACAGGTACAACCCAGGGATTTTGAGGGTAAAAAAAGAACACCAAAGAAAAAGAACAAGAGAGGGAGAAAACAAATTGTCTGGATTATCTCAGGAGATAGCCATTCATGCTTGATCACCTTCTAGTACTCAGAATTGTCAGGGTTGGAAGGGACGTTGAAGATCATTGAGTTCCAAACCCCCCTGCCATGGGCAGGGACACCTCCCACTAGATCAAGTTGCTCAGAGCCCCGTCCAACCTGGCCTTAAAAACTTCCAGGGATGGGGTTTCCACCACCTCTCTGGGCAACCTGTTCCAGTGTCTCACCACCCTCATGGTGAAGAACTTCTTCCTAAGGTCTCATCTAAATCCACCTTCCTCTAGTTTGGACCCATTCCCCCTTGTCCTATCACTACCCGACATCCTAAACAGTCCCTTAGTAGCTTTCTTGTAGGCCCCCTTCAGATACTGGAAGGCCACAGTAAGGTCTCCTTTCTTGATTTCTCTTCTCCAAACTGAATAACCCCAACTCTCTCAGCCTGGTACTTCATGCAATACGCTGTACCCCTGGAGCTCTGCAGACACTCCCACCTGAGTCTTCAGCTTCGGGAGACACGCTGCACCACTGTACGATACTTACAGAGAAATTTCTTCTTCTTTTCCAAAGGAAATGCATGAAAGGTTTCCCAAAACATCCTCACAGTTGGGTGTGTCGCAGTGTAGTCTCCCTTATAGACAGCACTCTATTAGAAACCAAAAAGTCCCATCATTTCATTCGGCAGTAGAAAGCAAAGACCAGACCTAGACCTGATCTCTTCTGGTACCTGACATGAGATTGATGCCTGACAGTTATGAAATGGAGCACGGCATGGGTCATGGGCAATAACTCAAAGACCCATCTAAAGACCCAAACACCTAGCACAGGGCTCTTCCAGCAATATGTGGAAGGCAGGCACCGGGCTTCTAGCTATTCAACTAATTCCATGTGCCATAAGGAATCCTGGAGTACCTGTTCACAGGCTGGACTCGTGAACAGGATCACGTGTTCTGCATGACAAAGCCACCTTTCCTGCTGAGGCTGAGACAGATGCTGATCTATGCCTTGTGTGAGGATACAACTCTCACTCTGTGTCCAGACTTCCCTTTGAACCCTTGACTGGTACTTTTTGCCCACGTGCACTGCAGTGAGTTTTACTGTAAGTGAAAACTTTGACTTTGTCTCTTTCCTTCAGCCTGAGGTTTCATCCCTGAAAACAGCACATGGAAGTCCTTCTCCTTTCTCATCCTGAATTTCCTCCCCAAGCTTTATCATTAGCAGGACAGCCCAGTAAGAAACTTTTCATGTGAATGATGGTAAAGTGTACAAGGAGCATAAAAAAAAAAAAAAAGACATCTCATGTCTCAGGCCAGCACCCACCTCATGCAACTGCACAATCCCGTACTTGTGAAAAAGAAGAAAAATAGGACAAGAGGGAAGCTTTACCTCCTCCAATTCTTCCCAGTTGTAGTTACTGTTTCCAACTATCATGGCCCTGAGCTCTGTGGGCTGGAAGAGTTCCAGGACTTTCCCACCACACACTTTCAGGAAGCCAGTGGAAAAGGCTGTGTACCACTCATGGACGGAGAGGTTGAAGATGTAATTTACGTAGGCTTCAACAAATTCTTCCCTGATGCATTGAGAGAGAGCAGGCAAAGGAAAGCACTTTTAATCACATGCCCGAGCAGCAGCCCTGATAAGTTTTCCTGTTTCCACCTGTAATGTCTCTTGCAAACACGAGCCTCCCACAGTTCAACCCACTGCCCTCCTCTCACTGAGCTGAGTCACTGCAGCACAGACCAAGTATTAGGTAGCAAGTACCACCCTGCGTCTGCTTATTCCCCAGCAGTGGCAGCACAGCAGGTGCTCCAGCAGCCCAGGCTCTATGCTACCAGCAAACCCACCCAGTGGCTTTGCATCCAGTTGCCCATGGGGCCAAGAGGGAGAGAGAGTGACACCAAGTGCTGAGGAGGTGTCAGGAACAGAGCCCGCTTCCCTATGGAACCCGTGGCCTGCGCAGAGGTTGTGTTAAGAAAATATCAGGATTCAGTTACCGGAGGAGCATGTCCACTCCAGCACAGCTCCTGCAACCCTATGTTTAGGAAATCCAGGAAATAACCTACAGCTCTTCTCAGTCTGCAGATGTCCAGGGTTACTCAGTACAGGGCTCTGTGCCCACCTACAGTGACCTCAGACTGCTAGGTTGCTGTGAGTTCTGCTGGGGAGAGGGAAGAGACAGTGCCCAGAAGATTGCAACTTCAAAACCAAGAGCCTCACAGAGCCCTACTTAGCTGACTTTTCAGAGGCAGCTCCTGCTGACTCAGACCCAAGTCCTGCCAGTAGTTCAGCACTTTCAAAGCCAAAGCTGTAGCCTAGAGGCACACTGAAGAAATCCTGCTCTGAAACCACATGACCAGTTCCTGCCCTCCTGGCCCCAAAAAGAAAGCCACCAAAAGAAATCAAGAAAGGAGACCTTATTGTGGCCTTCCAGTATCTGAAAGGGGCCTACAAGAAAGCTACTAAGGGACTGTTTAGGAAGTCGGGTAGTGATAGGACAAGAGGGAATGGATTCAAACTAGAGGAAGGTAGATTTAGATGAGACCTTAGGAAGAAGTTTTTCACCATGAGGGTGGTGAGACACTGGAAGAGGTTGCCCAGAGAGGTGGTGGAAACCCCATCCCTGGAAATTTTTAAGGCCAGGTTGGACTGGGCTCTGGGTAACCTGATCTAGTGGGAGGTGTCCCTGCCCATGGCAGGGGGGGTTGGAACTCAATGATCTTCAAGGTCCCTTACCAACCCTGATAATTCTACAATTCTCTAAGAAACACCCCTCACTATAGTCTTAGAAAGCACAGAAAGCTCCCTCTTCAGCCTTCACATTCTGGTTTAATAAATACATGACCTGTGCGTTAGGACTAAGTGGCAAAGAGAATGATGCCTCTCAGAACAATAACTTTGTTTGGTTTCAAGGCTTCCCAAGAACAGCATTAAAATAAAACCAATATTCTGTAGACATTGGCAAGAAACTTGTGGCAGGCCCTGGGCAATCCCTGTCTTTGGATTTTCTGAGAAGCTTAAGTATCTTTACTCTCTCTTTCTTATTCTGAAAGCACCATGATCTGAGTGCAACACTAGAATTTTATTTGTACTGTGTCTTAAAATATTTCCCCTGACTATAATGCACTAGCCAAACTGGGACACAAAACTATTCTCTGTGGGTGGAGGTGCCATTTTCACCTGACATTCAGGAACAGGTCACACTTGCACTCAGAAGATAAGCAGATGAGGGAGCACCACAGAATCCAGTACCTCAATCTCTAGCTGATGAGGTCACAACTGAAAGAAATATTTTGACCTTTTGGTGGAGGACTTCTCCATGCGTATGCTACATAAAAGCTGCAAGGGATGGGTGAGAAAGGAATAAAGAAAAATGAGGAAGCCGACTGACAAATCTGAAAACTTGGAATTAGAAGTCATATAGCAAAGGGGGGGTTATTTTCTAGTACATTTGCTTTATTGTCGTTTTCCTGATAGTCACCTGAGCATTAGGGAAATCCAAGCTGATTAAGCACTTAACTGTTGCTTAATACCCCTCTGGCTGTTCCCGTCACAAACTCTTTATCAAGAAGATTTTATGCTGCGACACCCAGTATGAACTCCAAAGGAGAAAGGGAAAAGGCAGGTATTCCCTAGTTGGCATTTCTCAGTCAAAGCAATCCTGAGCATTCTTCAGCTCCTGGTGAACTCTCCTCAAGCAGGAAGGGCAGTGCCCGAGGACATGCACACAGCAAACTATTCAGGCCAGGAGGGCAGCAAATTGGTTCCTGGCTTCTAAACGAAGAGATGGAGGAAGTCATTAAGCACTGTAAGGTGGATGAATTGACAGCCATGTCTAGACTTGGATTTAGAGGTTAGCTTGAGTTCAGAACTCTGGTCAAGATGAAGCAATCGCATTTTGGAATGTATTAAGCTGGTGGAGCCATTCTCCTTAAGGATTTTCTTCTTTTGTTGCCTATCCTGACTTGACAAACAGTTGCAGGAGCTAGCCCGTGTGCTCTTCCCAACCACTTGCTCAGCTCAAGTCTTTTCTGCCATACTGGCCTCTGAGGAAAAACACAGTAGAATAATGGCTGGTTTTCTTTTGAGTGTACATGTCCAGCCTAAAGACCTAAAGACCACTATTACTGGTATTTTCATCTCTACTTCACTGTTGCAAATGTAGATTAAACTCTCCTCTATTTCCCTGAGGCTCACATTCTCTTTGCAGGAAGACAGACTTAAACTGCTCCGTCTCCATGTGAATTCTGCACGGAGGCAGCTATTTAGCTGTAAATTTGCACCCTTTGGGGCAGTAGTAAAGTAGGCGAAAAGGTAATACAGACAAAGCTTTTGTTATAGCAATGGTTTTAGACAATCAGAACTTTTTTAAATAATCAGATTAATAGGAAATGACTTCATCTCCAGGCTTGCCAGCAAGGTCTTCGGCAACCCTAGCACAAGCCCCTAACCGTGCTGCTGACCAGTCACTGGATCACAGTGTTTTGCCAGCAGAGAAAGAATTTGAACATTGCTTCAAGTAATAAAGGCATTTGTAGAAATCCAATTACAGGATTATGAGGAGAAAATAGTTTAGCAGCAGGAAAAAAAAAGGTGGGGGGGAGAATGGTAGCAGTGCTAGTAATAACTCTCAGGTGTTCAGTCAAATGGAAAGGAATCTAGGTACACTAGGGCCTTATGGCTCTAATCAGGGATGGTGGTCCTCCAGCAGCTGTACTCAAGGGAAAGTTGTTTCCGGCTCCAGAATTACAATTATACTCCAGTATAAACAAGTTTGTCAGGCTCAGTTTTGTTGGTCACGTACAGTTCCTCTCTAAACCATCAGGGAGCTTAATATTCCAAGACCAAAATCACGTCACAATCTGTATTTACCATGAGAAAACTGCCAAGGGTCTATATGAAAGTCTTTTGTAGGGAAAACGTCCGTCCAAAAGGGCATGGGGCATCTTGCAAACACTGGTGGAAAGATGATGAGAACTTGCTTCCTATTCAGGTGCAACTGGCACCCACTAACTTTTGAACAACTGGTCTTAGAATCTGTTCACAGTGACTTGTAATTCTCTCCCACATTTCACCTCAGCCAAATTTTCTGTGGCATGCACCACAAGCATGAGTCCATCCCCTCACAGGCCCCACTTACCTGTTGGCCTTCTGCACCAGAATTTTATCTCCACCTTCAATGAGGTTCTTCTGCTCTGTCACACCATAGCTCTCCCTGCAGATCTGTACAAAACCAGAAAACTAACTTTACCAGAAGGACTTTTCAGGTCATGTGCCTTCAGCAAGATACAGAGCTCTCTTCACAGTTGATGACTGGCACATGAAGGACAGGCCAGAGAAAAGGATACAAGCAGAACATTTTTTCTCTGCTCCAAATGCCCCACATGCCTTCTCACCTTCCATCACTTACATTTGCTCTAGGACTGCTATTAAGTGTAAGCGCAAACTCAGAAAGGAAAAAAATTTACTCTTGTAGGTAAATTTCCTGTGAGAGAAACCAGAAGATTGATAACTAAAGACTGTATTTAACTAAGCTCACATGCTCTGGGCAATAGAAAAGACTCCCTTTTTCATAACAGAATCTCATTGGGTTAATTCATCCGCTCTCACTGCAAGATGGCACGACCACAGCTTCCTGCTTTTGCCTGGCCTAGGATGACACCAGTACAAACATATATTCTGTACATACAAAATTGGTCACGTGGAAAAATGCAAAAGGGTCAATTTTCAAGTTGCCTACACAAAGCAGGCTCAGATGTTGACGTGCACGATAAGTTATTAGTGTCAATGTGTGGGATCAGTTATATTCATTTCAACGTTCGGTATCTCTATGTCTTTATATATTACACAATATATAGTGCAAGAAAGAACAAGAATGCCCTCTTGTGTGAAAAGAGAATTTGGAGAAAAATCCTGTGTTTCTTCAAAGGTATTCTTTTTTACGTAGTCTGTCTGCACTATCATCATTATGGCTTCATTACCTCATCCTAAACTGCAGCTCTGACCTGCATAAGACACAAGCAGACTTGGGTCTGACTCACTCCAGAGGCAAGTTTGATCTAAGAGACTTTATGCCCTCTCAGTTAAGAAACAAGGAAGTGGTCACCACTCTCCTAGCTCAGCAAGGATTTTCTACACAGTGTGTAGTAGAGTGTCCCAGTACCTTGTTTTTATCCCAGGCAGGACCTTGACAGAGTCTCAAGAAGCCAGATCAAGCTCAAGATGAACCCATCACTCACAATCTGTTAGAGCACCAAGACTTTAAAGCAAAGACATTGAAACATGGAAGCCCTTACCCTGCCCAAGTCAGAGGAAAACAGCTTGAAGAATAACTAACTGTGCCCTATCTCTTTGTGAGGTCCTAAATGTTTGCATGTGTTGAGGGATGTACCTGCTATACCGATGTACATCAAGACCAAACTTAACTTCAGGGAGCCTCCACTGTGTAATAGAAATGATTGCATCTAAGTTACTAGCTAGAAAAAAAGTTTTTACTGCCATAGAAGAACAGGAAAACTGTTTACCTCAGTATGTCTCCTAGAAACCAAAAGCTGGAGACTATTGCTAAGAAAGTCTGATCAAGCACCCTCACTATAAGTTAAAAAGTGTTAATATTATGACAGCAAGGAAAAGGCTAAATGGTGTTGATCTATTGATGTCAAATATAATTTCTATTTTCAAGGAGTCTTTTAGGACTTCTTGAAAAAAACTCCAAGATTTTAGGAATCTACTTCTACTACTGTCTAGTGTGAGAAGCTGGCCACTGGCATTTAAGTCACGTGCCATAGTGACAAGGCTATTGTGAAAACCACTCTACTTAAATCTACTCACTAACTCAGTTTTCATGACCACACACAAAAGAAGAAGGGAGTTGACAAGAAAGAATTTCAACATTTCAACATTAACAGGAGGTATGTGCTGCAGGAGTAGTCTGGAATAAACCATAATACACAGGAATAAGTAGATGGGCTTCAGTCATACTGTAGCAATTACTGAGTTCCTATGTTAAATTGGTCTTACGGTAAAATTCAAGCAGAATGTCTCTTCCACATCTTCCCCAGGGTAATCTAGAAGTTGCTGAAGACTCCTACGCAACAGGTAGGGAAAGAAGTGAGAAAAAAAAATATAATTAGAGATTCAAAAAGCCACACGTCTAAAAGGAAGAAGAAATTCAACACAGCAAACAGCATCACACATCTGGGTAATAGGATTCCAAGAAAGAGAATTGCTGAGTCACCTGAAAGGGTAAAAAGGAAAAACATCTCAACTAAAGATACACTTTTATTAGAAGCAGGATAAATGCCAGTTCAAACAAGTTATCTATGGAGTCCATGCCTACCTAATACATCGAGCCCCTTTAACGATCCTGGCCTTAGAATAGGATTACATTTCTGGTTCTTAAGGACTGCTACATATTTATGCCATCACCACACAAAGGTCTGAGACAGTGGAGGAAGAAAGGGTGGTGCATTATATCTGGATCTCCATCAAGCAGAAAATATTCTTCTCCTATCCCTCAAGATCCTCCTGCTGTCTTCCTGGCATTTTATCTCATTACTGATGAATACAGCTGTTGCTTTGTGCTGATAAATCAGACAGCCATTCAGGAAAAAAAAAAAAAAAGGAAAGAAAAAAAGGAAAGAAAAAGATGACAGCAGTCAGACAGTGGGATTTTAACCTCTGAGGGTCAGAGGGAACCCATGACCCCATGTAGATTCAGTATGTCATTTAGAAAAAGTAATTCCTTCACTCCATTCAGCTTCCTTCTTCCTGGCACCCAATTAGGTCAGAGCTAGGCTGGTTCAAGGACGGGACAGTTCACATCTATGCACAGTTCCCATCCTGGGCTACATCAAGAGACATGCCGTAGATCTGTTTTGCTAAGCCAAGCTTGGCTTGAGGGGAAAGGCTGAGGCTAGGGTCTGGTCTGTGCATGCCATCACATGGTGCAGGGACAGGTCCTCACCCGTTTTCAAAAGTAGGTATCTTTGGCTGTGTTGATAGCCAGTTTCTGTGGGTCAGGAAGGTGGGTAAAGAGGTTAGAGCCTAAGCAGATGGTTCTGATGGTCTGCAGGAGAGGTCTTACATGAAACTTACCACTGGCTTGTACTTTGCTAAGATCACAGCCACCCCAGAAATCAATCAGTCAATTAAAAGGGTTCGGTATTTCTTATTCCCAGTTGGATGGTCTCCCTTCCCAGAAAGGCTGCAAATTTAGTTTTTCATACCTCCCTTCCGTAGGGGATAGCTCCTTCAAATCCTCTAGGCAGGGCTTCACGTTCAAGAGTTTTTTATACAGAGCCAGGGGAAAGTGAAGATCCACCACTGTGAAGTTGTATATTGCAAGACCACATATGATGCCGATCAAGTGAAACCAGTTGTGTTCTACAAAACACTGCAAAACCACACAGAGAAATCCCAATGAGATACTGTCCCTGGTGCAATGCATAGTGTCCTTCCCCCCAGGCACTAAGAAGCCAGCCCCTGCTTTTCCAACTTGGACAAAAATCACAGGGCTTCCATCAGGTCCCAATTTGGTTGTGAACTCCTTGCTGGAGTGTGGCACAGAACTCAAAATCCGAAAACCAAGCTGTATTACTTTTGTAAGCCATAAGTAGCTGTGAAAATACCATCAACCTTATACACCTTTCCTTTCCTTTGTACATACCTCTGCATTTAAACATCATCAAAGCTTCAATGTTTGCTTTGTACCACAAGAAATTGTGTTAATTCTCTCCCTAACACCCATCCTATTTTCTATTAAAAGCTGATATACAATTGCAGTGCCACCCAGGCAAATATACCAGCATAGCTGTATATTCTATACTATATTTCTTTGCATTTTTACGGTCACACAGGTCTATCAGTCACAGACTGGCTGCCTGTATTTGTTACATGTTGTAAATACACCACTCACGTTCAGTGCTTACACTGACACTATTCTTAGTGTCACAAGACTTGTTTTTACAGCATTAACATGAGGAGTAACTGCTCTGTAATACTGTTTCCAAGTTACAAAAGGTACTGTGTAATTTGCTTCCTTGTAAAATGTAATTACTAAATTAAGAAACCCACCAAGGCAGTTACACCTGAAGGGAAGACTGACAACATTTCCCATCTTGCTACCTAGAAAGGTGAAGAAAAAAAGGACACCACCTCCAGCATAACGCTCTCTGGCAGGTACAGAACTTGCACTCCACACTCTTCCAAATCCAATCAACTTCCACTACAAACCGTGTCTCTTGCTGTTTTAAGAACTTCCTCACAAAGCATTGAGAAGTTTAGAATCTCAAGGAGATAGATAATAACGCATAACTAAATTAATTGATTTCAATGACGTGAACAGCAAGGGAAGCACAGAATTCTAACACCACTATAACTCAAACCTCTGGATCTGTAAAATAGCACATGACTATCACATTCATGATAATAAGGAAATGGCCTCAAGGTGTGCCAGGGCAGGTTTAGATTGGATATTAGGAAGAAATTCTTTACTGAGAGAGTGGTCAGGCACTGGAACAGGCTGCCCATGGAGGTGGTGGAGTCACCATCCCTGGAGGTGTTTAAGAGATGAGTAGATGTGGCACTTGAGGCTATGGTCTAGTGGGATGAAGGTTGGACTAGATGATCCTGGAAGCCCCTTCCAACCATAGTGATTCTATGATTCTAAGAATTCTATTAGTTGTCATCTGATACTTAATACCAGTTTTATCATGGGATAAGGCTAAATAGGAAGAGCCAGCTCCTTAACAAGAACAATTACCATCATTCTACTAAAGTTAATGGACCTATACTAATTTACACTGACTGAAAATAGAGCTCACGTTGTATCATGGGTGGAAAATAAGAGGAAGATTGTTTCTTTCCTATAGTTTGCCACTAACTTTCTTGTCATTCAAATGCAGCACATTATTACAACCTGCATGTATAGAGGGCAAAGGCTTACCGTGTCTGAAAACCACAGCAGGTTTGACTCTGGGTAGTAAGTGAACATGCCATATATGGGGTTAAGGAGTTCTTTTAACAACAGGAGGAAAAATTCCTTTGTGACTCCTCCAGCATCAACAGCTTCCTCACCATCAAAGATGACCTGTAGAAAAAGGAGGTCAGTAACAGGGATGCCTAGCTGAGACTGAGTAAATCAGACATCTGTCTAATTGGGAGCCACGCAAAGCCGTTTGTCCAGCATGCCCAAACTCACTGCAACCCACGAGCCTGTTTCAGTGCTCTGCTTGCAGGGAGGGAAAGGGAACAGAGGGTGGCAAATCAGGTATTTTCAAAATGTTTAACTTGTTATGCAACTCATAAATAAGTTGTCCTTCCAACAACCAAAGCAGCAGCACGACAGCAGCTGATGAATTTTCTAGCAACCCTTCAGAGATAAAACATGTCCTATTGTAAGGGACCTGTTCCTGCAGAAGAGCAAATTGTATAATACCATAGAAACATTTCCTCCCCTTCCCCTTATGCAGTAGGCACACAAGGAGAAGAAACTAAAGCCCCTGTCTGCCAAAACACTCCGGGAGCCGGGGAGGAGAAAGACCCTCAGATTGCTTAGATCAAGTGTCGCCATGTGCTAGGTAGTGGCTTCTCCATATACCTATGGAGAAGCCACTGTCAGTGGTGAAGCGGTAACGTGGAGCAGAGGAAAGGCTGGCAGAAGTGTCAGCTAGATGAGAGGTTGTTAAAGGTGTGGGGAAAACTTACTTTCAGAGGCTTTTTCAAATCAATGTCTGAATGGATGCTCAACTCCCTTAAAGCATCACCAACTAAGTTACTCCTGCGAACATGAAGGACCAGGAAAGGGCTTCTGGCCAGCAGAGGCTCCAGGGTGAGAAGCATGAAGACATTCTGTAAATTTGCACCATTTATTGCAACCTGTAAGTAAGAGAAGGGTGAAAAATAGTTGCTGCTCAGCTCCTTTCTTCCTATGGAAGGAAAACAGTTAAGAATAAAGGAACACCAGGCATATAGTTCACTCTTTTAGTTTGGTTTCCCCAGGATACAAGGATTACATGCTCACTCTGTACAAGTGTGTGCCTGTACGCCTACCTGTGTTCCATCCTGTCCCCCCCAATTTCCCCACACCAACACCTTTTGAGTCCACTGATCAATTCACCGAATCTGAGCAGAGACGAAATTCCTGAACATCTTTTGACATCAGGCAGGTGGGTGGGGAAAAGCATCTTTATTGATGCTCTTACTGAGTCAAGAACCTCAATGTGAACACAGCCTGGTAAAAGTCAGACTCCAGGAGGGAAAGCAGCCTTACTAACATAGCAAGTGAGAAGCCAGTTGATAACTGATCCTGCCAAGGCACCAGGGAATCCATTGCGTACAATTCGAAGCCCCCATCTACATGGATTTTCTGGAGTCAGGTAAGGCAAAAAGTCCAGCCAAAGCATTGCCCATAGTAAAGGGCAAATCCACATTTGCAAATAGTGTTTATAAGTCAGTTAAACCTGAGGCAGAACATTACTGGAAACCAGGCTTCCTCCATTCCAGCCCTCACAGAAATACTGGTTTCTTTGGCCTCTAAGTGGTTGTCTTTGTAAAGAGCCTACCTCTAGGGGCAACAAAACCTTTACCAGCCTGCTGTCCTGCCAAGATAGGGTAGATGCCCTCCCCCTAGCAGAGCACTTTCACAAACTGAGCAGCTCAAAATACATGCAAGAGGGTCAGAAAATGAAAGCAGAAAGTGACTCCAGCTTCCGAGTGTAGCAGGCCAGGCTTCCTCTGCCCTGCTGCCAGATATGTGCTCAAGCAGCCACAGAAAAGTTCAGAGATGGGTATTACATGGAACCAGCACCGTAGCCACGAGTAACATGGCAGTTTTCCACCCTGAAGGAACCTGACAATCAGAGACTTCAAACTTGTTTCTCAGAGAATAGGACGAGTCCCAGATCCCAGCTGCACTGGATGAAGGATCAGTGCTCAATGCTTTGCCCCTCTCAGGAGCCACTCGCATGAGCAATGTCTGGCACTGGGAGGTTTGCACTGGCACAGAGGCCGGCTGTCCTCCTCACAGCCTGGCTGGGAGCTGGCTGGGCTGCCACCTACAGGGTAAGGGCGCTGGAGCTGAACACACTCCTGGAAAGCCTCGGGTCTGCATCTCTCACTGCAAATGCAGGGATGAGCTGCTGACTGCAACCACAGTGTCAGGAGTCTGTCTTCAGCCCTCACTTCTGACAACCCGTGCTCCTGCACCAGGCAGAAACCTGAAAGAAGTGCCCACTTCCCTGAAAGCTTGTCTACTTTTCCAGCCTTTCAGCTCCTCTAATAAAGACTTCACCTTACTACTTATCCTTGGACTATCATAAATACACAAGCACTCCTTCCCTATACAGCTTAAATTTCCACCGCATGCACATCTGGCAGTTCTAATGTTACCAAACATTTTGAAGTGAAAGACAACAAGCACTGCCCCTGAAACATCCAGGGCAAAGAGGTTTTCCAGGCTACTCTGCTCTCCTGCATCATGGAAACAATGAAGTGCTGCACACAGTAACTTCCAGTGAACACCCTTCCTTGCAGACATCAATGCAAAAGGCAGAGAAAAGGAAGTGGGGTGGGAAAATTGGGAGAGAGAAGGATTACCTGCATCTGGAGTTCTGCATCTGTCTGTAACATCTTGGTTTTAGCCTGAGCATCAAAGATGAAAGGATAAGAGCACAGTGTCACAGCATCCTGCAAGAAAGGCAGGCAGATGGGTTCTTATCTACGGCTTCCATGGCACTTCTTTAAATAACAGTTATGAAAAACAAATTTCTTACCTGCATGATAGATGGTCTTACTTTCTGTGAAGAAAAGAAAGAAGTATGAAAATCTTTTACTCATTTGATTGTCCTGCATTTTTTTTTGGACAGACTAGTTCAAAGGTGACCCAAAGAAATTTTTTCTCCTCTGGGACCAAGAGCCCTGTTCTTTTCTTCTTAAAGCCTGAGAACTTCCTTCTCAAGAAAATGCACAAGTCTAGTTCAAAACTTGAACATCAAACATTACGAAGAGGACTAACTGGCACAGAAGCCTATGTTAGCTGCCATTGGTGAAACTTAAAAAGAAAACCAAGAAAACTACCTCCAAGGCAGAGACCATAGAAAATAACAGGAGAGACCATAAGGCCGCAACAAGACAATATAACACCACTCCTGCAATGCAAATTACTTCTCTCATTAGCCATATTAATGCATTTTAAACTATTTTTAAATATCACTGTTAACATAAATTTGAGTCAATATTTTGTTGTTCTGCTCGCTAAAAATAAGCACAGAGCAGCACTATTTAAATGATGGAAAGTAGGGGACAAGGGACACAGCACAAAACATTTAGAAAGTCCAAAAGAACACACACAGAAATTCATGCTACAGTCAGTTTTTACTCTTGCAGCATCCCTTGGAGGATGTTTTTTGGTGTTTTCTGACACTTGGGATTCCTTTCCTTGCTAAACAATCTCACTGGGTTCCTACACAGTATATTCCAGCCCTCAGTTTAGTCATCTCCCTTCTTACAGATGGGAAAGCGAGGCATAAAAGAGGTGAAGGGTCTTACCCAAGATCACCCAGCAGGTTACTGGAAGAGCCAGGAACAGAACCCACATCTCTTGAGTCTTGGTTCAGGCCCCTAGCCAGAACGCCACACTGCCTCCTCTTACAGAGCAACATTTTAAGATCACTGGCTACATTATTCACAATACCTGCCTAAACAGTAGAAGTAAAGGGCAAAAATTATAATTTTAGAATACAGGATTTGGCTCCTGAGGTCTCAATTACATTAAAAGGATCCAGTGACTGAATTAATCCCCTTGTGCAAGGACTGAATGAAATTCACAAGAATAATCACAAGAGATTGTTGCAAGCGTTAAATATCATTAGCTCCAGCTCTTCTGCCAGGCTTATTTTAAATCAACTTGGTCAAGCCACTCAGTACCCAAATCTGAGACTTAACATACAGATGCTCCTACACTGAATACATTACACTCATTAAAAGATATTAAAAATACAGATCTACAACTAGAGACACAAACATGGACAGCTATTTCATGACTATACATGAAACCTCTTACCATTCCAGCCTGATTTAAGAACCACATGAGATAATCCTCCTGAATATCCACCAAGTTGGAAATCTCAGGAATATAAAACTTATCATATTCTACATGTTTAACCTTCTGATTCACCTAGTGGAAAAAACAAATGTTTTTTAGAAAACGGATATATTCAGCATTTTTCTTAGAACATCCAGGTTTGCTTTCATAAAATCAATTACAGCAGCTTGCAAAAACAGGACTTGGAAAGTCTTGTAAAAACACATGGCTCCTTGTATTTTTGGACAAACCCAGGAATTGAAATAAACCTCTTTCTCACTTATTTTAGTTCCCTCTCCTCCTCACCCACACTACCCAGCAACAATATAGTGGGAGCAGAAAGCATCAATTTCCTCCTCACTCTAGAGGGGTTGGACTAGATGACCTTTAAAGGTCCCTTCCAACCCAAAACATTCTATGATCAAGGGACAGGTATTTGTGATGCCACAGCACACTTTCAGGTGGCTCAGCAGCAGCACTCTTCAGGGTCATTTTTCCCTAGTGTTTGAGACAGGACTAAACAACCTTCAAGTGCCTTGAATTCAGGAAAGCCACTAACATCTTCCTCATGGGGTGTTTTGGGGGACAATGACAGAGCTCACAAGTCAGGGCCATGACCACTCTGCCCCTGCCAGTTGGCAAACAGCAGACAACGCAGAATCATCTTGTGCCAACACATGTCCAGGCTTTTCTCTTACCTTGTGGAGTTTCTCCAGAAGTCTGAGAGCAGCTGTAATGTAGCTACTGAACAGGACTGGGATCAACAGCGTCTTTCTTCCACTGAGGAGGTAAACCACTGCACCTTTATAGAGGTCCACTAGCCTGAGGAAATATCTTGGGCACACCTGAGACCACCAGTTATCTGGAAAACAGAGAAACATCATTATAATTCCTGAATTAAAGACCAGAGTAACCCCTAAATAAAGAGCTACAGCTGAAAATAGGGAAACAAAGATTGTTTCCAAGAATTTCCCTATTTCTGTCCTAACTGCAGCAACATGAAAGTGAGCAAAGGGTGAGCTAGACAGCAGAAATTGAAAAGCTCTTCCCCTTCCAGTCTCATACCACCACCCCAGTCACTAGCCAGCCCCAATTCCTGACCAGTTTGAGAGCCTGAATTCAATGTTTTTCAATCTTCAATTCAAAGATATTGTTTCAACTATTTTGTATTTCAGATACCATGATGCTGTGGGCAAATCGTTGTCTTATGAATTATAAGAAAGTAGTTGCCTGGGTAGCTCTCTGTAGTACCATAGACTTTTCTAGCAGGAGTCAGAGTATGTCTCCTGGTACATCTGCAGTAAAGGTCTGAACTTGCCCTCTTTAGAACAGCTGATTTCTTTCTTGCCAAGGACAGGTAACCCTTACCTCTCCTCTGAAGGGACCCTGACTATTAACTTCTTTGCTAGATCCAAGCCATCTGCAAAGTAGAAGCTGGAGCCTGGGAAACCATGTCAGCTGTTAGAAACAAACACCAATTTATCTTCTCAAGTGTCAGCACAAAAATAGATTCTGGCAGGCAAAAGCATGAGAATCCTTTATATTTCTGTATGCTAACATCAGTGGACTACTCTGAGCAGAGGAGGAAACTTGGTACCAAAGCCTCTTTGAATAATAAAAAAAAAAACAACAAACCCAAACAATAAATCACTAAACCCCAAAATAAATTTCACTGGAGCAATGCTCCTTGAGGTCTGAATGCATTACATAGCGTTTTACTAAATCTCGTATTATTGTGTATAAGACAACCTTAAGAAACAGAATAAGATGATAAAAAAAAAAAAAAGCTTAGCAAATGTGAGTAGCAATCATTAAGCAGTGTATGTTCTGCTTAGCTGAAAGCAAGCTCAAAGGAAATAATATCAGCAGATATTAGAAGATTCAGAAGTGGTAGAAGAGCTGGGGTGTTCTCAGCTTGGTCATGGACCAGCCAACAGGTTTTTCTGCACCTTATACAGGACAAAGTAACTTTATATTATATTTAGTATATTCTTGTATTTACCTTATACAGAAAGGATATTCTAATGTGGATAAGACGTGATTAATTTTAAGAGAATAAGATCATCTAATCTTCATGATATATAAAAATCTAAGTTCACATAGAGGCATACAAATTGATCTGGAACCAAGTCTCTGAATGTAGGTAAACTAGATAAATTAGATTAACCTCTCTAGTGAGTGTTCTTTGAAGTGATATTTTACTTCTAAATCAAACTTTTAAATTCTCGTCCTGAATTTTCTGTCTCATTTATTATCCACACCATCGTAAATCTTACATGTTTTATATGGGAACATATCTTGTTAGTTACAATAACATCTTACCTGCATGACACATTCTTCATTTCCTCATAGTTCATGTTTAAAATCCAAATTTTATGTTTATAATGCTTTTGCATGGGAACATAGGTTTTGGGGGGAGGATTCCTTTTGGAGCCCTTTTGGTTCCCAGCTGCTTTTTAGAGGAGACTGCTTCGTAACAACACCGTTATCGCAAATAATGCCCAATTATCATTGCAGCCATTGTAACAGACTGGAAAAATTAAGCCAACACAAAAACATGACTAAAAAACCTGAAAGCAACACTTTGCGTCCCAGCTGGATACTGAGAGCAACATGCATCTTAAAAGCCAGCTTCTTACCAAGAACTTTGCTGGGGTTGGTATCTAGGCGCAGAATAGCCATTGCTAGAGGGAGCGTTAAGGTGATATAATACTTGGAGTCTTGGAAGGGTGGGAATTCAGGGAGAATCAGATAGATCCTCATTGCCTCAACATCTGGTGGTGAGCTGGACAGCTGAGGAATCAAAAAACTTTCAAAGCTCTTCAGTATCTAGAGGAAGACAAGACAAAAGATGACAATTTATCCTGGGTGACAGAGCACCTACAACATAGATGATGTGTTAAGAACTGATGAAATGGAACACGCTCAGAATGTGTGGACAGCTTTTGCTGATGACCTCTTAAAAACACTCCATAGGACAGGACTAAACTCTGTTTTTTCCAAAATGCATGAATGGTTGGGATAGGCAGGCTAAAGGTCAGTTAATCCATCATTAAGGTTACAACCCTGTTTTGAAAGTCAAAGTAAGAGTAAAAAAAAAAAAAAAAAGCTATAAAAATTACATCAAGAAAATGTCATGGGAAACAACAGAATTTCATCCCACAGCTTTGCACTCATGAAAAAAATCCAAGTTAGAATAAATTATACAACCATAGAGTATTCAACTCCTGACATGCAATAAATGAGAACATGGTCATTATTTACAAATATAACATACACAGAATTCATTTCAGCATCCATTTCAAGTATTAAACACTATGAGATAAAACTTTTTTAAAAACAAGTCTGAGACATTCTGAGAAGGTGAAAGTCAGCCCAGATGAACGGAGAACTTTCCATTGATATCATGAAGGATCTGGCCTGCAGATTTGTGATACAGCCCTTCCCCAGAAAGCTGTTACTCACACGTTACAGAGGGACAAAGCTTTTATTTCCCCCCTGAATACCCAAAACCCCAAAAGTGCAATACCTGGTCTAGGAGAATGGAGTGCTGAGAGTTCATCAGCTTCTCAAACAGCACTCTGGTGGAGTTCAGATCGATTCCTGGGATCTTTGGACTGGTTTTAAAATGTTCATCGATCCTTTAAAAAAAAAAACCAAACAAAACAAAACACACACACACAAACGCCAACAAAAAACAGGCAGAGAGGTATAAGTTTAAGGAAGAGACACCGTTACCTGTGTATTGGCATGGCCTGAGCAATGGATAAATGACCTCTGGGGAATTAATGAAACTAGAAACAAAGCAGAAATTTGAGTCTTCTTGCTAAAGACAAGATGAACAACTCTTCTTCCTTCTGAACTCCTCTGGGCCCTGGTTAGGGTCGGGGTTCTTGCAGAGAAACACTTTATTGAAGTCTTTGACTTCTTCAGGATGCCTTCACTGACTGAAGAGCCTGCCTAGACAGGCCAAACTGCTTAAAAACCTATAAAATACCTATCTAGCACATGTATCAGGATCCTCTGTGTTGTCTTCCTATACACTACTGGTACAGCAAAGCCTGTTTAATCACACCCAGTAAAAAAGGTGATACATAAAAAGGCATTGACAGCTATACAAGGGGACATCAGATGAGGGTTTTCAAAGGAAAACAAGGGAAGTGATTCAGAGTAGCCTTTTGGCAATTCCATTCTCAAGTTTTCTAAAACTAAACAATGATCACAATCAAAACACAGCACAGCTGACAGTCTTCACATGGCTTTTAGTTGTAAGAAACATGTGCTGTCCTTTCTGCTGTGCTTGAAAGGCTGTAATTTACTCAGGCTACCTGTGTAAGACCGATAAAGGCAAGCCTGCAGAGGACAAGCCAGATGTAGAAACACTGGAGGTCCACTGCAGCAGGTAAGTTACCTGCTCAGCATCTAGAGCATGACCATCATCTGTAGCAGAGGCTCTCAGTGCCCATAAAACCTTGCAGTTACTATGAAAAAAGGTCATTGCTACAATTCCACTGACCTCAAGGCTCCCAAAACCGTTACTTCTCAACTGAGACTGTGCTGCATCAGACACACTGAAGGAAAAAGCAGCTATTAGAGATGGGCTGCGTTTGTCAGACTGCTGGTGCCACTCTAAGGACAGGAGAAGCTAAACACAGCCACGCTGCTACTGCAGGCTGGTTCCATAACAGCACCAGCACCAGCACCAGGCTGGAAAGAGCTCCTCGGAGCCCGACTGCCATGGGCAGCACTAGTATTGGAGTGTGCCCAGTCACACAACTGTGGAAAAGCTGCTTTTCCATCTAACCCTGAGTGCCACAGTGCTGTGCTGCAGACAGGCCTAGGTGGTGTTAGGATACCGGAGGGACAGATGAGGGTATTTCTGTCAAGTCCACTGTGACATAAGGCTCCACAAATAAAGGTACATGGTTAAATATAGCCTCACTTGAGGGTACGGTGGCGTCAAATTTTATCATTCATTTGGTCAAAGACTTTCTGTAAAAGGTCAGCCCTGCACTAGCCAAGACATCACTAAAGTGGAAGCAGAATTGCACCGGGGTGACGAAGGCGTAAACTCTACTCATTTCCATATTCAGAGGAGATGCAGGACTAGTTCACTGACTCGGCTTGGACGGCCCAACAAGTGTTTTAAACCAACATGACAACTCTCCTGATGCAGTAACAGACTGCCTTGTCACAACACTAGAGAAAAAAAAAACATTGGACAAGTGGAAAAACACAAGAATAATGAGCAAATTGTTTTCGTTTTCAGGTTGCTCTTTGAAAATATTACTCAAAAGATTACTCAGAGTAACTCAGCTTTTCTTCACGTAGTTACAGGTCATTTACTCATCACACTACCATAAAAAAAATTCTCCTCCTCCTCATCTTATGCACAGGCAACACAGTCCTTCCCAACCTGCAGCCTGACTCAGCTGTACATATTACATCCTTGCCACCACCTATTGTCGGTTACACCCATTTGAAATTCCTGCTCGTATAAGCAGGAGCACAAAACTTGCCCCAGCTGATGTCACCTAAAAGGAAAGTGCTTCTATGCTGCCTCAGATGTATTTTTCAAGAGCAGCCCGTGTTGAAGCACACATCCACACGCATCAGTCCCCACCAGCTAGCTCGGCTAGGAAGAGACTACTCGGATACCTGGCATTGCTCATTCTCTTAACATTGTATTTCTAGCCCTCTCTTTCAAACATGCTGATAGCCATTTCACAAAGAAAAATAACAGTTGTGACAACTCTAAAGAATCTGTGCCACGTACAGTACACTCACTTTCTTAGACCGTTTGCCTTCCTTACCCAGCTCTGACCATCTGACCCTTTAGTGAACATTCTACCCCCGTCTCCTGTTTGATCAGAAAAATCAAGTCCTACTGCAACAGTGAGCGGAATAAAGGGATTCCAGTCCGCCCCAAGGAAAAGCCACACTTCCATAAGTTTGCCACTTACTTCTTCTCCAAGAAGCTTCCATTCCAGCAGGCAGCTGAGGACAGTATCTGAACAACATTACTGTTGGCAGCAAGAGGAAAAAAGAAAACAGAGGTTATGAATAGATGTCTCAACAAATCTTTTCAGCTCTCTTCCCTTCCTTCTACGGGACTGGAACATCTCTCTTATGAGGAAAGGCTGAGAGCCCTGTGGCTGTTCAGTCTGGAGAAGAGAAGCCTGAGAGGGGATCTTAGTGTTTACAAATCTCTGAAGGGTGGGTGTCAAGTAGAAGGGGGCAGTCTCTCTTCAGTGGTGTCTTGTGAGAGGACGAGAGGCAATGGGCACAAATTAGAACACAGGAAGTTCCACCTCAACATCAGGAAAAACTTCTTTGCTGTGAGGGTGAGAGCCTGGAACAGGCTGCCCAGAGAGGCTGTAGAATCTCCTTCTCTAGAGACTTTCAAAACCCACCTGGATCTGTTCCTACATGGCATGCCTTGGGTGATCCTGCTCTAGCAGGGGGGTTGGACTCAATCTCCAGAGGTCCATTCCAATCCCTACCATTCTACGGGAAACAATGTCAGGGTCACCCCTTCAGAGGTATAGAAGGTAAGCGGTTCATTTGGGATCACATAACAGCCCTCCTTTCAGAGAGGACATTAGCAGTGTCCTCCTTCCACCTACTCCGCCCTTCTCATCACAAGCACACAGAGGAAGGAATTTAATCGGTCTGTTTACAGGTTCTTGCTCCTTTTCATGAACTCTAAGCACACAATGAAGGACAACTTTAAAATCCGTTTCCCACCCACCATTTGCAATGTTCTGTGGCAGCCTCAAATTCCTCTGGTTTTCCTCAGAAGCTCTAACCTGGCAGCCTCGTGACTGGCAACTCTCCTTCCCTTGGAAACAACCAAGAACCACACTTGAGAGGGCTGCTAAATTTCAAGTGAAAGCATGGCACGGAAGCCAACAAAATTATTTAAATAAAACTTTCAACAAAAGGCTTGTCCAGTGCCACAATACCTACTTGACAGAATTAGAACTGTTCTTTTCTAAAAGCTTTTGCCTCCAGACATCTATAGTTTCATCATTTATTAAACAGGTGTAACGTGTTTCATTTATGGTCCGGAAATCATCAGCAGGCAAGGAATTCTGTGAGAAGATACAGATTTCAGCAAAGACAAGGCTTGTAAAACAATTCCTTCTTATCCACAATCTCTGTTTTCTATATATAACTGATAGTCTCTTCAGTGTGGTCTCTGTACAGGTTTGGTTAGGATGCCGCGGAATTACTAACAAGTCCGCAAGGAAAGGCAAGGTAAAGGTATGGAAAAAACACAAGATCATGAAACACAATTTAAAAAGAGAAAAAATTTAAAAATAACATATTCTTTCCTTAGATGTACCAAGCCCTGTTAAATACTGTCATATATAACTCTGGGCTTAGTGCATATATTCTAGACCTGTTTCCGTGCCTCAAAAGTGTATGTCAAACACTTCTTGAAATAACTAAGATGACAGAAGCAGAAAAAACAACTCAACATTCAGCCCTCCATCCAGCATATCTTGACAAAATCCCAGTGTATGTGGCCCACAGCCCTACTCTCTCACCACACAGAGCCCACAGTCTCAGGAGGAAAGCAGCCCCCAGCTTCCAATCCGCAAAGGAGACGGGACTCCTCTCCCTGCTGATCCAACTGAAATCAGTGTCTTCCCAATGGCTCTTTGATGTGCCTCTAAAGGAAGGCAGCTTTGAGCTGCTCCTAAAATGCTGTGAAACCCTTTAACAATTGTTGTCGTTGGTGAGGTTTGTAGGGCAGACCGGACTTCAAAACAATACTTCATTCTTGGGACATAATACTCAAATCAAAAGATGCATTGTGAAGGCGGCGACAAGGGAACAGACTTGAGAAGATACATTTGTTTTACCTCGTATTTGGAGCAAAGCACAAACGTTTGGTCTCCTCCAGAGAAGATATGTTTAACAATGTGATATTTACAGGCATCTGCTGAAGAAAAAGACATGGTTGTGTTAAAGGTTGATAAATGCAAGTTCCTACTCCTACGTTTGCCCTGCCAGCATCTCAGATTTGACACCACAAGGATCACCTATGTCCCTCAAAGACCACGCTGAAATCAGTTGGAACTGAAGCACTGCAGCTCTTCAAGATACATGGGGCCTGGGAGAAGGGAAAAGTTGTAACCGCAATGGGTTTTTTTAAGAGAAATCAAAGCCCGTGG
Source organism: Baryphthengus martii (assembly GCA_013396935.1). NCBI lineage: Eukaryota > Metazoa > Chordata > Aves > Coraciiformes > Momotidae > Baryphthengus > Baryphthengus martii. The sequence goes on from VWZK01020243.1 coordinate 421,276, forward strand.
AAATCAGTATTAGTACAAATTCATGAAGGCTTAAGATCACCAAATGTTGAGTTCAGTCATGAAAAGAAAAAGTGAGAGGGCATACATTAACTGACAGAGCAAGAGGTCACTCAATAAAGTCCATAGAGCAATTGGGATGGGAAGATGGGTTTCTTTTGTTGTTTCAAGAACCTCCACAGAACAATGTCAAGATGTCTTTAGACAGCCACAGATGAAGTGCAATTATTTAGGTCCATTCGTGACTCCAACTCACGCGCAGTACGTACCAGGTTTCCCTGAGAGCTGCCCATTGTGAGCTGCCCAGTAACCCTTGACAGGAGAGGGACACTTAACATTGCAAGTGTGCCCCGTTCCCAGCTGGCCTCTTGTTCCACAGCCAAATGCATAGATCATTCCTGAAGAAGGCACAAAGGCTAAAGTGTGATGTCTGTAAGAGAGACGGGTATAAAGTTTGGGCCTTGCTTAACAATTAAAAGAAAAAACACACAAACACAGACCAAAATTTATTCTCGGTTCCCCTAGGCCAGAAGCCGGTGCAAAGCAGCATCTTTAGCACCAATGCTCAGGTTTTACCACCTGATGGCACTAGTTTATGGGACGGAGCTCCTTAGGTGGAAGTGACAAAACGTAGCTTGTGCCAGCGTAGAGCTGGGATCAGGCTCACAGACAGAATTAGCTTAGTCATTTGCTAAGCCTGTAGGCATCAAAAGGCAACACCGTAGCACCAGTGTTACTATCATTCTTCTCATGAAAGAGGTTGGAAACTTGTGACCAAAGGTGCTGCTGCTCCAAAGTCTTGCTGAATTATTAAGATGGAAAGGTATCTTTTACCAGCTTACAGCACAGGGAACAACTCCAATTTAAAAACAACTTCCTTCAAAGGGCCTTAAAATTCTCATGGGAAATAAAATCTAAATTAACTTAGTTTTGACATGTAGGATGGAGAAGCAATACTATTCCCACTGTTTACAAGACTTAGTATTACCATTAACCTCCACCAAAGATAGTTTCTGACTGCACACAGGACTCACCTGCCACAAGCAATCTGGGATACTTCACTGCCCATTAGTTCCAGAACTCTTCGGGGGTTCACTTCATCATTCATGGAGTCATGTCCCAGTTGCCCGCAGGAACCTGCACCGAACGTGAACACCCCTCCACTCTGTTAGCAAATCAAACAGCATATTCTCCATTTAGGGACCCATAACCCAGCAGTATCTCTCTGACTCCAGTTTCAGTACAAGCCCAAGCTTAGGCAGAGATTTCTGGGCATTTGCAAAGGATTCAGAAAAAACCCCACCCTGGATTCTGATAATGCAGCTTCCAAATAGCTACCTTGCCACCCATCAGTGATCAACAAAATTATCTTCAGGTACGTCTACATTAGACAAGCTTCCCCCCACCATTACCAGATGAGTCTGAAATACCAATGGGTTTTAAACATGGTTGAGTAGCACCCATTTCCAAAATACTTTACGCCCATCTCTGTCAGCTGCTGATGTGACTAATGTTTTTCTTTGAAAAAGAACTTCTACAGAACTTATCTTCTACAATGGTGTTTTTCCCACAGGAATCCCAAAGTCAGTTGTTTAACTCATTTTACAGTGGAAAACACTGAGGCATCAAAAAAGGAAGTGAAACCTAGGAAGTGGCAGAGGCAAGAACTGAGCAGTGATCTTCCAAATCCTAGCCCTGTCCTCTATCCACTAAACTATGCACCTCTTGGAAACAGCAGGATTGGAACTGGAAACCTCCTGTAAATGCTGTGAGTGATTGCTAATTTTCAGTTAAATACCCATTTGTTTTGGCTTGCATTTCATTCTCATGCACAATATCACTCTCTTTTCATCTTCTAACAAAACACTGTTTTCACCCCTTTGGATGGATGTTTGTTAATTTTTATTTATTTTTTTTGCTCAAAGCTAGTTTCTTTGGAGTAGTTCACCTGAGTTTTACTATCCTTATGGATTACTAACATCTTCAAAAACTGCAATGGATCACGTTGGTAATGAAACAGAATAGATTATAAGACTATACTTTCCATTTAGTTCCTTTTACTGGGGTCAGATGGAATACAGTTAAGCAAATCTGTGGTTTTCTACCATTAACCAGGAAGCTAATGTGAAACCAGCAAGCAGGCGAGGCAGCAGCCAGAGTTCCCAAGTTAGCATCTTTACCTTTGTCAGAACTGCTGTGTGTTCCTCTCCACAACTGATGTAAACAACCTTCTGAGACCGCAACAGCTTCACATGACAAGGGGATTCTCGGTCTGCATTGAAGACAAAGAAAATAAAGGAGCTGTTTCATAAACACAAACCTAAATGTCTGAGAAAACCACTGGCAGTCTGACTTTCAGATGTAGTCTACGTGCACAGTGGAAGCTTTAACAACTGTGTGGGGAAAAAAAAAATAAAAAAAAATCATAAAAATCATGTCATTGAGTACTGCTGCTTTCCCTCTCCAATCCTTAAAAGATTTGTTCCAGCTCAAAGAGAATTGTTTAGAGCAAGAATGCAAATATTAAGAAACTTGTATAAACTCCACGTGCATTTGCAGTTTGGGAGGTATGATGAGCACAGCCTAGCTCCACCCTCCTTCTTCAGCCTCATGCTCCATTCCAGACTCCTCACTGATTACTGTAAACAATTTTTTTTCCAAAAAACTTGCGTAGATCTTTTCCATACAGAACAATCCTGACACGGGGGAGACACTAGCGCAACACACAAGCTGAATCCCACAGTGTATTTAAATGCCTAGCCTGCCTTCTGCTGTCATCCTTTAAGCAGATCCTCCTACTTGCAGAGTCTAATCACTCCCAACCATTAAATGATGCTTTTCTCCCTCACTGACAGTCTAATCATTAGAAGTGGGTCTCTTGAGGATGAATACACTAAGAAAGGTTACATGTTTTACTGATGGAAAAATAAAAGCTACGCATTACAAGGAGCAATGGGCACCGCAAAAGAGTTAGATATTAAGAGAAGAAGCTGCTTACTATGTACCAACAAAAAAAAAAAAATCAGCTTCCTACCTACAGAAGTTATCTATTTTTTTAAGATTCTTACCCAAGGATTTGACAGGTGCTTTATTCTGGGTAGTGAAAGGAAAACGGTCACGTTTTCATGACTTCAGAAATGAGAGCAGATTTTTTGCATTTACTTTGTTCCATATTTTAGCGCTCTGATCTTTATTTTGACAGGAATGACACTTCTTACCTCTACAGCATAATTGTTCAAGTAACAGTGCTGCAGAATACTCATTTTGTAGACTTTGCTGTTCATGTTCACTAAGCACAATTCACACTGTCTTACCATGATTCACTTCCCATCAATATCATATATTTAGTAAAGTGCCACATATCGAGGGGTAAGCAGAGTATGATCCCTGGCCACCACAGCTTCACAAGCAGATGCCCTTTATATGTTCATTTAAGATTAGCCCCATGTCAAAGCAAGCCTCTCATAGATAAAGCGCAGCTTTGTTCAACTTAGAGGCATTTATCTGCCAGTTTACATGGAAAAGAACACAGCTGCTCTTGCCCTACATCAGCTCTGGCTTACGTGCAGTATAAGACAAGAGAATTCGACCATTTTTGAGAGAACACAAGTTAAGTTACAAGTCTTACAATTGTTTCATATTTCTAAAAGTGTAAAGGAAGATGAAATGATACATACAACATACGAGTCTCCTTTGCTAAACTACAGGTTTGTTTTGAGTAATTGCTTTAAATGCAGTTCAGTTGGTAGGGTGGGTTCTCCAAAAGACATCAGTCCATTATAGAATGTATAAGGAAATAGATATAAAGTATAAAAAATGCGAGGCAACATTTTTCTCGTGTAATATACAGAGTTTATGTGCTACTACGTTATGCAGCGTAACACTTGCAAACATATACACCTTATGTGCTCACTCATACAAAACCAAGAACCTATGTAACACATTCACACTCAGCAACTTGCCTACATATTTAAAGCTATTCAGCAACTACACAGGAAACAATAAAGAGGTCGATTTGAAGCTCCAAAGAAAATCATCTACTCCTGTGCTTTTGCAAAAAGTTAAAAATGTGTTAACAACAAGCAAAGGAGATCTGGGCTTCTCAGACTAGTGGCAATGTCATATCTGCTCTTCAGCCTCATTTACAACCTATCCTCAAGTCAGTTGATGGCTGGGCTTCACTGAACATGGCCACTGGAAAAAAAAGCTAACATGGGCCCTGTGTCTGGAAAATTGTGCAACAAATAAACCAGACAACAGTTTACAGTACTGAGATGCTCTGTGTTGCCATTATTTTGTAGCATGCAAATGCTCACCAGTCAAAAACATGTTGGCAAACAAGGGGATGTGTTCAGCCTGCTGTTCTGCAGGGAGAGCCTTTGCTCCACACCAATTTCAAATAAAACATGGACAAAGCATTTTTGAGAAGGAAGAAAGGATAAGAGCTCTTCCTCTGATGCCTGCATGTTGACACTCAAAATTTGAAAGACCTTTCTTTTTGACTTTCCCCACTTCCACTAACATCCACAAGGGAAAAAAGAGCGTTTCTGTTCTTACTAAGTATGAAAAGCCTGCAGAGTCCATCAGAGACTATTCCTCTGCCCTCTCCTCCCAAGAGGAGTTGCTGAAGATTCCGTACCAGCTCAGTAAAAACATACTGTCAATGCAAAAACAGATACTATGCCAAAAATGTCCATCCTTCTTTCATGTATGAGCATAATTTAATACCTCGTTCATCACTTAGTCCCAACTGTCCTGAGCTGTTCTTCCCCCAGCCAAACACAGCTCCTGAGAGAGACAGGGCAAAACTGTGGGCTCCACCTGCAGCGACCTGAGCCAAAGGGATCCCATCAAGAGACTTCACACGTTGTGGACTGGCTTGGGATGGACATTCTTTGCCCAAGCCCAGTTGACCATAGCTGTTCTGCCCCCATGTGAAAAACTGGCCATCTGAAACAAGGAAAGAAAGAATAGCAAGTAAAAGTTGATCAACAGAAAAGCAAGCAAATAAATTAAGCAAGATATTCTTTGCTAAAATAAAAGCAACATCTGACACCACCGGGAAAATAAACAGACGTACAACTAATTACAAAATACAACACCAGACCGCTATACCTTAATCAGCTTAACAAAGAATGGTCCATGTTGCATACAAAAGAGTAATGGCCCACACAAAGAAATTAATTACACACATTTTTCTACATCGGGATGGAAAAGTTTTAAGTGTTCCTGACATCATTCACCAGTGAGACAGTGGGTGGCCAATATGTAACATTTTTTTTCTTGACAGTATTGGCAAAGCTCTCCTTCAATATTCACGGTACCGGATCCATTTTATAGTCTCCTATTTGGCCTGAAAGCAGTTGGGACAGGGATGTCCTTGGTTTACTATGCAGAAATACTCAATCTTGGACATCGTGCAAAATAACAGCACGAGTCTTGGTAACAAATAAGGAATGTTACAATACCTGCTGCCAAAGCCAGGCAATGCCAATTTCCACAGGAAACCTGCAGTATTGTCTGTTGGTTCAATTTCTTTATCAACCTAAAGAAAACAACAGTATTTTAGAATGTGTCCACAAATACAGTATCACCTTAGGTCATAACTGTGCTTTCCATCCAAGTATTTGTTCTGCACATTCACACACCCTATGGTTTTCAGACTGAGGAACAGTCTTGACAGTGATACAGATCCACACATAACAGACACACATCTGTGGAGACCTTTAGACACTTTGATGGCTAAGTCCAACTAAGTTCCCTGTTATAACACTGAATCTAGCCACCTGGAAGTGGTGAAAATAGTTGGTTCTTGGTGTGTCTCTCACTATACTTTTTCAGGCATTAGCATTTTTCGTGCTGTCAGGGCCTAGCAGTTCCGATGAGTTACAGCACCAAAACCTCTTCAGTGCTGTGCACAGAAAATAGCATGTCAAAGGTTCAAGTTACTTCACAAAAATGTTATTTCTAACACGGTACTACCACATTGACATGTGAGCCTGTTTTTAGAGTGGAACTCTTTGCTCCTCGTGCACCTCCTTGCTGTAGAAAACAGAATGGCGTTTTTCATCGAGAAAGCTGAGCACGCTCAGATTTTCTTTTCAGTGCCCTAGGCACCCACGGGCAGGTCTGTCCTGCCCAAATCTCCTGAGGACTTGTCCGAGTCCCAGGGGGGCCTCAGGGAGCACCAGTACAATATGGAAAAAGAAGAAAACCACCCTAACATCTCTATGTGACAAGCGACCAGTTAGTCCCCCTCAGAGAAAGCAATGCTCCCATTGACCCCTGGCTGGAAGGCAAGCAACCCTTGATGCATCAGCTCCAAGAAGCTGCCTTAAGAAAACCTGAACCTTAAAAATGTACCTTGGTACCATCACTGCGTCTTCTATAGTGGTGAGGCCCAACTGTCCATCGCTGCCGGCGCCCCAGGAGAAGAGCTGGCCCTGGTCACTGAGCGCCACGCTGTGAGACTCCCCACAGGCCACGTGCACGATATGCTGCCCGGCCAGGGCTCCAATTTGCTCTGAGGAAAACAGAAAACCTCTCTGGTCACAGGATTCATCTCACACTGACATGCAGACATCAGGTCTGGGCAAATCTGCAAAGCCATTCAGATAGGTGCACTAATCACCAGTTTAGTTTTAAAATCTTTCCTACAAGAGGTGAGCACCAGGTTTTTATTGAAAACACGTAGCTGCTGAGCTCTTCTAAAGGCCTTGTCTGCAAATCCTAGGAAAAAGGCAGGTGTTCAAAAAACATGCAGATGTGGCACTTCAGGACATGGTTCGGTTGTCATGATAGTGTTTAGCAGACGGTTGGACTTGATGATCTTGAAGGTCATTTCCAACCTTAATGATTCTATGACTGTCTACAGACAGCCTCACAGATCAGGGAAACCTATCAGGTTATTTAAGAATAACCAGACTTCCCAGAGGTTTCCTCACTCAGTTTTGATGTGGGGATCAGCCAGGACCCAGAAGCTGGCAGACCCCATAAAGCATTTGATCTTCCACAGCTCATGTCCAATGAAGACAAGTCACCCACAAAGGGAATGAGCTCTTCCTCCAAAGCTGGTCCCTGCACACCTCCAAACACACAACCTGAGTCTGACAGAATGACAAGTGTGGACATTATGGAAGGCCAGGGCATCCGTAACACAGCCTGGTTTGCTACCTGCAGCACAACTGAGCTAATTTCTCCCATGAGAAAGCAGTATTTGCCACAGTAAGTATACATGTCTCATTTGCTGTGGAAGGATTTCTGTGAGCTGCCCCTGAGCCACTGGAGCACCTTGGGGAGGTGAAAGAAGACTCCAGTGGCCAAAAGATCAGCATCAGGAGCTAGGGGAGGCAGAACTCCAACCACAGCAGTGCTACAACTGAAGAAAAAGTGCCCTGAGGTACCAGGAAGCTGTGGCAAGGACTGCACAGCAAGGGCTTCACACATTGGGACAAAGAGATAATATCCAACAGGTTTAGAAATCCAGAGCGGTTGCTGCTGTCCCCACAGACTCCATCTTAAGTTGAATTTGGTTATACAAAGCTGACCTTGCTCTGTGTGCCATCCCAGGGGACTAATAAATACCAACTTGTTTTGAAAGGCTGCCCTGTGTCATTGAAAGCCTTCCGTGGCTGCACTGTTCACACAAGAAGCAGAGTACAGCCTCTCCTGGATTGCTGGATGAAGATCTTTGCCTTATGTACATATATCACCCATCCCACCATTCCTAAGACCCCGTCAAGTGCAGCTTGCCTACAAAGTCATGAAGAGCTGTAAACACCAAACAGTTTAAGTTTTACATGCTCACATCTCTTTCTACAGCTGGAAAAAAATCCAGCCTTCTTCTGGGAGCACAGACTGCTCAGGAAGTCCAAGAAGGGTCCCAGTTCACTGTCAGGCTTGCCAAGCCACTGAACATACAATCCCCTCGCTAACATGGGTAGCGTTATCAAAAACATTTGATAGTTATTTCTTTGTTGTCCTCCCACCTCTTTCTCATACCAAAATCTGAGGTGTTTTAGTGGCTGGCACACATTTGTGTTAACTTCTAGAGCACCACAACTCCATTATACCTTCCTTAGAAAAGCTGCACCACTCCACTGAGCTGAAGGGTGCAAACGAAGTTTAGTCTCAGTATTGTGTCTCCTGCAACTAACGAATAAAACCAGCCGAATGGAACCTGAGAGGCACAATTAAATACAGAGCTAAAGCAGAACAAGACCCTGAAAGCAAGAGAGAAGGGCGAAAGTTATGCAACATGGCATCTCAAAACACCAGAAAGCTTTCAAAAAACAAACAAGGAAAAAAAACCAAAAAAACCAAACATTTCCAAGAAGTACACACTGACACAATCTTTTCTTTCTGAAGCCATCGGCTGTGTCAAAACAGCACCAATGCTCAGAAGTCATTTATCAGTTCTTCCTATCTGGTGGAGCTCCAATTTTAATTTCTTTTCTGTCCACTTTAACTCAGGATCTCAACAGAAACAGACATATCAAGGTTCGACTTCTTTTGGTCTTAACCCTGTCGGCGCTTTTCACAAAACAGACATCGGACCAAAGAGTGAGATCCAGGCAAAATGATGTCAGGACAGCCCCTCTCTAAACGGTGACAGGCCCGGCTGCCAGGACAGTTCTTGTGTTTTCTTGCCTGTCTGTGGTTCACAGGGACACTCCAGCAAAAGCTGAGGACAGGTGCTATACGTTTCTGTAACTCAGCTTTCTGATACTCAGCACGCCGAGCTTAAATGTTTGGAAACAGCAGTAAAGCCGGGCCAAGAACAAAGATCCCTGAAAAATCCCACCTTCAGACCAATAGCTTCACTATTTTATAAACCAGAGCTTACACTTCGTCCCCACAGTGCTGGAAAGCGACGTTAACATCTTCAGTGTCTGCAACTGCTGGAAGCACAAAGCTCTCCGCTAAACCTCACTGATTAATTGCGCAGGCAATCAATGATTATTTAGCTTTCTTACTTCTTGCAAGTTTATCAGTGAGTTGGTACACCCTGTCTATGTATAGCCTCCAGCTGCTCACAAGATAGGCTGTTGCTAGAGGACATGGCAGAATCCTTCAGCCATATGTGTTCCGGGATGCACACGAACAGCACCAGATGGTTTCTACTGTCTGGAAACCACAGAGAGAAACGATCAGCCCTGAGGTTACACCTTCAGTGGCAAAATCTCAATTTCTTCACTGTGAGAAACTGTGGCTTGGAAGAGTTTCAAGTGATTTCAGTCTGCTTGGAGACCTGGCCAAAACACCTCAATGTCTCCCCAGCTTGACAGCAAGCAGCTCAGAGCATTTGCTCGTCTTGGTTGTTGCTGTCTGCTAGGAAAGAGCTCACAGATTCTCCAATATAAGTGTCTTACTAGCTTGCCTGGATAAGAAAGAGATAGTGGTAAAAACACAGGGATGGGAGAAACAACTGTTGGCAAGAAACTCCTCTGGGTTATGTGCTGACAGCTGGCAAATCTGAGGGCAGATAAGCCAATTTCTTGCATTGCCATACTGGTTACTAGAGTCCACATCCACTGAGGATGCCTGAGCATTGTGCAACCAATACCTAGAAACCAGAAGTGTGAGATTAAATATTCAGCTGCCCTGTGCATTAAAATATTGTATCAGACACCAACAGCAACCCAAACTTCACCCATACGGTCTTTCCGTTCTCCAGAAGAGCCTCAGTTCTTATAGGAAAGGAGCTGAGTTCTCAGGAATTACACCACCACATTAAACAAGATGACACTAACACCATTAGCACTTACTGAAGCCTGATCCAGCTGCCAAAAACTTCATGAAAAAAACCTGCTACTGCCTTCAACTACAAGAAAATGAGGAAAAAAACCCACTATGGCCCAAACTTATCAGTCCCTTCAGCATTTCATTGAGCCAGTGTACAGAAAGCAAGAGAACAACAGCGGATCACCAAACTGCCTGACAGATTTTTATAATTTAAGGAGCAAACTTCAGCTGGCTGCTGATTCCCCAGTCTCCACTGGCATATCCTGGAGATGTTTCTGCATATGGATGGTCCTGGCTGTATTTTTAGGTTATGAAGAGCTTCACGATTTCAGTCCTGATGAAGTCAGCTGAGCATTAAAATATGCCTGAGCATTTTAATGAAACTGAAAAGAGGAAGAGAAAAACAAAGTACAGCAACTGCACTGAGAGAAGTACAGCCAAGATTTCTCCCTCCCCTTAGGAAGGTTTCTCCTTTGTCAGCATAACTTCAACAACATCTTAGCTATTCAATGCTTTTTACCAGTATTAGCAGCACAAGTACATTCACCAGCTTTTCCAGGAACCCTCATCCCCGGTGGGAGTGTGATCCTGCCACTCGGAAACTGGTAACTGGAGAGGGGAAAATCACGCTGTTTGTCAGGGCCTTTGTGCCAATTCCTCTCTCCTTAAAGCTCCCAAAGATGAGCCTCTGATTTCCCTCTGTACATTTTCAACTCCAACCACTTAAGTGTCTTGTGCTCACAGCTGCCACAGACAACACCTGGAGTCTGGGACTGAGAGGAAGAAATCAGATTCTAAAAGAAACACTTAAGCAAAACACAGACTTCCCAAAGCTATCGGGTGCTTTTGAAAACATAATCTAACCCAGCCAGCTACACACGCTCCTGCGGCTTCACTCCCACCACCTCTGCAGGCTGTGGTTTGTCAGCAGTGACAAAGGAAAGCTCACAGGGAGGAGGCAAGGGCTGAAGGACAGTTTCAGGAACACACCTTCGTGCCTGCAGACAGTGGCTGGCGTGGTACCTGGCGTACAACACGCACAACACGTAGGCAGCTGGAACAGCCCTGCCCAACAGCAGTCTCACAGTTTCACCATTGCTACCTTCCTTCCCCCTCCTTGCCAAGCCCCTCTGAGAAGGCATTACATGCTTGTTGTGTCTTGTGTCCAGACTGCACGAGTCTGCTGCACACAACGGCGTGGGAAACATCTCGCTCGGCACCTGCACAGCACAAGGCTACAAGAGCAAACCCCACGGGGAGACCACATCCCCAGGGTATGACAGCTATCCTCACTTGCTGCCTGCTTTTCTCACCCATGTACGGCAACACAACTTATTCCCAAACTTCTTAGTATGAAGAAAAAGCTCTGAAGTACGTTTAAATCAGCAATGTTTACATCAAATGCTTACATCACCATGTAACCTCCTCTGACTTTCAACAACTGAATTTTACAATATCCATTGAGGAGGCTGGGTTTTACTAGTCCAACTTGCAAATCTTGAGATTTTCCTTTCATGAACTTTATCAACTGCTGCTGTACTTGGAAGCAGAACACAGAGTGGTACCAAGAGCAGTCTGATTAGAGAGATCAACACCAGGAACACAGAAGTCGATAAGGCTCTGATAATTTGGTTACAAAGGAGGAAATGTAAACCTAGAGTAGACTCACTGCACAAAAAAAATAGAGGGAGAGGAAGACGGTAAAGGGCAGAGGACAGACCAAAGCAGGCAGCATTCCAAGGAACACTGATGGTCACAGAGTTGGCAACACTGTCCATAGGTCAAGGCTGAGAAGCTGCAAGTAACGGAGACAACAATCGTGCTGTTCCCTTTCATCCACAGACACTAATGATGCCTGAGAGCTGTGACAAAGGTCAGTCAGTAAGCAGGGACAGTCGACCAGGGAAAAGAATAGGCACTTCACTACGGTCTATCACAGCCACACTGAGGAGTTAACAGTCCTGTGGCAACTATTGAGCCAATCTTCTAAACGCAAAAGAAAAGGCAACCAAGGTAAAACTGACAGCTCTGCTTGAAAAGCAGCACTTTCACCTCCTAGCTCTGCAAGGAAGAGAGCTCTTCATTTCTTCCCTGCAGTGCTCCCCCAAACACAGCACTCCTCCCTTCCCAGCTGCCTTGACACAGCCCCTTCCAGCACACGTGCTGGCAAAGCAGAACAGATTTAAGGCTCAAAGACTCAGGAACATCTATCTACAGCCTGTCCTTGGGGCTCAGTCAGTTGCATCAGGCAGCAAATCACTGCCGCAGGAGGTAAGACAAGAGTTAAACTATCATCCATCTGCTGTGCTCAATCCTGCAGATCCCTGCTGTACAAGTGTCCTTCCAAAGCAGGTGATCATGCCTGAGCAGAAGGTTCAAAGTGAAGCACCTCCACGACCCCAGCAGACCGAGAGCACTACGGTAATACCTCGCACACTGTAAGCAAGCCACAGGGGCTTTGCTCCACTTCTTGCCTTCGGACAGGTGCTATTTTGCCATCTTTTCACAATATTGAAGCAGTTTTGCACAACAGGAAGCATTTAGCCTTCATGTGGGCATTTTATAATTTCTTCAAGAAGGAAGGCTACATTTTCTAGGCAGCTGCACTTGGCAGAGTCTCATTCACAGCAGCCGCAGAGTTTGACGAAGCAGCACGTGATTTTCAAAAGCACTTCGTGTGCTCCTCACTCTGTTCCCATTTATTATTGTAACCCTGCAGTGATTTGCATCGGAGCAGGACAGAGGCACACGTTCCTGAAAAGCCACCCTGGCACAGCACAGACTCAGTACAAGCACCTTTGCCCTTGCCCTCAATGACATCCCCCTCAGATTCACAAACACTCCTTGAGAACAGGTCGCTGCAAAGCAGCACGGTGACTGGAAGAGAAAGAGGTAATTAATGCAGTCCTATTAAACATGTACAAAAGTTTATTTATTAATTTTCCATACTATAAGATTTGAAGGACATTCTGCAAAAAGGAGATAAGAGTATCTGTACATTTCTTTTTGGTGAGTTTATACAGGCAGGCTACTGCTTAAGAGGCAGGTCAGGGATTAAGAGAGTGAGCATTTCTTCACAGCTCTGACCTAGGAATAGCTGTTTTCTGCTAGCAGCCTTAAGTGTCAAAAATATTTGTTAAGCTTCCTTTTCTTCTCAAAAAAAAAAAAAAAAATAAAATCAAACATCCTTGACATAAATTCTTTCTAGTACAGCTTAAGGAGAATTATTAGGCTGTTTACTGTTCACTGAGTCAGAATCATCACAGACATAGTTCTGCATCTTCTGGAAGATTTGATGTCTGTAGAGAACAGAGCAAGAAACATACACCATGAGGCAGAATTAAATTCACGTCTTTCCATATAATAGTTACACACTGCAAAACAAGCCAACTCCTTTTCCATCAGCAAAGGGGACACGCATCCTTAAGACCCTACACATCCTCGTGGTCCCTCAAGATCAAATTATATAGAATGCTTTACATTCACCCTTAGCAAACTCAGGCTTTCTTACCTCAAAACACACGCCTGCACGTTTCATGCAAAGGAAATGTAGGATATTAAGGCAAGGGAATAAAAATCCTTACTGAGGAAAAGCACCAGGGCTGCTTTATTATGAGCAAGAATATACATTTTTGGAGTTGGTGGGGAGAGGTTTCTTATTTCAGATGTCTATTTATAGACCTCCACCTATAGAAAAGCTGCCCAATAACTGCCTGTCATCATCTGTCGCTGTGTCATGTAACACATCCTGAAGACAAGAATGGTGAACTTCCAGCACCAGTGGCCACCAAACTACTAAAACCTCTCCTGGAAGGTGGGACTCTCAGCCCTACTTACGCATTCAGCTTAATGAACTTTTATCCAGCACAGGCAACTATTCTGAGCACAAAAAGGCTGGGGCATTCAGAAAACTTGCATCTATCACCTCCAGCTTCTTTCATGCCCTCTCCCTTTACCTCCCTACACACACAGCTACCCACCCATTTTATCCTGAAACCATCTTTCAGCTTCAGCATGGTTGTAGGAGGAGGGACAGTCATTAGTGCCAGGCACCATGCCAACCCAAGGGATTCACACTCCTTCCAAGCCAGGCACATGGACAGCTTTTGCTTCTGCTGCACCCGCAGAAAGACTCTGAATAGTACACATGATACAGGAATAACAAATATCACCAAGATAAATGCAATTTTAGGTTGATAAACCGCCCTACGAATCCTCAATTAAAGGGCAAAAATCTGGTCATTCCTACTGCAACTCTGCCTTTTGAGATGAGACATTAAAATCGTCCCTCATGTCCTCACGAAAATAGGTCGTATTGATTCTAAAACAAACAAAAAAAACCTCCAACAGTATCCAGAGCTCACTCATTTTTACCCCTCAAAGTGAAATCAAGAGAGAAATCTGGTGGTTGTAATAACATGAGCGTTTTTAGAGACAGCACTTCAGAGTTACATCCAAGAACACACTACAGCCATTACAGGCTGAGACTATAAATTTCTTTACTGACAAGAAACCAGATTTCTACTGGTTCAGGCTCTCCTAAAGAACCTTATCTCTTTTCTGTTTAAGCTCTCCTAATCCTGCAGTCTCAGAGAATATTGGTAGATCATGATCCAGACCATGCACATTTTAAAACAGCCCACTAAAAATATCTGGCATATTCGGAGCCCTCAGCAAACCAATTCTGTGCAATGTATGCATATTTAAAATATCTAAGAAAATCAAAAGAAGTGTGTTTCTTTTTTCATTGACCATATACTGTATCTAAACAAAGTCGTTTGTAAATCCAGTTTTCCAATTCTGAAACCTAAAATCGTACTGAAGCCCAAATTGCACCGATTCAGCTGAGACGGACACCCCACAATGCAAGTCCACACTGCTGGATGTTGCTGCAGTCACTAGGGAAGGTGTAACAACCTTAAACAGCTTGCTCAGATCCTGTAAGCAATCAAAGCAGGGAAAGGAATGAGTACAAATGTACCTACCCAACTCTGTAAGGGGTGGCCTGTTTAACAACCCGACCGTTCTTATAAATAACATTTACAATCGGTGCTAAAACAAACTGTGTCCTAATCCTTTAACATTTTCCCAGTTTAAAGGCCAGCACCAAAGCCCTGACTCTGTCAGGGCCTCTCTGTCCCCCAGATGGCTCCATCCCTTCCCGCAGATCCCTCAGCACACTCTTCTGCCAAGCTTTGGCAGGATTGATGCCTACAAGCCAGGCTGCCATGCCTCTGCTCCATCTTTTACAGCATGGGGCTCTGCTCTGGGTGAGTAGAGAAAGCCTGATGAACGTGCAGCAGGACTCTCCCAGACCACAGCATCTGGGGAGCGTTGCAATAACTGTGTGCTGAGCCTCAGCTCCATGGCTAGTAGGACAAAACTATCCCCAATCCGCGGTTAAAAACCTGCTGAGTGAAGTCTCTTGAAGTTACTTAAGCTTTTTGCTTAAGCTTTTTGCTGCTTTCACTCCTCTTGCAAGGTAAGGAGAACTAACCATTCTCTCACCACTGTCACCTCACCTGTGAGCACCTCTGAACCTTACCTATTCCACGCAGCAGCCACATCTCCTCCTCTTCAACCTGCTCACTTCCACAGTTGCTCCAAACACAGGCTCTCCTACCACTCCTCCTGAGCAGGCACAGCCTCCTGGCTGACTTCTCACCCACCAGGAAGAGGCTCAAAGAGGACGACCCATACGGACTGCCCTTCTGAGCAGGTTGCACATCTGAATTCTCAGCTGTTCCAGGCTTTATGATTAACACACATGCCACAGTGAGCACCAAGGTCTTTGGTTGCTCTAACCCTGTGCTGAAATTCAGGACAAATAGATTTATGTTCAAAAAAGAAAGGCAACTGATTTCAGAGAAACTCGGGTATCTGAATCATGTAGTGGGGTTTTTTTTGTTTGTTTTGATGGGGTTTTTTTTCCTGCCTTTTAGAAGAGATTGAACATAATATATCTAGGCCTGCAGCTAAGAGCAGAGAGAGATTCCACAATGCACACAGAAGCAATGCTACCCTGCACATTTGCATCCAGATAGGAAATCGGGTAAAAAAGCATGGGTTTGTCTGCTGTATGTTACCATAGGAAAGGTTTGAGGAAAATTTGGCACCATTTTCCTATAACTCTCTTGAGACACTTGGCACCAAAGCCCAAGTTTTCTCCCTGGCACAAGCCAGATGAAGTCCAAATGACTTGCAGAGAACACATCTCTAGACCAGAAAACAAGTTCCACATCTCAGACTCAAGCATATATGTTTTTAAAGCTTTACAAATGGCTAACAACCAGTCACTTATTTCACACTCCTCTATAATTCAGCCCAAATCCCCAAAGAACCTTTATCTTAGGTACCTGGGCCAGTCTTCTGGTCGCCAGCACAGGGGATATTCAGATAAAACACACTTATCTTAAAATCACCACAGGGAGTCAAAACATGTCAGATCTGAAGAAAATCAATTCAAGTGAAGTCACAGGGCTGAAGAAGTGGAACTTTAGATACAGTTATGGGGAATAAATTTCTTGTTTCCTAAAACTACTGCAGTACAAAATGACCACTTCCTATTAGAGAGAAACATCTGAAGATGCTCAGGAAATCAATGCAAACTCAAACTGATTTTGCAGAACAGCAGGTTCAATACTTCACATCCAAGATCGCCGAGCTGGTTCTCCTCAGGCATGTCAGAGACTCTGGGGGCTCCAAGTGCGTAACAATGCAAGTAAAAATTAGGACAGGTCAGACAGAAGCTTCATTCACTATAGTCATGGTGAGAGAACATTGGGACAGCATGTCCCTCTCTGCTCCCCTGCCAAGTGATTGCAGAGACACAAAATTCAAACTTTAAGGGGGAGGGAAAGAAAAAAAGAGGTGAGAAAAAAACAATCATTTTGGTATCATTTCAATATTAATGCAGTCAGGTATCCATCCCTGAGAGGGATGGACTCCTCAAGCAGCTTGCTGACCACCACAGTTCTCAGAAGGCATCAAACAGTAAATAATGTGACAACATTGGGAGATGACTCTTGGTGAAGCCCATGGGAGTCACACATCCGGTGTTACCCCAGATCACAAGTAGAGAGTTGGAAGCAATCATAAGCTGTTAGCTTTCAGTCAAAAGAAACGTTTTTTTAGTCAGGATAAATTTCTCACACATCTTAAATGTTAATTTGACAATCACAATGTAAAATCCAAGGAAAGGGCACTTCCAGAAAATAATCCTCTATTGACTCACACTTTCAGTGGCGTGCACTCCCCAAGTAACTTTTGTTCCCTGCAGTGGAGAGGCACAAGAATGACTTGGCCAGCTGCTATCCTGTCTGCATGACATCCACAAGCTCAGCTGATGAGACAGTAAACACAACTTTCCAATTAACAAGTCTCTTTCATTTCAAAAGGTGCCCTCTAAAGGGCTCCTCTAAGAGGAACTGCCAAAACAATTCTCTGACGCTGTTTGACTTTTTTTTTTGTGAGTAGCATGAATGAGAAGCAAAATTGAATCCTCCTACTACAGATATGTGTAAATAGGCAGCAGAATAAAAGAAATAATTATTTGAAATATGTAGTAAGGGAAGAAAGGGAGGCAAAGTCTTCAAAAGCATTCACTGCAAATAGGACAACTCTTCTCCCACTGGAAGTCATCAGTAAAACCTGCAAGCTTGCAAGGAGAACAGAGTTAGATCCACGCTCAGAGCATTGCCAAGTCCCAGAAATTTATTCACAAGCAGACATCATCCTGGGCAACAGCCACCTCTGATTAAACAATATGATCATATATTCTTGAAAACACTAATTGAAGCTTTTAGCCTGCTGGCAGCACAAGCCTCATGTACACACACAAAACACGTGTGAGAGAAAGGGAGTTTCGTCTTACAAGCACAGGCCTGAGCAGCAGGAAGATCACCCCACCCCTCTGCAGTCATCTAGCTTTCAAAAGTTTCAAGACCCCCTGCATATTTTCATGTCTTGATGTTACTCTCAAACACAACCAAGCCACTCTGCAGGTCATGGTAGGCATTTCTGAAGTCCAGAAGGAGGTCTCCAGGGGTTGCCCATACGGACAATCCGCATTGTGTCGCAGCCTCCTGCAGCAGGAGATGCAGTTCACTTCCAGAGCTGGGCAGAGGTCAGCCACTGCTAGCTGCCCTCACAGGCCAGGCAGAATCAAGTCATAAGGCAGTAAACCCAAGAGGCATCAGCCCACACTGCCCTGTCCAGCAGAGGCTAGAGATGCAGCCACAAGACTGCCAGTTCCAGGCATTTCTCCCTCAGACACCTCCTGATAGTCTTCTATAGTCTTCAGCAGCTCAGGACCCTATGCCCCATACAGAAATCCTCTTTTCCTATCAGACACGGCTTCATTCACAGGTCCACGACGAACAGAGAATAAGACAGATATTCTTTGACGTGCATTTCTAGACAGAAGGTGTAAGGTCATCTTTGTCCCATGCAGGGGAGGTGGGGGTAAGAGGACAACTTGATTCTTCTTGTTCCTATTTACAAAGGAGAGCTAAAAACTTCAGTTCCCACCGCTGCAAGCCAAAGCAGACCCATGCAGAGCAGCGTGTGGGACAGAACTCTCCCCCAGTTCACTGGTATCCTGAAGACCGCTGTGACTGTTCACCATGAGCTAAAAAGGGTAGCTGTTCCTTGCTTTACAGCACATCCCTCCCACCTGCCCCAGGCAGCAGAAGTCCCACTGCAGGCACAGCCAGTAGGGCCGTTGTCAGGAGAGAAAGACGGTTCCTCAAGGATGGCCACAGGCTCCCCAGAGCGCAGCACCACGGGACTTTTTTTAGAATAAGTGAAACCTGTCAGATAACTGGGAGTTGGTGTCACATCTCAATGACAGTCCCTTAACTGGAGGGGTAGAAGGGTACTTGCAATCAAATCCAAAGAACTTTTTATTTCTATTTCCAGACTTCAGACTGCCCCTTACAGCCCCAGCTGAAGGCAGGATTACCTAGTTGCTAGACGTCTACACTTCAGCACTTTGGATTCACGACACCCATTTCCAGCTCTGATCTTCTAATCACTGTGAAGCTTCCATTTCATTATGTACTTATGCTTGCTTTATTTTATGGGTAAATAGCAGGCTAGTCCAAAGTTGTTTCTCAGACCATACATCTTTACAGCACTCAGAACCGTATTGAATTTCTGGGGCCTCTACACTTAGAGTCATGCAGTTAGTTAGAAGACTTGCAGGATGAAGTATCCACATCAGGCTGGGTGGAATATTCACTAGGCTTGGCTTTCTTTTACTAAGCGTCTCATTTATTCCAGGGTCTAAACTTACAAGTCCTCAGAAGATGAACAGCGGCTGCGCACAGAGAGGACTTAAGCACTCCCTATATTCCTGATCTCTTTTAGCAACTGTCTGGAAGCCACTTGTAGGAAAATCAGGAGAGGCCAGATTCACAGGCAACTCCTCTAATCAAGCACCTTAGACATCCAGCATCCAACATCTACCATCCCATTTTGACAGAAAGAAACTAAAGATACCCTGACATAAAAAAGCAGCAGTGGAATCAGTCAGGTCAGACTTGCACATACTGCATGGAGAAGTGTGGCTGCTTTGTAAAGATTTCACCTCTATTGTGCAATAACAGGATATGCTACAGAAGCCACAAGCCCTACAGAGGGTAGCCCGCAGTTTGAGGAAAGGTGATGTCTTACTGCTCTAATTACACACAGAGGGATTTTTGTTATATTATGGAAACAGGAATACCTGTATCTTTAACATATGTTAAAACCAGTAAGTTTATGAAAGGTGAACTAGAAGGCCAGCACTTAAGAGAACATCTGTAAGAAAGGCTTCAGAATCTCTCAAAATAACAATACACAACGAAATTACTTCTTCACCCTGGGAAGGAGAGGCATTAGCTGCTTGTGGTTCAGCACACACAGCTTCTGCCCATTAGAACACAATGAAGAAAACAATTTTAGTCTAGAGAGCACAAGGCTGCAATGACCTTCTAGATTACAAAAGCATGAAAGGGTTAAGGCACAAATGAACAAGAGATTTCTAAGAGAGGAAAACAAAATTTATAAACTCTCTTGGCCAAAACTGTTTGTTCTCCACAACTATACTCAACACAGATCTCTTTGACGTGAAGACAAAATTCCCAACAATAACTGAACAGGAGTAGGCATAAGGACGTGGTACAATTGGAAAGATGAAGCAGAAGACACTTGTGACTCATGGCCCTCTCTTCCCCCTTATCAAAAGGTAACATAATGCCAACTAACAAAATCTGCCCTGAGACCATCTGTGCTCGCCTCTGTTTTGATGCATTTCCCCGACAAACTGAGCAGACCTGTCTCCCCATGCACGCTGCTCAGCTTCAGCTTTCCAGAGCCAGCAAATATTACTCAGCATCATTACTGTGCTATTCCACACGATCTTCAGCTCTGTTAGCTGCTCCGGCTCCAGAGCTATCAACACACAGCAGCTTCCACAATCCTCTCAGCCCACCAGCCTCAGGACACTTTGAGGTGCATATAAAAAGCAGACTTACCTGGTTTGCTTCCTTCACAGTCATGACCCAGCTGGCCTTTGGTGTTCAAGCCACAGGTGTACACTTCCCCATCTTCCAACAGGAACACGGAGTGGTTTCCGCCACATGCCACCTCTTTGACATTTCTGTCATGAATGAATCCATACACCTGTGGTTCAGGAATGATGACCTGGAGGTTGCTACCTATCCCAGGTTGTCCAAAAGACGAGTATCCCCAGCATAGCATTTTCTCTCTTTTCAGCAAGTCATGTATTCTTCCTAGGAAAAAGAAACAGGGAAAAGAGTGCAAATGAAGCAAGTACTCAACAAGTGATCCTACGGAAAGATAAGCTGCTCAGAGCAGGAGATGGAAATAACTGAAAAAAGGCTTTTCCTGCATGACTGTCAAGCTTGTGGACTGCCAGTAAAAAGGGATTTCCACTATTACACAGACAAAAAGGAATCATGACAGCTCAGCTCAGATACTGAGTCATCACCTTCATACCCTGGCCATCTCTACCTGTAAGGTAGAGTGCTCTCAAACCCAGCAGATCTGATCTTATTCCAGCAAAACCATTCTGCTTCAAAACCCAAAAACCAACTAACTCCCCAAACCAACTTTAATGCTTCTTAGACAAACGGGTCCAAACCTCAACTTTTAGAGTTAGCACCATATTTGGGACCACTGCTTAAAACAATCTTTTAAAAGTTATCTCAGAGGTGATCAAACTAGTCCTGAACAGACCAGCATCAGTATTTGTTGTGTACTGGCCAATGCAGAACTGTATTACTTCTGATAAAGCCAGATTAAGAAGTATTTTGCCCAGTTCTCGCAAGGCAGATATGTGCACGTACGCACACACATCCCTAAACTGCAGCAAGAATTTCCCAAGAAACAGCAGTTCACATGGAGCAGCGCACTGACAGCTTGGTCCCGACAGCAATGGACAGGGAACACTGATGCTCCTTGTCAGCAGTCAGGTGTTATCTTTTGCACTGTGCTCAGTGGAAGTCAAGGATTTCATGGAGCAGGGTAACATGGGAAGGGAAAAAAACATCGCAACATAAAAGGCCCAAGGAATTACTCAGCCTGAACTTGACAATGACAACAGGCTGCTAATGGACAAAAGCTGAGAGGAGGCTGACAGCTCTCGTGCCAGAAGCAGCATGGGAAAGATTTTAGTAACACTCCCTGTCACTCCTAATCTCAATAGGCTCGGGTTATTTGTTAAACATGCTACACTAATAAGACATTGAGAACTCCTCTGCTTGAACCACAAACTGATAAAAGCCTTTCCTGTAAAGGGATTAAGGAAGAAGAGAAGAAAATGAAAGATCTGAGACACCAAGTCTTATGACTCACCGCACCAAGTTTTAAACTAAGGCAACTTACAGCAGCAGCATTTACTATCTTAGCACAGGATCAAAAAGCAAAAGGTAACCCTTGGAGCACCTCAAGGAAACCAGATTGCTTCTCCCACTCTGAGCAGATAGGAAACGCAGGCATTCAGTTTATTTCCAAAGCCCAGTGCTAATTCAAGATCAAGGTATTAGCAAGAAAGCCTTTCCTAATCTAAGCCCTAAGCACCGGGTGTTCATCTCTTACCCCACTATCCTCCCCTGTCAGCTGGGGTCCCCTGCCACTAAGGCAGGGCTGAGATGGATGGGGGAAGGAAAGGATGGGATTTTCCAGTTGTACTTAATGCGTGGTGCAATTTCCTACCACAGTTTCCTAGGATCTCTTATTATGTGCTTTAAAGCATGCTATAAATCCCACTTCCCTCTACCAGCCCTTGCTCCTTTCTAGCATCATGCAATTCATTGCCATCCCCCACGTGTGCTTAGCACTGGCCAGCTCCAAAGCACCCAGGGGAAAAAGCAGGAGGTTACAAGGCTCTGTCCAGTTAAATCAGTCACTGAGGACACCCTGTACTTGGTTGCCCTCAGTACAAAAGCCTGATGGAAGACAGCCTCTACGCTGACTACACTATTTCCTACACTAAGAATAGGAATGCCGTGGGATGCAGTAAAACTGAAGTGCGTGCGTGTGCTTTAAATGACACATCTGCTATATTTGTAGTGAACTTCATGTTCTGCCTCAAAAAAAAACAAAACAACAAAACACCAGCATATGCAACACCCTGAAGGTGGCAACATTAAGGCAGGGAATCATTTCAGAATTGACATCGGAAACAGCAGAAATCTGGGACTGACATTTCTCTCAGCCCAGGGAATTACCTTGTTAGGAAATTATAATCACAGAATGATAGGAGTTGGATAAGCAGCACAATAACAGCAAACCTGAAGATCCAAAGATCACATTCCTCACTAGCGTAAGCGGATGTCACAGCTCAGCTGAAAAGATTCCACCACTATGCAACCTGAACTACAATGACATTGTACAACATGAGCTAAATATTAATTTGGGATACCTTTCTAAAAGTGTTACTGGACAGACTGCTCCCCATAGACTGCTGTCATCTTTCCTAGTCCTAATTTCATTTAAAATGCTAAAAATACTTTAATTACTTTCCCTGTGTTCACATTCCACACAAGAAGTTTCTGTAACGGGCAGGGTGATGCCATGTGATTGGCAAGAGATGGTTTTTCCTCCAGGTAAGATACTATTTAAATCAGGAAGAGTTCAAACTCCCAATAAATCATACGCACACTAAGGTGGTATTTCAGAGGAGTTCAACTTGCATTCAAGCTAGTGGCCACATTTTCTGAAGTTTAACAATCTCTATGGCAGATGATGAGGCATGCCAGACCCTTGAGAAAATCTGGTCTTAACTAGATTTTTTGATCAGTTTTTTGAAGCATCTCCCTTGAGTCCCATCCCACATCCTCCAAACACTTTGCTGATACATCCCTGTGCAGTCCTATTCCAAGGGGAAAAAGCAGCACTTTCCACTCAAGAGTAAAAGCCAACACAGCCACCTTCCATGTGAGTGTATGGACACAGATAAATATTTTTCCAGTGTCCCGGTGAGCCACATTTTTAATTTACTTATTTTGAAGTACATTTTTGAAACCACAATGTGGGGTTTTTTTCCCTCTTCCTAGAAAAGCTGCTGCAAGTCTCAATACATCATGTGTTCAAGTAGGAACCATGTCCTGAAACACAACAAGGCTTCAAATGACAATTTCATGCTCCGTTTGCAATCTGGTTAAGGCAGTTACTCTTTTTTTTTTTTTTACATTACTGGAGGAGGTAAAAATGCATGTTACACAGCAAACTACCTCTACAAGCTCCGTATCCTCCTTGCACTAAACCAATTACATAATAACGTTCTAGTGTGTGCAGGCACTAACACAGACGTGTCTGCACAGACACAGACACACACATTAAATATAAATAAGGTGTATATTCACTTATCTGAAATTTTGAAAGTGACTAACTATTCTTAGCGCTCAGCTTGATACAGATTTTAAAAGCTGAATTTTTATATTCAGAGGACAAACCCTTAGGGAAGGTGGTTTCCTTTAAATGCATCGGTGAGGGCAGTGAAGTCCCAAGTCACTTTTAAATCGCAAAAAGCACAAGAGCCGCAGCACCAATCACATCACCTATTCCCGTTCTTCACAGATCACAACACAGCCAGCTTGGTATTCATCTTATAGAGATAAAAACAGATGCATTGCAGCAAAGCTGGTCATTTGTGGTCTCCCCATATGTATTAAAAACATTAAAAGGTGTGGGGGTGTATAACACAGCACCCTCAAATCCTAACAGTCCAGGAATAATTCACCATCGAAACAGTGAAGGATATACACAGCACAGCTAGAGATAGGAAAACCTCACACTGTGGGGAATATTTTGAGGCAATCTATTGTGGGTAGAAGATCCACCCTCTGCTATAATAAGGCTCAGCTGAAATACTAAGTATATATTCTTTGGTGACAAAATGACCCGGGTGGTTTGGTAAAATAATAATGCTGCGTGTAAGTTCATGACAAGATGTGGTTTATTTTGCCTTCTTTCCCCCCTTTTCTTTCTTTTTAATAACTATCATGTCATACACACGACATAGTCACGTCACAGCCTCTTCACCCGACGGTACAAACATATTCTAAAGCCACAGCTGTAACAGTAACTGCATCCTTTCTGGGAAAGCTAGTTAAGTAAATATTGTGCTTGCAACAAGCAACACTCAAGGCTGAATGCTCTTCAAACAAAAAGATCTGCCAACTGGCTGGGCATGAATAAACAAGTTTTTTTCCTTCACTGTTGTTTATAAGATTTCAGCTAGCAAATGTGCTCCTTTTATCAGCATTGCCTAATAATGTAGGAATTTACTGCTTCTGCCTGCCACTAAGCCTCCGAGCCCACTTCCTTCTTCCTTCCTTTTACTCCAACTCAATGTCCAGTGTAGATCAGGCTATAGAGCAAGAGAACACAAGGTGTGACAGTGAGTGAGCTACAGCAGGAACAGAACATTTCCATTGTGCAACCACGCACCCTCAGCAAGAGCTGTCCCCACAGAAAACATTTTAAAGTAAAATCAAAGACCCACATCACCTCCATTTTGCAATCCCAGTAAGAACATCCCTCCGCCTTCACCCCAGACACAAGCTTCCTGGCTTCCATCCTTCCTACTGCTGCTTCCCACCTCCGGACCGGCGTCTCCCGAGAGCTCTGCGGGCACATCGAGCCCCCAGCTCCAGCGATCGACAGCAGCGGCCTCGGGTACCTCGCTGCCTCCCCCCGCCGCCGCCAGCACCGGCACCCCCCCAGCAGCCCCTTGCCCGCCTCG
>VWZK01020243.1:446432-470498 GCA_013396935.1 Baryphthengus martii
GCTCCTTCAGGTTGCCGTGGCTGGCTCAGGCCGGGCCGGGCCAGACCAGGCCCGGCCTCCGGTGCAGAGGGGTCGCCTGGCGGCAGCGGCGGTGGCGAAGAAAGGAGCCGGCCCCCCGGGGCTCCTCGGCCTGCTGGCGTCTGGCAGCGGCTGTAGCCTGCTCTTGGGGCAGGGAGGACGGCGCTTCCTCGGGGACGTGGCGTTGCCATTCCGGCCTCGTGTCCCAGGAAGGTCTGTTCGGGGAATCTCCTTTCCCTGGAGCCGCGGCACTGCTCCGGGTGAGAGCTCCTCGCTCACGTCCGAGCGGCCTGCCCGCCTTCTCGCCGAGGGCAGAACGTCCCGGGAGCTGAGGCCGCTGCCGGAGACCGGGCGCTGCGGGCGGGCAGCTCTCCCGCAAACCGCCGCCGAGGGGGTGACTGCAGAGATTCAGCAAGGCTTACAGGCTGAGCTGCTTGGCAGCTGCCCTAAAGACAGTAGAAATCAATGGGTAAAGTTAAACATATGCAAACAGCCTAGAATTGAAGCTATTCTAAATGAAGGTCTCAAGGGAAAGCCAAGCTTTCCACTGTTTAAAATTACCTTCTTGGGTTTGTTAAGCCTGAAATGTCAATAACAACAGTTCCTTTCCCCTCGCCTTTTTTTTTGTCTTGCATTTTATATGGCCTTCAGGCACTGGCAAGCTTGTTTGTTTAGGAACTGGTGCATTTTGTACAAAGTTTCAAGCTGAAGAAAATACTTGTGGTCAAACTATAAATCTCTGTTGGGCAAAAGAGAGTTAAAAAAAAAAAAGAGGCCGATGTGCAAGCAATTACATAACTCCCAAGTATTCCTTTTCTGATTTTAATGTCATCGTTAGAAAAAGGCTCTGCATGCCACAAGAGCAATGCCCAATGGATCCCGCTCAGCCCATCAAAATGAGAGTCAGGATTTGAGCAAACCACAAAGAGATGTTTGCAAGGGCTCGGGGTTGGGGGAAGAGGTCCCTAAAGCAATTCCAGTGCTCAAGGCATTCATCTCCCTTACGCTGCATCCCCAGCAGTTTGCAGCGTTTGCTTAGCACATGCTGTGTCATCTTCAGATAAAAATTCACCTGCATTTGCACGGCTCGTGCATGTTTGGCATAAAAAGAGCTACTCTCTAGTGTAAAACTACACCTGTGACATAACAGCTTTTACTTAACCAGTGTTAAGAGTGGCTTCTAGAATAACTCAAAGCGTAGAGGAAAAAAATATTTCCTTTGTTTATTTTTTGGGCCTGTTTTATTTACTTCATCATCTGGAGACCTTTGCAAAATAATCAGTGTTTCCCTTTATGCTCGGTTTCCGCTGTTTGTGGTTCAGTAATCAAGGAGGGGAAGGCACACACACAAAAAAAGCAAAGAAACAGTAGTAGATGAGGGAGCAAGGCGTGCAATTTGTCCAGGAGTTTTTTGCTTAAACCAGTTTCTAATTGGCTGCGTTTCAGCTTCGTGGAGACCTTTCAAGGCTGCTTCTCCATAAACGGATAAAATTTTAAATAAAGACACTGAAATAAACCCATTTTGTTTGTGTCTCTACGCTCCACTGTGCACAGCTCCCTCTGGAGGCCGCGACCACTGCGGATTTCTGCCCAAGAGCCGTGGGTCTTCCTCACCTGAGAGTTCAGTCTGGAATCCAGGTCTCTGCTGGCTAAGGGCTGCCCCAGGTGGGCCCACGGCGCTGCTGGACCTTCGCCAGAAGAACACGTAGCCCACCGTTTCCTTGCTGGGTTAGGTCATCTAGAGATCAGGTCTGAAGCTACCCAGAGATGCCAAAATCTGCAGCGGATCCTGATCTCCTCCCCGCTGCAGCTAACAGCAGCTCAGTGTCAGGAGCCATGCGGGCAAGCACGTGGCGAGGTCTGCTGAACGTTGTGGCAATACAAGTTATTATTCGTCAGAGTCATCTCCACACAGGAAGACAGGGTGGCAGCTTTCCCCTGGACCCTCTTCCAGGAGGTGTTTTCCCCTAGAGTCCTACACTAGGTGCTATTGGTAGCCTTCTGCTCCCTCGGGCCGTGGCACAGGCTTTCCTGGTGATGCTTTATGCCCGGTCACTCCTGCTTGTTGGCAGAGCTCTTCACCAGCATGGAAAGCCAGCCCCAGAGCACCACACCGCATCGGAATGGACACGTGTGCCACGAGTCTGGGCCTCAGGCACGTGGGGCCAGAAAGCTTCTGTGGCCTTTGATGTCTGTGTGGTGCTTTGGAAGCAATGAGCTCTGCTGTATTTTTTTCTTTTTTGGCCCTTCCCGTGTTAGGGAAGAGTTTTCAGAGGGGCTCAGCCAGGGATAGCCAGCCACAGCGAGGTCCCACTCCCTCCCACGGAAGTGGCATTTCTGCGTGGTGCGCTCTCTGCAGCAAACCTGGCACAAAGCTCACCCCTCACACTCTTCACCAGGCCACCCCTTTCTTTCATTTCTCATGACTTTCAAGCTGCTGGGGTGTCCTGGTCACCCCAGATCCACCCTGGTTACATCAGCTGCTCTGCCAGGCTCTTGCATTTCTCCATGGGTGATGTTCAGATCAGACAAGTGGTCTAAAAAAAATCCCTGCTGCAGGTTCAGTGTTACTTCTGCTGCCTGTGTAAAGGCTTTTAAACTCATGGCTGAGCACGAAGCTCGCTCACGTTGCTCCCCTGCATATTTTATAACGAGCACTGCTTGAGAAAACGTAGACACCACTTGGTGCTCAAATTCATTTCAGAAAGTGACAGAGGACTGCTCTACTCTGCTCCCTCTGGAGGTCTTCTTTTTTTTTATAGTAAAAGCAGGGCTTATTTGAGGATAAATTAAAAATAGCCTTGAAAGTTACTCTGAGCTTTAATCTCCCATGTGACGTTGCATCACACATGATGAGAAGGAAATTCCTTCAGGCTCTAAATAAACCTATTATCATTTAATCTCTAATGGGTTATTTTAAAATCCAAACAGAATAGATCTTTTGTGCACTTGCACAGCTCAGAAGATCACTCTGGATTTCCAAGCCCTAATGGAGGCTTAGAAAAAAAAAAATGTAAAAAGGAAGCAAGCACCCAGGAGCAGTCTGGTGACGAGCAGCAGGCTAAGCTGTGACGGTGCGGCAGCATCAGCCGGGTGTGGGATGGGGACACTGGCTCAACGGGGACAACAGTTTGGGCTTCTGCAGTTCCCTTTCCACAAAAATACACGTGCAGCAGGGTGGTGCCTTTCCCAGAGGACACAAGCGTCCCTGTGGAGTCCTACCTGCCACAGGCAAATGAAGAGAACAAGGGTTAGGTCGGTGCAGGCCCTGTGTCCCCTCGCTCCCCCAGGCTGGCAGCCTCAGAAGCACTAGTCCCCCTCTCCCCACTGCCACTGCCGTGCCACCAGCTATCCTGGACCACCCTGGCACCTGAAGTGAGCCCTTGAAGTTTTTCTTTTAAGTTCCAGTATAATAATTAGCAAAGGAAGCTCTCCTCTTCTTAATATGTAACAATGAGCTGGAAATTCATAAACGATGCCGGTGCCTTTCCTCAAAAACGTTTTACTTTCCTAAAGCCAAAAAAAAACAAAAAACAACTCGCTAGCCTGACAGTCACTTCCAAACCCAGTTTATATCATTTACCAGCATTTCAAAGAGGCGGCCTCCCTGGGCTAAGAGGGTGTGCTTGTGATACCCAACGCAAACTCAAGACAGAAGAGGAAGTAAAAATCGCTGTCTTCTTCTCGCTTTCAATTTTTGCTTTCCCATAAAACATATTCTGCACCCAATGGGAAAGACCTTGACTTGTTCAGCCTATGCAATGCATCTAGTTGAAATGCACTCACATCAGCCTTTGACACTCCTCCCGTCAATGTCTTCCCTGCATCAAGGAGGACAGAAGGCACAGAGACGCCGTCACGCACAGGCAGATGCCTAACGAAGGGGGAACACAGCTACACATGTGGAAATTTAATCAATCGTCATTTAATTCAACACAGTAAAAGTCTTTACATACATACCTATGTCCACGGACACATTTAACACACCAAAGGGAAGAGAAGACTGCTGAAAAACCCTTCTCCCTATATATATATATTTACACAAAGCAAAATATACAGAAAAATACACATCCTGCCTTTACATCCTGCCCGACATTGTCAATATCCTGCCAGGTCCGTGCGCTGTTTCGACAGCAAGCTATCAGCAGCCCTGCAAGCCTCGTGTCCACGGCGTGCTGCAGACAGAGCCACAGGCCTAACATTTTCATTGCCAGACGCGGCCTTAAAAGACATAAAGAAACACGGCAAATGTCATGCAGTTACCTCACTAGATGATAAAAAGTCCGTTAATGCTTTACAAACACAGCTTTTGATGAAATCTAGGAATGATCAAGCCCTCATTGTAAGAACTTCTCTCAGATAAATCAAAGGCCATATCCAGGTGAGCACAGATCACTACTTCGACTCACAGTTTGCAGACGTATGTCTCCTCAACATTACTTGCTCCCCAAGAGCACCAATCTAACAATCAGGTAGCTGGTTTAAACTCATTTTTATAGTCTATAAAATCTCAGTGAATACACACACTTAAGTGTTTATAAAGTCCAATAAAAATAAAGCAGGGTAGAAACCAGTAAATCTGAGTTATTAAGAGAAAAGTGTGACAAGTGAAACAAAGACTTGTTTTCTTATTTTGTTTTTAAAGTGCTCCTGACCAAGAGTTAGGCAATCCCAAAACTTTCATTATGCTCTATGGCATAAAGCAACATTTTCTTGAGTATTCTTTTACTGCTGTATCTGGGAAGGAACAAAATGTGGCTGCAGGTATTGGCATAAAGAAAGACTTCATCTGGATTTTTGTAGTTAATGGCTACGATAGTAAATGTAAAAGGCTCCAGTCCATAGCCAGGGATTCGATCAGATCCTAACAAAAAAGCTGAAGGGGAAAAAGAAAAAGAAAAGCAAGTTAGTAGATGCAAAAAACACCCTCAAGATAAATGTTATCAGAGGATGAAAATCTTGAGGGAAAATTAGTGTACAAATATGGCTATTTCCATAAGCTAATTATTTTGTTTTGCTGACTTTGTACCTGAGTAGAATAAGGCCTCTTGTTGATTCATCAGAAAAAGAAGCCCTCTCTTACGTACACAGACTTTGTGGATGAGAAGGGCCCGGCTAGGTTTGACCTTCTACATTTAAAAAGGATGAGCTGGCTTCTGCAATCCTTTGAGAAAGCTAAACTGCTTACGTCAACACAGTCTGCTCACACAAGCCGAGGCCTCTGACCAACAAAAGTAAGGGATAAAGGAATGTGGAGGTTCAAGGCGGTCAGATGCACTCAGGGAAGCCTCGAGGGATGTGAGGAGGCTCAGGGCTGTGTCTGTGCAATTCTTTGCTTTACTTCTTTGTGGCTTTCACTAGAAAATGCGGCAGAGGGGGGAACGTGTCAAGAAGCTGCTCGGGACTACAGTATTTTCATATGCAAACATCTAAAATGTCTGTTGTAGGGGAGGGAAAAAGGGTCCTGAAAAGTTTATAATGCCTGATATATTACCAAGAAACATTTTCTTTTTTTCTTCAGGGAGTTTGTGAAACACGGCCCAAAAATTCCTGATTATTCGATCCGTCTTGTTACAACAGTCGTATGTCACATCCTGTGGAAGAGATAAAAATAAAACAGGCCAGTTAATCCTCACTACTTCCATTTTTATTTAAAGCAACAGCAATTTATCCAATAAATTTTATAATCCCGTTCAGAGATATTCAAATGCTCTTAACCTCTGGAATTTGCTTGTTCATTTGTTTCTCGAAGTTTCACATGACAATCCTTGAGCTACAACTTGATTTTTAGTCCCCTATATGCTGGTACCGGATGTAGATTAGAAATAGACTGAAAACAACACCACAAACCACAAGGGGAAGTCCCTTGAGTTTTTTTCTGTTTATGACCCATGCACTCAACAAAAGAACAGGTCAGAAGGAGTTTACGCTCAGCAGAAACACACTGTGCTTGTATCCAATACCTTTTCCAGGAGATGCCAGTCAAATTTTGTATGTCCCTCGAGAACAATCTGGAGCTCCGCAGGGAGAAATATCTTCCACCTCCTAGTTGGGCAGCCTCTTAAAAACCCTCGTTGAAAGTCCTCAAATGGCTTCCGTATCGATTTATTGAACACATAATTCAAATACAAGTCGACGTATTCTCTCCTGAAAAAATTATTTTGGATCAAACAAGCAATGCAATAGGTGCTTTTTTAAAAAAAAGAATTAAAGAGATCTTTATTCCTTATTCCTTCATTCTGTATGATCTGCTCTACTGTAAAGAGTCAGTCTTTACTGAAAGTAGTTGTCACTGGTAATTATTTATTCATGGAATAAGCTGAGAGGATCATCACAAATAAAAAAGAGTGCTGGTCAACATGGATTCATTCTGATAATACTCCTTGTACTTCCATGTGGACACTCCAATGAAATCCTATCAGACACTTCACTCTTGAGACAGAACTTAGCAGACCCAAATGGTGCAATTCAGCAGAATTCCCACTGAATGCCCAAGAACTACCCTGCACTCAAAATAAATATTTGCAGGGCTGCTCATCAGTACACTTTCGCTCATCTCTCTATTTGTGATGGGGATTTTTTTAGTGACATTGTACCTGCAGAATCACCTCAATGCAAACACTATCCTTCAAACTTCCCAAAGAGCCCTTTCATGCATCCCTTATGGGTCCTCAGACCACCTGCCTACCTCAGGCCACGGAATTCCTCTCTGTCCCCTGCGCTGAGGTCAATACTGACACAATACCTTATATGTAACTAAGTAGGAAATGTATTGCTCGTTAAAAAAAAAAAATAAAAACCTTACAGAGGTGTACGTATAGCTGGATTTCTCAGACAGGTTGTCTGTACTTCCCTGAAAATATTGTTCAGGGGTATTTTATAGATTTGTTAGCGATTTCCCTGACAAGGCCAGGCATCTTTGTACATGCAGGTGCCAGGATGTCCAAGGATCTCCCCCACTGCTTGCACAAACTGCCAGTGTCTGGGGCCTAGGCAGCGAGTGCCACAAGAACCGAAAACCTGCGACCTCTTGGACCAAGAGCAATGGCACGATGCTGATGTTCAATAGTTTCTAAGAGTATAGAGGGATGGGGTTTTGATACACCCACAATAAGACGACAGAGTAAGAACCATAAAAATAAAACTGACCTGTTATCCCTAGTGACAGGAATGTTGGCACCATTTTTTTTAAGTTCAACAGGAACCATGGAATTTCCTTCTTCCATTATCTGTGCAAATAAATGAAAACATTGGATGCTGTATCTACATACGACAAATGTATACGTGTGCTACATCTATCATTCATTCTTTTTGTGGGGTCTGACACAACACTCTTCCCAGTTTGAGTTTACAGACAAGCAGTGTCCTTGGCAGCGGGGAATTGTCTTGCCCAAGGACATGCATGTCTGAATGGCACAACCATGTCTTACCGTGAAGTCCACATCCAGGCTTTCAAGAATATGATCACATTCTTCATCCAAAATCACCTGTAGACTCCTTTCAAAAAACAACAAGGAAAAAAGAGAGAAGAAATATGACCATTCATCGCACTTTCAAATACTGCTGAAATCCATCCTTTGACAAGCAGTATTTAAATGAATACACACATAGAACACCTATACTCATAAAGAACCTTCTTATACGGCCCTAAACTGATCAACAGACTTATGTCCCACTGCTGCCACGAGCAGAGGACAAATGCCTTCACTGCAAAGGACTCCAGGCAAGTCCATCCCTACGCTCATAGGAAGGGGTTCTCATCTT
This sequence comes from Baryphthengus martii, assembly GCA_013396935.1. NCBI lineage: Eukaryota > Metazoa > Chordata > Aves > Coraciiformes > Momotidae > Baryphthengus > Baryphthengus martii. The sequence continues at coordinate 454,215 of VWZK01020243.1, forward strand.
CCCAGCCATTTATAGCACTTGCATGGAAAGCTGGGCTTCAGGGGCCTAGAAGCTTTGCGTTGGTGGCAGCAGTGCCTCTCCATGTTATTATCTGCCTGAAGTGTCCTTTCCCAGCACGTGGAAACCCTGCACGCGGGTTAACAGGTTTGGCACAACAGCACCATATGGTAATACCGTGCTTGTGCATAACGGCATTGTGGAAACAGGTAATTAATAAATCAGAGGAAAAAAACCCCACATTAGTAATTGGGTGCTTAGGTCTTCCAAGTCTGAACTACAGCTCAAATAATTTTGAATTCTGTGTTCAGGGTATGGACAAGATCATCTGCCCCCTTCTAAGTCACGGTGCTTGGCTTTTTATTGGGGAGATGCCAGCCTCTGTTCAAGAGCAACATCTGTCCCCTGGGCAAGGACAACTTTGGAAATCTGTGGCTTTTAGCAGCTCTACAGCAGCAAACGCTGCTGCCACGAGTACCCCAAAAACGGCCCTGGGGATCTCCACGCGCACTGGAGACCCTGCTCGGCCATAGCTTCCCAGGAAAAGCTCGGGCCCTGCCTGGCTCGTACCGGCCCGCGGCTGGCCACAGCTCCTCCAGGTCCTCCAAGGCTGGCGCCAGGCCCAGCAGCTTTTTGTAGAGAGCCCTGGGGAAGGGGAAGGGTGCCGTGCGCCCGTTGTACAGCGCCATTCCGCACAACGTTCCAATCCCAAAGAAGGTGTCCTCGGAGCTCGGGGTCTGGGTAAAAACAAGCACATGAAAAATGCCGTGAGTGCCTCTCTCCGGCAGCAGGCTCCCCCCCTCCCCGCGCCGCGGGCTCGGCCCCTTACCTGGCTGGGGAACCAGGCCAGGCCGGAGGCGGTTCGGCGGAAGGCCCCTGTGCTAGGATGGCAGAGGGTCCTGGCGGCGACGCTGAAGAGCTCCTGGGTCAGCCCCCCTTCGTCCACTCCTGGCTCGCCCACGAAGGTCACCTGCGAGCCGCGGGACATCCATAGCGCCGGTGAGCGCGGAAGCCATCGGCACCCGCGGGGGAACGATACNCAAAGGGCAAACTCAGGTTACTCACTCTTGCTTTTGTTTTGTTTTCCCCTGGCTTGCCTGCCCAGGTACGAAGAAGCTACGAACGAGCTCATTAACGAGGAGCTGGGCATTGCGTACCCCGTCATCGACGGCATCCCCAACATGATCCCAGAGGCTGCCAGGACCACTCGGAAGAAGCCCCCAGCGGAGGACTCGGAGCAGCCCTGAGGACTCAGCCGTGAATTGGGGGGAATGGCCGGAGGAGGCGTCCTCCCCTCGTTGCCCACGCTGACTGTACTTGTTCCCCTCCTGTCCTTAGCAGGCTTGTTTTACTCGGCCAGCGTCGATGAAACCTTCCCCCAAGGCTGCACCAGCACAAACAGCTTGTGTTTCTACAGTCTCCTCCTTCCTGTTACTATACCGGTTTATGTATTCTTCCACCTATGGACCTGGATGGGGATTAAGCTTTTTAGGCATAACTAGTGCAATGCGTTTGCTAACCCCTGGGCTTCTCTTAAAGCAACCCTGTTAATTTCAGCTCATCGGGTACTGCAGCTGTTTGGAGAAAGTCCCCTTCTGGCACTAGTGACGGTTGTCATTTTCCTGGTAGTATCTGGAACTGTATGAAGTCCTCTGCAGCAGCCTACTACTTAATTACTGCTAAGACAGATAAATAGGAGGAATAACAAGAAGCACTAATTCCCTCGAGTGTATCCCTCCAAGAGTGTTGTGTGTTTGTAGTGGGACTAATGAAATGTGATCATTTTTTACGAGGAAGAGCTGTGCCCTGACTGAAATAGCTGATCTTAAATAGTAAGCAATGACAACATGCAGCACTAGGAATCTTCTCTTTGAATTAGGACCTTTGATTTTGTTTTGAACTGATGTGTATATTGAACTGTATTTGTCGCACTGTCAGAAGAATACAAATTGCAGTGATGTTTAATAACAAAATTTGAGTTATATAAAGAAATTTACTTGGATGATACCCGTGTCTGTCTGTGCAGTACCTGCTTGCTTGCCCTTTTTTTTTTTTTTTTAATCTTTTCTTTTAAGAAAAAGATGGGGAAATGACAGCACTGCAGAAAATACGTACTTGTGCATTTGGGGCTTTTGTTACAGTGGCCTCCAATATATTCCGAACAGGTTAGAGGAAAAATAACTCCAACAGAGCCCAGGATTTGGTAACCAAGCCAGCAGCTCTAAATGCTGTTTAAGTCTGTAGAGTATCTTTCCCCTTAGCACTATCTCCTCCTCAGCATAGAGGGAACAGAAGATCCTTCTGCTACATACTTCACCCTTTCCTGTTTGCAGTTACAGCAACACTAGAGAATGGAGTGCCAGACCTCTAGGAGGGGGTTGCCTGCCAAATTCTCGGTACAGTCTCACAAAATGTCTTAATAGGACACAGCTATGAAGGGGACAGGTTAATGCAATGATAATCTACTGCAAAGGCTGCTTTTTTTTTTTGTGTGTGTGTGTTGCTATGGGGTGGTTTAGATCTGCAACAGAGACATGTGAATGTCCTTTACCTGCTGACAAAAAAAAATCAGAAATGGAGCACCAAGTGGTAAATTGTGCAGACAGGTGGGATCCTGACCCTGCAGTCAAAGTGCCCAGGCTGCTGCTGCTGGGCAAAGAGCCCTGCCATGCACAGCAGGAAAGGCAGTGCCTGCAAGGGGTGTATTCAAAGGCCAACCGTAGGTAAGCACACCTGTAAGCTGCCAGAACCTTTGGGTTTGTGTGGAAACCACAGCCTGAAGCCACGTGGAGACGGCAACATTAAAATCAGCTTCTCATCTCTCATGCTGGCACTATCCTTCCTTTCCTTCGGGCAGCAGCTCCACGAGAGAAATGGTTTTTGGGGCTATGTCACTTCTTGGCCTCCAAGGTGGGCTCCACAACCACCAGCTTTTTCACTGACAGCAAACTAGCCTATAGTCTTTACAGTCAGTTGAGCACTAATAGTAATGGACTTGGCCAGTTACCAGTTTCCTAAAAAATCCTATTACATTATCCCAAAACAAATTCAGAGTAAATAGCACGGCATTTAACTCGCGGCAACAAAGCTCGATGGCTACTTCAGATACAAATGTCAGATACAGCCCTCCAGATTTACTCTGCACCCTCCCATGGAACATGTTTTATAGTAATTTGATGAGTAGTTATTTTGTTGTATGCTCAGTGAATACTGAAGCCCTTCTATCAACACTTCAGTAACACTGAAAGCCAAGGAATGCTGTAGCAATATGAGCCAACAAATAATACAATTTGGTATCTTACCTCTAAGGTCATCTTGAATTGCTGGGCTGGTGCATTATTTAAATGGGCCCATATGTCTTGCAGGAGGTGCTGTCTTCTGACCGGAAAAACCCAGAATCCCTGCCACATTTGGATGAAGTGTAATTGAAGGTTGAAGTATCAGTCTGTTAGCCATGTGTTTATCTCTTAGAAATTGTAAGAAAACAACTGGCCACACTTACAGAACAGGTGGACAGAAAGTAGCGTTCTGTATCATGAATTTCAATCTTGTCTTGCATGTTAAGGACACATAAATTTTTGATCAGCTCCCGTAGGGCCACCTGAAATGACAAGGAAGAAAGAAAAAAAACCGTGTTGATTTTCTCTTGCAAAATCAGAGTTTGAGAGTACATGTGCAGACTGAACTGCCAGTCTGTAGCCTGGCAAACTCCTGTATTTCTGAAACATGCCCTTGTTGTGTACCTGACTGATGTCATGAATGCTGATTTAGGATCCTGCTGACTGGGCCGATTTGTTGCAGAATGAGTGATTTAGATTGCTTCGATAGTCGCTGTCACAGGGATTAGCAAGAGCGATTTTAATATGATGTTGTAAAAGCGCAACCTAAGGAAGTCCAATGGCAAGGCTCACTCTCTTACCATGTGCAAGAAACGTACAAAGGAGTTTGAACGGAGTTGGAATCAAGCTAGAATGATTTACACAGAGACCAGAGGTGTACAAGGTATAGCAACCATTCTTCATGGTGGTTTTTCACCCTGAGCACCAGTTCAAAGCAGAGCTGTTTAAGATGCTGGAGGACAGCTCTGACTCTCAGAACCAGGGGTCATCTCAGGACAGGCATCGGTGTAGCTGCTAAAATAATGGGATGGTAGATGGCTTGCATAATTTAGAACAGCTGGAGAACTAGGGAAAATTCGTTGTCTGTGAGATGTACTGAGCTAGAGTCTAGACTTCCATATCTATAGCCTCATTTAAATAAAACAGGAAAAAAACCCCCTCTGTTTTGTACTACTAATAAAATTTTATACTTACTTTTTCTGCATCACAGAACCAATAAAAATTGATAACCTCTTTCACTAGAGGCACACGGAAGTTGTCTTCTTGTACTCTAAAACCAGTTCTGGAGTTCACCTGCGTTGACACACACAGTATGAAAAGGAGTGTCAGCAGATCTATTGAGCTATGCGTCTGTGCGTGGCAGGACAGGACAAAGGAGTAATGGGGTTCTCTGCAGAAAGAGCTCTGAGACCCTGCGCAGAAGCGGAAGGACAGATGTTCTATGGGTAGCACAGCACTCAACAGTGACAAGTCTCAGAAAGCCATGTATGAACTAGCAGGAAAACAATTTTCATGTACAATAAAGATCCCTTAACAGGACTTCATCGTGAAAGGTGTGATTCACTTTTGACTCTTTCATGTTGCAGGACAATCTGAAGTTCCCCGTTCACGGTCATACTTGTTGCCTGGCAAAGATATGGTTGGGGGGAGGAGGGAGAGCCAACACGTAAAGCTCCAAATGATGTAACCACTTAAGGAGAAGTAGGCCTGCTGCACTTTTTGAGTTTATTTATCTGGATAAATATAGATTCATAAAGAAACTTTGAAGTCCAAATCTGCATTCTCAGTAAAAGGACATTCAATTCCATGCAAAATTGAATGACTCTCTCTGATTCATACCAAGCACATGCTTCAGCTCTTGACTTTCCTAAACTTTGAACATCTCAGCAGGAGAAAGGCTGGCTGTCAAGAAGAATAGTTATTGCCCCTTTTCTTTCCTTGAAGCTCAAGATGCTCTAATTCTATTGTCCCAGCGAATATCTCAGGTAACAGGGTCTTAAAGCATCACACAGTGGCAGCCACCATGTGCTGTGAGCAGTTACTGGGCTGAGGGATCTCAGCAGCAGAAAGGGGAATGGGCACGCTACGTAACGGACACCGCATCCATAGCTCCGTACACATCAATGCATGTACTCCTTACACCACTGAAAGCAACCCTGCCCCAGCCAAGGGCTGTAACATCCTTCAGCTCTTCATTCTATAGAGAGTCAGCCAACCACAAATCAAGAGCAGGATTCCTTCAAAGCTATGCTGGTGCAAAGAAATTCCTGAAGCAATGTAAAACGACAAGGCCCCATGTTCCCTTGTAGGAAAGAAACCCAGAGAATTCAACAAGTGAAAAGGATTAAAATACTCTAACTCATACTGATACACCCTGTCCAATCAGGATCCAAGCACTTTCTCACCTGGTAAAGAATCTGCAGCATTTGCAGAGTCACTGTTTCATGCGGTTGCAGTCTGTAGAGTTTTCTTTGCCCGTTTGTGATTCCCATGAGAAATTTAGCCAGGTTTTGTTGGGAAACCCTCTGATATAGAAAGACCAGCTGCTTGAAAAAGAATGTTTGTAGATTTGCCCACAGGCATTCTGTAAAGAAAAGAGCTAGTGAAGTATCCATCACAAGTAACATGCAAATAACTGCTTTCTGGATGAAGCCGCATTTCCTTTTTTAATCAAATGAATTAAACTGGAAAAAAAAAGGCTTAAATTTGCACTACAGAAATGAGTAAACCTCAGACTGTGATGATTTTTTTTTTGTGTGTCTTGCTGTGTAGTCCCCATGTTTCTATTCCTACCCAAAGACCTTCTTCCAGACTGAACTCTGGAACAAATTACATCAGCAGTACCAACTCTTGCTCTGCAGCTGAAAAGGACCAAGCATTTAAAGCATTGAGTTCCATAATTATAAAATCCTACCAAGAGTTTGTAGGTCCTTTGGCTGGAGCTTCGTGATGGCTTGTGCTAGCAGGCTGAGAGAACGGTAAGAGCTCTCATCCTCTCCCTGCAGAAGCAAAGGCAAGATCAAGTAGACTCTGAAATTTTCAGGTGAGATAGGCGAGGAAGACAATGATGGCAGTAACTTCTCGATCTCCTTTTGCACCTTTAAAGGGGAAAAACAAAAGAGAGACAAGGGTTAAAAATGCAACAAAGTTTTGCCAAACATCATCTGTGAATTAAGTTGGCATGAAATTCCCATTTCGTGCACAAATCCAGAGCTCTTCAGGACCTGCATAGAGAGAATCTTTGTGTCAGATCCTTACCTCCTGGAACACTTTTGGCTTCTTGCTGATCTTCTCATAAAAACGTTGTACTTTTGACATGCTTACACCCGAGAGATCTTTGGAAGTTCTGAAATGTTTGTCTCTATTGCAAAGGAAAAAAAAGAACACCAAATGATGTGACAGGCTGTTTTTTGTTACTGACCGACTAATGAAGCATCCTAATATCAGAAAATAGTTGAAAAGTTCAGCTCTGACTCCAGTGGGTACAATTTCATCTGTTCTAAGAAGATATTTTCACTGTGGTGTGACTTGATTAATACTCTGTCTTTCCTGTCTGGTATAGCTATGCACCGTTAATGTTAGGCTTCCTGTATTTCACCCCTCACTGCTGGGAAGAGCTGTTATGGATCCTATGGGAGGTGTAATACTGCCTGAAGGGGTTATCATCATCTGTCAAATGTCACTATGGGATGATCTGCTAAAATAGGAGCTTCTAAAACAAATGTCAATAGGACCGAGGAGACAAAACCCTTAATTTTAGCTTGAGTTTTGAGAAATACAGACTTGCTTCTTGCAAATTCAGGTATGACTAAACTTCTCTACATACATGGGCTAAAACAACACTTCCTGATCAGTTCACATGCAGCCCATACATTCTGTTATGCCTAAATCAGTGCACAGTACCTTCCCTCCAGGAAGCTTCCATTGATGCACGCCTCAGATGAAAAGATCAGTCTAATAGTCCTGATAGTAAAAAAAACAAACCAAAGTCAATCCTACCTGAGTAGCAACTTCTTCTGAAAGAACAAAAAACGTGTGTGCAAGAGTGTCAGCACCTGACCACATAAAGATTTTCTTGGCACCACCGTATTGAGAGCCTTGCAGAAGACGCTGTATTTGAGAAGTTAGTGATCTCTGGCAAAGCCACCTCTGCTCTCCTAGGCCTTGTGAGGGAACTCGCTTAAGCGCCCCACGCCAGCCTGTTCTGCGTGCTGGTGGATGATATGATGGACATATGTTCTCCTGGCAGGTTGGGACATTATCTGGTTTTGTTTGTTATGCAAAATAAAAGGCACTGTGGCATGGGAAGAGGGATGAACCCCTCCATGGATGGGATCTTCGTAGCGCACTGAGGGAAAATCCATCAGGGTATCCAGTTGCTGCTGCGTGAAAGCTGCGTTGTCAGTGTCTGAAGGGATGTTAGAGTTACTCACTACCTGTATTCTTCGTTCTGTTCTTATTAAAGCAGCTATTTTATGACACAGCTTGCTGTCAGGCCCTTCCTACTGAGATCTGAAAAGAAACCTCTTTCTCTCACCCTCTCAACAACTGTTTTCCATATGATCCAAACCATACTAGAAGCGGTCAGGGAAACAGATCCAAATTAGCCAAGATTTCTAAATGCTCAAAATCAGCAGCTGGAGTCAGACTTGCCCAAAGAAAATAACCTCCCAAGTCAGATCTAAAAAAAGACTACGTAATCCTACCGCTCAACCCTAAGTGTAAAGCTTCCCAGAGTAGCGTATACTTACTGCTTTTGAAAATGGGTAACTAAATCAGGGACCACTAATTTTTAAATGCTGACACACACAAAACATTCTAGTTTGGGTACTCTGAATTACCTAAGTAAGAAGTGCTGGTATAAGATTTCATCTTGGCTAAATTCTTGAACACCAGTTCTTATAATACTCTCCAAAGAATAATAATCTTTAGAAAAAAAAATCATGTATCAGGGGAAGAAATAAGAGCCAGCAGGTTTCTGACTTACTTTTTTATACTCTCCCAATGCTGAGAATTGGAATTAGAAATCCATGCATCTGCTTCTTTACCCGTCAGAGTAGCAATTCCATTCAAATAGGTATCCTGTGTGAAATGCATGAAAATATTGACAAGATTACAGGTCTAGCAGATGGGATTCTGTTTTTCAAGCCAATCATTACAAGAAGACATCAGCCTAAGTATGAATAAATGAATAGTCATCCAGCATGATCCAGATTAACCACAGAAGAGATATATAGTTGCACCACAAGTTAGTTTTTCAGTAAGCATGGAAAGAACTGCAAGAGCCATATATGAACATAGATTCTGCAAACCTGGAGAGCTAAAAGCAGGACAGAAAATCCAAATGTTTCCAGCAGAAATGTGAACAATGGTAAAATTAGAAGCCACAATCAAATATGCACGTACCTTTTTCTTCTTGTAAAGGACAAGGCTTTGTTTTCCTCCTGCAATAATTACAATCACCTTTTGTGTCTTGTTGTTTTCTGTGAAAGAATAACGAGATTTTCAAAGGAACGTTTGAAGAGGCAGTCATTATCATCAGAGAGTTCAGTGCACACATGTGGAACAGTAAAAAAAAAAAATCCCTCAGACAGTAGCTGTCCTAAAAGTTGATTCTATGTGTCCATTGCCCATAATGTTAAATCAAACAGCAAATGAAATTATTAATTGCTAGAATCTGTTGGAACGACTAAGCAAGCACAAGATGTAATGTTAGCCTCTCAATGGAACCACAAAATAAAGAAAGCATCTTCCTGGAAGAAACAAATACAGACTGTAGACATCTGCAACGGCCATTACCATAACAGGATTTTGCAGCTTTCACTGGTAAATTGATAGGAAGTGGTATCAATTGATTAGGCCTTCTCTCATCTCCCAGTTGTCCTTCATCAGAACCAAATGAATAAACTTTGTCCAAGGAGGGGACATAGACCAGGGTGCGCTGCCTGTTCAGAAAAAGAAGAACAGGCATAATAAGCTCATACCTCTAGGCTAGGCAGAATAAAATTTACAGATACATTTTCAGAGTGGATAGCTGAGGCTTGTCTTTAAAAGCCCTGACACTGAACTTAGAGAATTCTTTTAACCAAACTCTTATGCCCCTTCCTTGCATAAAAATTCAATAGTAAAGAAACATATGAACTCAAAATTCCTATACTATCCTCTAATGTCTATGATTTACCCTGGCTCCACATACAAAAACAGTGTTACGCCTCGCTAGCTTCGTGTCCTTCCATTTTTTCAAGTGCAACTTCTATGCTGTTGAACCTGATAAAAAGTCCAGGAAAACTGACAAGGAGACTTTTCTGGCCCAGTTCCAGAAAGGCAGAATGAAATTGGGTAATTATCACTGCTCTTTGGTTCTTTCTAAGGACCCACCAGTTTGTCAAAGTGGACAGGAACTCTGTGACTTTCCCAATGCAGGTTTTTGACAGTCTTTCACCCTTTGGAACCCAGTACACCCTTTGTTTCACAAAAGAGCAAAAAATCCAAGGGCTTCTGGTATTTTTTGCAGCCCTCTCCTTCTGCTCAGCATGGGCCAAGGGTTGTGCTTTCACAGCATGTGTGGCAGGAGCGTGGCACTTGAAGAGTGGACAATATTCTGACAACGCTATCTACTGGGATACAGGGATTTGAACATCTTGATGGCTCCTCTCTCTACTGTTCTTCCGTGACTCCTCTAAGACCTTGACCTCAAAAGGTATGTTATTGGTACTTTCCCACCTGCCGCAGACAACTTGTGAAGCTCTTGCTCCCCACAGCTCAGCCACTATACGAGGCTTGAGTTCATTCCTGGTGGAGTTGTGACCAAGCTGGCCATCCCCTCCTGCTCCAAAGGTGCACACCACTCCCTCCTTGAAGACAAAGAAGCAAACAACAGGATCACTGCATTATTCATGGTATTCAAATGGTCACCACTGAGAGTGAGAGCCAGCAAAATACAGTATGTTACATCAGTCTTGATACAAAACATCGCATTGAGTTCACTTCGCCTCCAGCCTAATCTTACACTGTAATGCTCAAATCATTTAACTCCTGAGAAAAACAGTTTAAATCCTGAGAAAAATTCCCTTTTCTTTAAGAATTTCACTTGTATGAGTAAATCCTAGCAAATCAGCTACTGATCACAGTTTCCGAAGTCACCAATATGCTATAAAAAAAAAGAGGAAAATATTTTCAAAAAGTACTGGGAGTTAAATGGCACCTCTTTCCCCCAGGATTCCCATTCACCATCTCCCTTCAAAAGTTTGCATGGAAGTGATGGGAATCTGAGAAAAGGCCAATTTTCACAACAGCTTAGTTAGCACCCCTGGGGGATCGTCTTCAGACTTGGATAGAAGCAGGTGTTGCAGTCCCCATTTCTCCACGCTGACTTTTAGCAGCATACCTTCTACCTCAGATGCTGACTCTCCATTTCAGACTCACCTTGGAGAGAACTGCAGTATGATTGGCCCCACAGCAGATAAATGCAGCCTTCCAGTGCTCTAACGCTGCCACGTTTGATGGGCAGTCCCTGCCTGGGAAGAAGACAGCACTGCTAAAGTGAAAGAGTACTGAAGGGTCTCACACAGAGAAAGATTTAGAAAGGGGAAGGGGGGGAGAGTAGCGCTTTTCAGTTCTCTCTTACAGCATTTAATGTGTTTACTACTTGGTTTTGAGTTGTTTTCTACCCTCCACTACAACACACTTTCTTTTTATTCACATTTGATCTGAAGCATAAGGCAGCACTTTCACATCTGCTTGCCAAAAGGAACTTGGGTTCAAAATACCTGACTCTCAAGGGTGTGGACTCATTCAGTATCCTGCTGATTTCAGGTTCTGTCTGGCTAGGGCAATTCTGCTCTAGCCCTCTAGGTTTGAAGCTAAGGGCTGATTTTAATTCTACAGAGAATTAACAAAGGCAAAGAGGTAAAAAAATCAATTTCTTTCCTGCAAGACTGCCTAGAGAGAGAATGGGAGTGGGAAAAGACCTCTGAGACATCTGGTTTTAAGAGCTTATACTATCCAGTTGGTAACATAAAATGATTAGAAGTTGTCTGTAGAAATACAACTCCTAAATCCCTTGTCTCTTCATACCTTTACTGGCCAGGATACAACAGCTTGGAAACAAATAACTTATCTAGATATAATTTCTTCAAAAGACTTTACTGTCCACTCCTGTTCCAAAGCGGCTTGACAGTCCAGAGACACTCCTATGTCTGCAGTAAGCTCTGTGACCAAGAAAATACCTTCCTACTGCTGTCCGTCCTTACCTTCTGTGTCTCCTAGTCCCAGCTGTCCAAAATTGTTCTTTCCCCAGGTGTACACAGCTCCAGAGAGTGACACGGCAGCGCTGTGAGCTCCTCCAGCAGCAATCTGAGCGAGTGCGATGCCCTTTAGTCTTGTCACCAGCTGTGGTTGGGGGATGAGTGTGGTTTGGCTCCCCACGCCGAGCTGCCCATGGGCGTTCTGGCCCCAGGTGAAGAGCTCACCTCCTTCACACATAGAACAAAAGAAAACAGCTCAGTCTCACTGCTTTGCTTAAGTTTTTGCACTTTGGGAATGGGAACAAAAATTAGTGCTGTTTTCAGGGACCTAGGTGAAAAATTAAGACAATCAGCAGCAACCAAATGCCCCTGTTTGCTTCTGATCTCTCTGGGGCAGTCCCACGCTGCTTGTGTGACTCGGCAAAGCGAGAATAAAGGCAGGGTGTTTCCATCTCTAAAGCCATACCTGCAAGAAGTTCCCAATCAGAGCAGTGCTCCAGCTCAAGAATGAGCAGGTCTGGTGACTGCAGAGTGAGGTGGCCACATCTGCTCTCCACATCTTTGTAGAGGAGCAGCACTCAGGAACTGGAGAGGGACAGGGCTGCTGGTCCCTGGGTGCTGGGATGAAAGGGCAGTGCTGCTACTCTGTGCCCCCCACCCATTACTCTCTAATCATGTCATCAACTACTGGGAGGAATTAAAACACTCCCTTCTGAGAGCAAGTCTGCCATAAAGTGACTGACTCTCTTTTGGAGAAGTGTGCTTGAAAGAGGGTACCTCTGGACAGTGCCATGGCATGCTGGTCCCCACATGCTATTTGCACAATATCGTGGTTTTCCAGTTCTCTCACCAGCCTACAAATATAAGCAGAAAAAAATATCAAAATAGATAGATGCTGTGCCAGGAGACAAAGTAAAGGAAGATGAACCTCTGCTTGCCAAGTTCTAGTAAGTTTAGCAGGAATTACATAGAAAAATATAGGTCACCTTAAGTTGATTCAGCCTGCTCTTACGCCAGCCTGCTTAAGCTGGGCTAACTGATTCAACTGTGGTTTGCACTGCAGCAAGCTGGAAGAGAATCAGGCTCGGCCGTTACTAAATTTGAGAGAAACCTGTCTCATGGGCACCCTGAGCAGCTCAGATCTTGGCGTTATCCTCAAAATCGGAGCACTCCCTGCTGGTTTAAAAATAAAATAAAGTTTGGAGTACAAAGAATGTATGTGTTCCAATTCCCTCTCTACAACATCCAGTCTCTTGGATGCTATCTGTAGGAAAAGTGGGCCACGTTTTCTGACCATTATCATCCATACCTTCACCCCGTGAAAGTTCCTTACCTTGTCCTTGTCTTCGAGCACTTAGCTGAGGCTGTAGCCCAGTGTTCAGTAAGCTTCCCAGCAGGGGAGAGAACAAGTGTATGTGTTGCATCATGGTTCGAGCACTGAACCTCAGCCCTCTGCAACTGTGTGTGCGCTGCAAAACAGACAGACACGACGGCCATGCTAAGGCAACAGGCATCTTAATCATCTCAGTCCCCTCCGCAAGATCTCTGTGCTATTGCTTTCACCATGAGCTTCTGCTCTTCAGGAAAAAGTGAAATGAGTGTGTATGACTTATTTTCTCAGGTCCCTTGGGGTTTCAGTGTCCTACCCACTGCTTGGTTTCGTGCCAGATGACTCTCCTGGCTGTCACTACAAGACATTTCTCCATCTCGTAGGCTTCTGTGCCACCAGCTCCCAAGATGATCAATGAAATGTCAGCAGAAGCATACTCTGTTACATTTGCACAGCTGTGGAGAATGTCCTGGGGACTTCCAGCACTTCCTGAGGTATCTGAGTGCCTCACATATACCACAGCCTTGGGGATGGGATGCCTTGAAGTTATGTATTTTACAAGACACTGGAGAAGCAATGACGGAAAATACATACATTGCCTGTTTCCAGAAGAAGGAAGTCCTGCTTGTCTGCAGCTGAGGGGCTGCAGGTGCTTTCCTGACCCGGAGGCATCAGATCTACACAATTACTCACATGTGGCCCTACTACAGCACAGTAGTGTCTGAGAGCCAGAACGCCAAAGCATGAAAGGTGGTCATCAGCAAATCCTTCCCTGATACACCTAACACCTCTGGAGACTCGCTGTCCATCCTTCTCACACCTCCCCAACTTAATCACAACGTATAACCAGAGAGGAAAATTCCTGTCTATTCCTCAGCATAGAAACATAGAATGGTTTGAGTTGGAAGGGATCTTAAAGATCATCTAGTTACAACTCCCCCTGTCATGGGCAGGAACACCTCCCACTAGACCAGGTTGCTCAAAGCCCCATCCAACCTGGCCTTGAACACGTCAGGGAGGGGACATCCACAGCTTCTCTGGGCAACCTGTTCCAGTCTCTCACCTCCTCAGGGTAAAGAATTTCTTGCTAATATCTAATCTAAATTTAACCTTTTTCAGTTCATCCCATCACTACACTCCTTGATGCAGACTCCCTCCCCATCTTTCCTGTAGGCCCCNAGTGCCGGGGACAGCGCCGGGAAGGCCCCGCCCCGGCGGGGAAACGGAAACCGAAACTCGGGCGCGGGATCCCCGGAGCTTGAGAGCCCTGGGCTGAAAACGTATGAGCCGGCGGGCTCTGGTGAACCCCCGGCGCTCTGCTGCTAGGGGTGGGAGGAGAGAGGAAACCAGAAAACGGGGAGAAGGATGCCGGAGTTTTCCATGAGGGAAAGGCACCTATTTGACTTCACTATTCACCTCGGAGAGTTACCCGCCTGTGCCCATCTCTTAAAGCCTTCTGTGAGCTCAGAGACCTACACTGCTGCTCCCTGTATCCTAAGACCCCGCGCAAATTCAGAGGGGCTGCTTGGCTGAGTGAAATCGGGCAGCAAGCTGGGAATTGTATCAATACAGAAATATACTTATTTTAGAAATATATCAATATCTAAAAGCCATCTGCTTCCTTTCTCACATAGTTTCTCCCATCATCTGCTAAATCTCCCCCCACCTTCAAAGACCCTGGCAGCTTCCCCCCCAAGAAAGGCCACCCATCCTGCCCCATCTCCCACACTTTCTCACTGGAGTGATGCAGGCAGGACCATCTTTATGAGGCAAAAAAAAGTATGAAATGGATCACATAAAAGTATTTTCGTTGTATTCCTAATAGCTTCCACTGATTAATTAAATACAGTTTGCTCAAGAAAATTTTATGGTGCTGAATACTAAGCACAACTTTTGATGGGGCACTCTGCAGAACTCTGAAAAAACACATAAATCTACAGATTTATACTGTTCACTGAAATGTCGTGGAAAATGAATCCCTGAGACACGATAAGCATTTAATGCAGTATATTTGAATGGAGCGGCCTGTGACACACAAAAAGACACACAGAGGTCTCTGCGATGAAGAAAAGCAATGGATGTGCAGGAGCCACTGAAGCAAAGCAAGGTGAACCTGGGGCGTACAGCCATTGACTTCTCCCCAGGGAGAAGCAACCTAGCCTGTCTTTCCCAGCCATTCCCCTACACATGCTATGGAACCTTATAGCCTTCCATAGTAATAAGTCCTGAGATGAAGAAACGCAGAACTAGAGCTGTGAGGCCAAAGCAGGAGCTATGAAGGGACACTAGAGGTCCTTCTGCACAAAACTATGAATTAATGACTCCTCCCTGGGAGGAAAAACTGCGCTGCAAGCAGATGCAAAGGCACTCGCCTCCTGTTTGGCACAGAAATGAAAAGATTCGGGGAGAGCAGCAGAAAGGAAATGCGTTGATGTCCTTCCTTTGGGAGCTATATTTTTTCCTCCTGCCAAGTGGACTGTTGAGAGTGACATCATGTCAGGATGGCTTGCTCTGGTAAGCTACTGCAGGTTCTTTTAAGCACCCTGTGGTTCTCTGCCCAAGAGGATTCAAGGCTCATGATTGACCAAAAGGAGTCTGAGGGCCTGTGAGGGAGGTGCCTGGCAACTGGCAGGAGACAGGGAAAGAGGTGAACTGTGCAAAATGGTTTGCACAGCTAGAACTGGTTTTGACAGATGTGTCTGTATGCTGGCCATTTCACTCCTTTTAATCACTTCTATAGTGACTTACCCATTCAAAACAACAACAACAACAAAACCAACAAAAAAACAAAACCCCGGTAAAACTCTCATGTGTCAAACACCCGGGGTTTGGCACAGAGCTTGCTTCTGGGGGCAGCCCTTCTCCCAGGAGAGCAGCACAGAAGCATTTCCAGGATAGGGGAATGGAGAAGTCCAAAGCAATGTACACAGATGCCATGACGACCCAGGAGGAATGTCTCCTGGTGGGCCGCAAGGGAGCAGAGGAAGCATGCAGTGTGAGACCATTCCCATAGCGTCGGCAGCTGAATGGACATGAATGGGTCAGNTCCTCAGGGTAAAGAATTTCTTGCTAATATCTAATCTAAATTTAACCTTTTTCAGTTCATCCCATCACTACACTCCTTGATGCAGACTCCCTCCCCATCTTTCCTGTAGGCCCCCTTTAAGTACTGCAAGGCTACTATAAGGTCTCCCCGGAGCCTTCTCTTCTCCAGGCTAAACAACCCCAACTCTCTCAGCCCGGACTCATAAGGGAGGTGCTCAAGAGCCTTAACCATCTTCGCAGCCCTTATCTGGACTCATTTCAACAGGTCCACGTCTTTCTCCTGCATGGTCTCCCATCTTCAAGCCTCCCTGGACGGCTGCACACCAGGAGGTGTTTGAGCACCTCCTCAGTGCCTCACTTTCCCGGAGCGGCACAAGAGCAGCTTAGGGCAACTTTAGCGGTTTCTCCTCCACGGACCCCTCCTCTCCCACACACGGAGGGTCCCGCAGGGTCTCACCGCCGAGCACGACCCGCACGGCTCCGGCGGCGGCTCCGCTCTCCGCCAGGAGTCTCTCTCCCCCGGGCAGGGCTGTAGCCGCCGCCGCCG
>VWZK01020243.1:470749-505468 GCA_013396935.1 Baryphthengus martii
CCCCAAGAAAGGCCACCCATCCTGCCCCATCTCCCACACTTTCTCACTGGAGTGATGCAGGCAGGACCATCTTTATGAGGCAAAAAAAAGTATGAAATGGATCACATAAAAGTATTTTCGTTGTATTCCTAATAGCTTCCACTGATTAATTAAATACAGTTTGCTCAAGAAAATTTTATGGTGCTGAATACTAAGCACAACTTTTGATGGGGCACTCTGCAGAACTCTGAAAAAACACATAAATCTACAGATTTATACTGTTCACTGAAATGTCGTGGAAAATGAATCCCTGAGACACGATAAGCATTTAATGCAGTATATTTGAATGGAGCGGCCTGTGACACACAAAAAGACACACAGAGGTCTCTGCGATGAAGAAAAGCAATGGATGTGCAGGAGCCACTGAAGCAAAGCAAGGTGAACCTGGGGCGTACAGCCATTGACTTCTCCCCAGGGAGAAGCAACCTAGCCTGTCTTTCCCAGCCATTCCCCTACACATGCTATGGAACCTTATAGCCTTCCATAGTAATAAGTCCTGAGATGAAGAAACGCAGAACTAGAGCTGTGAGGCCAAAGCAGGAGCTATGAAGGGACACTAGAGGTCCTTCTGCACAAAACTATGAATTAATGACTCCTCCCTGGGAGGAAAAACTGCGCTGCAAGCAGATGCAAAGGCACTCGCCTCCTGTTTGGCACAGAAATGAAAAGATTCGGGGAGAGCAGCAGAAAGGAAATGCGTTGATGTCCTTCCTTTGGGAGCTATATTTTTTCCTCCTGCCAAGTGGACTGTTGAGAGTGACATCATGTCAGGATGGCTTGCTCTGGTAAGCTACTGCAGGTTCTTTTAAGCACCCTGTGGTTCTCTGCCCAAGAGGATTCAAGGCTCATGATTGACCAAAAGGAGTCTGAGGGCCTGTGAGGGAGGTGCCTGGCAACTGGCAGGAGACAGGGAAAGAGGTGAACTGTGCAAAATGGTTTGCACAGCTAGAACTGGTTTTGACAGATGTGTCTGTATGCTGGCCATTTCACTCCTTTTAATCACTTCTATAGTGACTTACCCATTCAAAACAACAACAACAACAAAACCAACAAAAAAACAAAACCCCGGTAAAACTCTCATGTGTCAAACACCCGGGGTTTGGCACAGAGCTTGCTTCTGGGGGCAGCCCTTCTCCCAGGAGAGCAGCACAGAAGCATTTCCAGGATAGGGGAATGGAGAAGTCCAAAGCAATGTACACAGATGCCATGACGACCCAGGAGGAATGTCTCCTGGTGGGCCGCAAGGGAGCAGAGGAAGCATGCAGTGTGAGACCATTCCCATAGCGTCGGCAGCTGAATGGACATGAATGGGTCAGTCCCTCCAGTGAGCAGATGTGGGTATGTGGGGAACTTGCAGCAAGGGACACCAACTACCTTCGTCCTTCTCCACCCCAGAGTGCCAAAGCAGCTCCTACTGCGCAGGCTCCAGCAGGACCAGGGCTGAACATCACCTCAGCCTGAATTGTCCCACACAAAGTGCATGAGGTTGACCGTGCAATGCGGACAGATGTGAGGGAAGGCAGCAAGCACAAGGGCAGCAAAGAGCACTCCATGCTACCCCACTGCCCTCTGTCAATGGGTTCAACAGCACCACGATGCTTTGGGGCCCGGCATTTTCCAGGCAATGTCCTGACAAACTGGAGCAGCACTGCCTGAGGAACATTCCCAGCTTCTGCTGGTGGCACTGGCCCCCCAGCCACAGCCCCGTGGGAACCCCTCCCTCTGGAGCCATACCTGGGCAGGTGCCGTGAGCCAAGATGAAAGGTGGCAGCGGGCACCAACTTCGCCCCAAGTACGTACAAAAGACACCCGACAGCTCTCCTGCTCTCCTCTCGTCCCCGCTCCCGCAGGAAGCCCATCCCTCTGCCGCGCTCACCGGAGCCTCCGCAGGCGCTCGCAGCTGATGGCGGTGAGCTGAGCGCGGGCAGGCGGCGAGAGAGGACCAAGGGGATGCCAGGGCCGAGGGGCAGCCGGGACAGCACCCGAAGGGGCCGAGGCCGGCGGCGCNCCCGCCATCACCCAGCGCAGCAAGGGAGCCTGCGAGCAAGGTGCGGGACGTGGGAGGGAGGGCGGCCGGGGACGGGGACCGAGACGGGAGCGGGGCGGGAAAGGCGGCGGGCGCTGCTCGGCAGAGCGGGTGTCGGGCTGCGCTGACTTCACGGTGGAAAAACTGGTCCCGAGTGCCCCTCGTAGTGTTTCATCCCGTCGAGGTCCTTATTTATAAAGTCAAGATGATTTCGAAACCACCTGAAATACTGTTGAACGTCAGTCGGATGATGATGCCTAAACTTGGAGTAAAGTTTTAGAGCAGCCTCAGAAATGCACAGAAGCTGAGCTTCCAGCTTGGCTTCTAGCTGTGCTGGAACTACGCTGCCCTGCTTATCATACTTCGCCTGCAGCAGCTTGTAATTTGGGATGCTGTGACACGGGACAAAAGGCTTCAGCCATCCAGGGAAAGGTTCAGCAGAGAAAGATTGCAAACAGTGAGAAAAGGAAATGATTAAATGGATGTGAAATCCACGGAAATTCAGAGCCAACATTCACTGGCTTACTTTGGTTCAAAAGGAACCCAAGGAGTGACTTCACGCTGATTTGTACATAGCGGTGTGTACTTGCAGCATTTTTGCAACCGGGAGCTCAATTCTTCCCAAGCTGGTGCTCAAGGAAGAAATTGTTCTGCTGTGGAGCCTCTACTAGAAATTCTGGCTTCTGAGAGTTGGATTTGCAGGGAGGGAGGGCGGGTGGAGTCAGACGTAGCACGCAAGCCATTTACTGAATGTCCCAAGGACAGTGTTGCAGCGCCAGTGCCGTTTTGGTGGAGGAGTCTTTTCATAAACACAGTATGTGTAGGGTCACAACCTCCACCTCCTCCTCCTCTTTCTTCCCATAACTGAGGCCAAGTATGCCTTGCAAAAAAATTATTTTGAAACTCTCAAGAAAAGCGTGAAGAGCTGCATAAGGATTGGGTTATGCACTTTGATGCTGCCCATTAAATGCCCCGCGTAGCTTTTCACAAACCTTGTGCAAAACGTCTGGCTTATATATTAGCCAGAAATGTTGTGGTACAATGTTAATTCCTGAAGGGAAGGAGCTTCAGCCTTCAGGCTAACGTGGGATGAAATGAGAACAGCCTCTGTCCAGGCCTCCATCTGGCATTTGGAAGGAGCTTTTTCTGCCCAGCCAACGTGGGAAATGGTCACAGCAGTCCTAAAAATGTGTGCTGCTGCTTGGCCCTGCCAGCCCAGCCCAAGTGAGCAGATGTGTTTGAAAGATGTCAGAGGTCATGCTTCAGGTGTGTACTTGAGAAGAGGTCTGCGTTCTCACTTGTCTTGCCCAAAGTCACCTGGAAGTTTGTGACAACACAGATATTGATACTCATATTGTAAGCTACTGCCTTGGCTGCACTTCTCTTTGTCCACCCCAGACTAGATGCTGGCTTGTCCTGGTGGGGCTTTGATCCAGACTATGGAGACAGAGTTTGATGAGGTCAATGCAAGCACAAGCCACTAGGCCACCAAACCCACCGGTTTCAAACAGCTCCTGTGAGACTGTCTCTGTCCTCTGGTCATCACAGAAGCAGCTTCTCTGAAGAGGGTCACAGTGTAGGACAGCCGTGCCGTGCACAAACTGCATCTTTTCTTTGGAGAAGATCTTTGGGTGTGCAGCAAGATGGCTTTGCAGACTGGTACCTGTTTTTTAAGAACTTAATCGTAGCATGTGCTGCTGAGCCCCTGGCAAAATGTCCCCTTCTCTGTCACTCTGGGGAGCCACTTTTCTTTTGGCTCCTGCTGCTGAGAGGGCTCTGACCCAGCATCTGAGGGAAGGGAGCAGGAGGGACGTGGGCTGCTCAGCAGTGGTGTTGCAACTGACTCTTCTGAGACCTCCCTTGGCTGTGTGAACCTTCCTTGTGCTGTCGACCTTCTTCTGGTGCTACGCATCACTCTGTGGCTTGTGGCTGAGGCAGACATTCAGCTCACACATGTAGTAGACATCTGGAAGTATTTTTGTAGCCCTCAGGGCCTCCTGGCTGTTAGACTGTTGGGTGGGGAAGGGAGTTGTGATCTCCACACAAATTTTGAAACAATGGCAGGAGAGGATATCCATCCCAACAGCCCTGGAGGGTAGAGCTTCTTTCAAGTATCTTTCCAAATAGGAAAAAAAAACCCCACTTTTCTGTGTTTCTAAAAGAACCTGGATGCTGTGGGAGTCAAAGTGCAAATTCTAGCTTTCGCCATTTCCTACCACAGATGGACATGATCTCCTTCAGGCACTGTCTAGGCTGGGATCCTGCACAAGGAGGCTACAAACAGGCAGGATCCTGCCTGCATCAGTCATTTGCGTGATAGCTTTTGCACAGAAATAATTTCTTGTGGCACAGGGGACTTGGGCTTCCTGCTCATGGCAGATGGGCTCTGAGGTGTCTGCATGTGCTCGCTGGACTACCAGGATAACATCCTTGGGGTCCAAGAGCAAGCGGCCTTTCAAGTCTGAGGAGAGATGCAGACAAATAGGGTTCCAGCAGTGGGTCCTAACTAATGGTGTTTGATTGCTCTTTTATTTTTTTTGCAAATGAAGCCAGATCCTGTTTGAAAGCTGGTCCTCAGGAGGAAGAAATAGAGCTGTGGCTGCTGTTGGCCTTTGCTGTCATCAGCAGGAAAGGTGGCAGCTGGAGATGGGGCATCTGGCAGAAGAAGCTAATGTATCTAGGAACAGCTTATTGGTAGATACTCCTCCTCACCCACCTGAGGGGGTGGAAGGGCAAGAGACTGAACACAGACAGATGTAAATGGGGCAGACTCTTCTGGTTTATCCCTTTCTTGATTCCTGCCACTATTTACTCAAACCTCACTTCTTGGGCACAGTGGGAACGAGGCTTACCACAACCACCTCTTCTTCTGCCTTGAAATAGATGCTTGAGACAGGGATCAGCCCACTGACAATCAAAGATTTGGGCTGCTGTTTCTTGGTTAGCTGGTGTTGAGTTTGATCCCCTCTCTCTTACCTTGTCTCGCTCTCTGTACCAGGTATTCAGTGTCTGCAGAAGGTGTACCCGCTGGGAGGGACAGTCCTATTTGTTTGTCATAGGCAACACTTTGTGATCACAAGTAAAACCACCTGGAAACAAAGCATTTGGCTACATAAAGCTTAACATGCAAAATACTTCTCAAGACGTGCGTCTTTTTCCACCATAGATCTATGTCCAAGATGATAAAAGTTCGTTAAAATTATACTTGACAAAGCTGACCGAATACATTTCCAGTTGAGCTTTCCAAATTGAC
Source organism: Baryphthengus martii (assembly GCA_013396935.1). Lineage (NCBI taxonomy): Eukaryota > Metazoa > Chordata > Aves > Coraciiformes > Momotidae > Baryphthengus > Baryphthengus martii. The sequence goes on from VWZK01020243.1 coordinate 476,068, forward strand.
CACGGTGCCTATCGTAGGGCTTTCTGTGCAATGTTTGGCAGGTTTTGCTTGCCAAGACACACTGCCCACCAACTGGGAAAAACTTGGATGTTTCTTGGTTGTTAAACAGCAAAAGGAAGGAGCCGGTTCTTGGCCCTACATAATTTGCCTTGACCTTGTGCTCGGGTTTCTTTTTCTGCTGATTCTTTCCCAGACCTCTTGGATCTGATGCCTATGTTCTTTGTACAAAAATAGTCAAGCCATGCAGAAAAAGGTATTTCCGTTGCAGCCCAAACTTCCTGCTGGAGGGCAAGGGAAGACACAGCTGAGACGGATTTGAGAGAATGGAAGTAACCCTTGCTATACCTGCACTGGGCAGGTGCAGGGATCCTGCCAGTCCTTCCTGGAGTGGATTGCACTTGGGCAGAACCGTTGGGGATGGCTGGACAAAGGCACCCTACTTAATTCCTAACTCCTTGAGGCTGCCTGGCTGCTGTTGGCGCTGTGTCAGCAGGACAAGGCAAAGCTGCCTGTGTTTGCTCTGGGGGAGCAGATAGCGACACCGTGGTGCTCCCTCCCGGCCATACCCTTACGCTTGCACTCAGGGCGTGGTTCTGGCTTTGCCCCACTCCCTGCCAGGGAGCCACTACCCACATCTTGTCTCTACCCCCATGCCCCAGCAACCTCTTCGTAGCTGATCCCAGTGCCAGGGCTAGGCAGGAGATGGGTGCTGTGAAGTTGTCCAGCTGCTTTCCAGCACTGCCTTTAAGTGGATTGTCCCTTTGCTCTCTGCCTATAGATGTGCATAGCTACGCGCAGGTCTGCTGCCAGCTCTTGAAGGCAGGGCAGGCCCGGACACAGAGCAGAATCCTGCTGGTGGGGCAGGTACAAGGTTGTCAGGCGTGCCACCACCCATGGTCCCCTCAGCAGTGGAGGCTTCTGTGACAGCCAGGGAGCTGCCTTCGGCCACTGTCATCACCCAGCTGTGCACAGATGTTCAGAAGAGTCTCTTGTGGAGTTGGTGGCTTCGGTAATTTAGGCTGAAATTCATTTTGCAGTTGCACACACTGAGGCTGTTTACGGCCAGCTAGAGCCTGGGGCAGGAGGACCGTGGTACCCACTGCCATGCAAAGCTAACTGGCATAAAGAATTAGAGTTGCATGGCTCAGCTCAAACCAGGCAGAAAAACAACCTCAAAGCACCAACCCCCATCAAAAAGCTAGTGGGATTTTTGGCATGATGATCTCTCCAAGCAGAAAAATACCTGGCACAGACTTCTTGCCTAACCAGCACAAGAAGGAACAAATACCCCAAATCTCTCTCATCGTTAGCTACCAACAAATACCTGCTTTGAGGGATGTGTTGTGACTGCTGGAAATACTGCTGAAGTTGCCTCATTACAGCCTGAAGGCCTTGTCCTTTGAAGTCCCTTGATAGGGACTTTAGGGTTGGCAGAGTAGAGCAGAAACAGGAGGTTTTGGGGGAAACTTTCTAGGAAGTGGCAGACTGCTGTTATCACTGACATTGGCTCATTTTCTCCTGGTACAGCTACCTTAAATTCAAAGGCTCCCAACTCTTTTAGACACCAGAAAGCATAGTTCATATCCGATCACATTTTGCAAGAAACTCTTCTGGATTTGTGCTTTCTAATTAATAAGTGGCTTAGATTGCTTTAGTTCTTTCCTCCTGTTCTTTCCTGGATTTTGGGGGACTTAAAAGTATATTCACATTTTATGAGTGCTTTCGTCATTGATGGTGAAAGAGAGATTTAGACAAGTTTTGCTATGTCATCTGTGGTGGAAATGAGCAGAATTGGGTTTCTGCATCAGCTAGGAGCGGGATTCTTGCAGCAGCGGCTTACGACCTCCTTTCTCTCGCCGCGAAGGAAAGCGTTACATTTGCAGGTGGATCTTGCCAGCATTTATGTGCTGCATTCAGAGGAGTCTGTGCCAGAGCAGAGCTGCACAGGCGTGTAGTGAGGTTACACCTTCTGTTATGTACCATAGGGTCCTTTTCAGATGGAGCGTGGTGGTGTGGGGATGTGATATTTTTCAGTGTGGTGCTTGCTTTTCCTGCCACCCAGTGCATTGAGATTTTAAGGCAGGGTTTCTAGGGCTGAAGCTTTATGCTGGTGTTTTTAAAATAAATCTGTAACTTTGGGTTTTTCCACTGTTGTAAGATAGGCCATAAATTCCTCCTTAAAAGGCATTTAGCTATTTGAAGAGGTTTTGGTTCATTGGAGCTTGAGTTTTTATGATCGCTGTGCAAAAATCTTACCAGGGAAGCTGTTTAATATGTTACTTGGCAGCTCAGAGTCTTGGAGAGCACCAGTATGCCAAGGACTATGCAAACACCTCCAGCTGCCCGAGAGGATTCCATATTTCACCTGTGTCTTCATTCTCAGTCATCATAACATATCCAAAATCACTAGGAAGGAATGATTACAGATCAGCAAATTCCTCCTCATGTTTGTTTTTTCTGTTGCTGGAAAGGCATGCTGTGTTTAAAAAAAAAAAAAGCATTTAATCCTTTGTTGGGCTGAGGTTGATTGAGGTCCGTACTAAATAGGAGATTACCACATAACAAGTCTAATCAGGTCAGACTTTTGAAAGCCCTGCCTGCTTTTCCATGCATAAATGCTGCCATGCCTTGTTTCTGTGTCTCCCACTGCAAGCTTTTCACATTCTTTCCAGGCTTTAGCTCATGGTCATCCTTGTGCCATTATGATAGTTTTCTTAGTTAAACTGAACCAAGGTCACATGAAGAGAAGCAGAGAGCTGGTGGCCAGGAGAAGTTTCCTGACAGAGCTTGTTTGGGAGGTCTGGAACAAAAAAAAAAACAACCCACAAATTCACTCTGACTCTGTCTCAAGTCTCCAGAGCTTGGGGCAAAGCTGTGTTTGCATTTGCAGCTTTTCCAGGGTCCCTGGGCTGCTGAAGTCTGAGGGGAAGCATCCAAACAGGCTGAGCAACCAGCATCAACTTTGGTCTGGATGTCTCGGAGAGCTTCCTTCTGTAACTCCTCCGTCTCTTCAAGGCCAGGTTAATGGAGGAGGAGAAATGCCTTCTGAAAAAGATAAGTAAGGAGGCTTGTAATCTGCCAGAAAGCACGGGCAGCTTTGGGAATGTGGAAGGTCAGAAGCTGCTTGCACTGCTGCTGCCTCTCGCAGAGCACTGACCTGGGAGGGAGCAGCTGAGGCCATGCCAGCTAGAATGAGTAGATGCTGCTTACGAAAGGTTTCCCCTTCTCCATATAAAGAAATTTTGAAGGGAAAGTACTTTCCCAGAAACTTAGGAGACTGGAGTGGGTCTATTTTCAGACTTGCAGGAGCTTGTGAGAGTGAACAATGTCTAACTTTGGCTTTGATTTACTGTCTCCCGGGGAGTGTTCTCAGTCTGTGTTTCAGGCGGGGTTGCTCAGGAGGGCTGGCTGGGAACCAGGCTGGCGCCCACACGAGCTTCAGCGTGCGCTACACAGCTTCATATGTCACATGGCTGGGACTTCCCAAGTGCCAGTGCACACCCAGCCCTTAACAGCGAGCTTATTTTCACCTCTAGTGACGTACCTGTAGCCTCCTTGGATTTAGCAAAATAAATTTTTGCTCTGCTTACTGGAGTGTGATTTATTTGTACATGTATATGTGGACACCAAAGGAAGATTAGCAAGGACCAGCTAACCCTGAGCTATGGTACCAGGGAGGGGAACCAGCTGCCAAACAGTAGCCTCAGCGAGAAGGTCACAGGCTCTGCCGTGTGTTGCTGCTGCAGCAGAAAAACAGCTACATCACAGCAATGGGAACGCCTCTCCAGCTGGTGCTTTTGACATAACAGAGGCTGTCAGCTCCCTGGGATCTGCCGAAAACACAGTCCCTGCGTTTTCAGACTCCTCTGGCGGGGTGAATGAGCTCACTGGCTCTGTAGATAAGCCCCTTCCCAGGCCAGGGAGAGCTATTTGTCTTGCGAACAATGGGCAGAGCAGGGAGGAAATGCCTCAAGTGTCTGCCGCGAGCAGCTGGTCTCCATCAGCAGCCTGGCTGTCCTCTTGGCCAAGTTGCTCCTGCGCAGTCAGGGCAAGTACTGACAGGGAGCATTCAGTACATCCACAGTGCCCCTGGCTCTGTCTATGGTGCGGAGCAGAGACCGCCCAGCCACGGTGGTGGTGGTGACCTTTTTCATGGGCAGGTGCAACCCACAAGTCCTCAGCCTGAAGAAAGCGGTTCGAGAAACGTTCCTCTTTGTGGGCAGTGCTGCCAGTAAAGCAGCAAGACCTCTAAGATGCAGGCTGTAGGATGAAGGCTTAAGGGGCTCCTTGCTGGCAGGAGCCAAGTTGCTTTGTACAAGGTGGGCTTGGGCTTGTTTCCAGTCCTGCTGAGCACATGGTGGCCTTGCTGCCTTCACAAGGACCCCCAAAGCTTGCAGGAGAGAATATCCTCATGTCCTCTGAAGTCCCTGCAAGGCTGAGGCATCCTTTCTCTCTCCTTGTGTGGCATGTTGCCATGTCCCCTGGCCATCTCTGGATGCTTCAGAGGCCTGTGGGAGAGAGAGTGTGAGTGGGACCAAAATGGGCAGTAAGCAGAGTGGCTGCCAGGCACCTGGGTGTCAGCTCGCTGTGGTGGGAGTCTAGCTGCTGCTGTGGCCTGTTGTGATTTGACTTAAAATCTGCTGACTTCTTGGCCTTTCTCGTTTATTTTTAGTGGAGGAAGAAGCCCAGCTCTAGAGTTTTGGCTGTCTGGATTGGAGTCAAATATCCTGAGAGGCCATGCTGACTCTTCCCATGACACTTGCATCTCTCAGGATGTGCGTTCCCTCCCTCAGGGCTGTGTCAGATAGAGGTGGAGGCCTCTGAATGCTCCCAGTTCATCTTGCAGCCAAAGGCAGAGTCTCACGTTCCCCCTGGTTAGATCAGAATGTACATCCCAAGCTCAGGGCTGCCTCGTAATGGTCAGGCTCGCACTGTGCCAAGCCATCCAGAGCTTCACTGTGAAGCTGTGCAGGCAGTTCCCCTTTCCAGGGAAGATAAACAATTCCTCCTTGTCCAGGAGGTGAGTAGAAATTCCATGGCTGGAGCAGAAGGCGGCAGCAGCAGGCGGCTGTGTTGGGTGCAGATCCGCTGAAGGCCCTTGCAGAGCACCGGGTGAGTTAAGCTGCCTGGGGACAACCCACTGGAGCTGCCAAGAGCCCTGTTGTCCCTATTGTTCAAGGGACACCAGAAAAGGAACAGCAGGGCTGCACAGGAAATTGGAGAAGAGGAGCAAAGTGCATGACCTGAGGTGGCCCCATCGTGAGGCAGCAATACCCTGGGCTAGCCACAGCCCTGCTGCTGCCCAGAGACCAGGCACTGCTGCGGGCAGGGGGGCACTGGGGGTGCCAGCCCCAGAGATTACCCCACCGTACTACCCTACAGTTGTACTGGGGGAAACAAATTCCAGCAGGGTTTTGCTTAGAGTGCAGAGCTGGGCACAGTCTGGAGGTATGGATCTGCTCTGAGGCACCTGGAGCCGAGGGTAGCTCCAGCACCCTTCCGTACAGGAAAAGGTTCTATGCTCCAACACACCCCTCTCCTGGCCGGTGCACAGGAATCATTTGATGCTGCAGCACAGCCAACAAGAGGGTGAATGATGTGATGAAACCCTGTTTAAATCAGCGCTTCTCAGATGAGGCGCGCGGTTCTGTGCAGGTGGAGCACCTGGGTTGTGATGTCTGCCAGGAAACCAGCCCATCCTGATCATTAGGTGTGATTTTAACCGTCACCCGGGGCTACACAGAAAACTTTCCTGCTTCTGTGCAGATACTTTCTGTTAAAACCAGGACCGGGATACCTCTGTAATGGAGAATTTGGATTGCAGCCACTCCTGGTCTCTTAGCAACTTCCCACCAGGCCATGTACAGTCACTCCTGGATGGAGAAAAACACTTCACTGGGATCACCTCATCTGCTCAGGAGTGAGGAGCCACCTTGGCATCCCTTGTCGAAGACAGAGGGGTGGTTGATGTCCTCAGGCTGATGATACCGGTGTGGATCTGCCCCCAGATCCCAAGGAGGAAAAAAGATGCCTGCTTTCTGCTGGAAGATGTTGGTGCAGTGGGATGGTCTTAAAACCAGCTCCCTGCTGTTTGCAAGAGCAGAGTGCACACGCAGGGCTGAGGCCAGTGCACATTCAGGATCGCAGAAGGGGCATCAGGATCCAAATCTGCCCTTTTTATTTATGGTGCTGGGAATGAGCTATGGTTTGTGAGCCAGTATACCCAGGAGCTTCAGCCAGGATGGCTCTGGAGTACTTGTTCGCATGGGAAATGCCTTCTCCTGGTGGAGCCTAATGGGAGCTTCACTTTCTGGTTGCTGCCTGCATCTTCAGAGCAAAAGGGGAAAAGCTGCTGTGTTCTTCAAGCTATCAACAAGTGGAAATAAACACTGTGTGCTCCTTCGGTCTGCACTTCCTACTGGGGGAATTAATAGCTGCGTTTTGCAAAATAGCCCCACTAAAGGGAGATTGAACAGAAAAGGCCATTCTTCCCTTCCTGGGATATGGGTTACATCTCCAACATTTCCCAGCCTGAGGGGTAAACATCTCCAGCCAGATCTGCAAAACAGCTCTGTTCCCATCTGGCTTTGGAAACCACTCCCTGTTTAACCAGGGATTGGAGCTCTTTGGGGAAAAACTGGAGCTCTGTATTCACCTGGTCCCTTCCCGGGCCAAGAGGAGTTTTGGAGAGGGAAGTTGCTGTGGTGTGGGATCAGTCCAGCAAGCTTTGCTCCAAGCAGGGACCCCCTTCTCCTCATCCTCAAAAACCCATCAGAAGTGATTGGCCTCACTTTAAGAAAGGCTAGCTAGGACACAGGCTTGCAGTCACCTGGTGCTTAAAAGCGTTCTCCCTTTTTGCAGGACCTTCTATTGTGACACCTCCAAAGGACATCTGGAATGTGACAGGAGCACAGATCTACCTGAGCTGTGAAGTCATGGGCATCCCAACCCCTGTCCTCATCTGGAACAAGGTAAGAGCCCTGCTAGGAGCTATTAGAACACAGCAAATCTGAGCTGGTTGAAACTGCTCATTGAGCATAAAGGCTGTAGCAGATCCCTCCTTAGAAACACACCTCTGATGAGATCTCCCATCTGTGCAGTTCTGTCCACCCCTAAACATCTGGCTTTGCTTAGTGAGTCTTTAGTCATCGCTTTTTCTAAACTCTAGTTGATCCCGAGGCAGAACAGGCTTGTGTTTTCTCTTGGTAGTGCCCGGTATTCAGAGCACATAGGGAATGTCCCTTGACCTGCTGTCACCCTGCTGGCAGCAGGGACTCTGAGGTGACTGGACAGGGCTCACCCTGTCAGGCACAGGAACCCCCTGGGACAGTTATCTCCGGTAGCAGGCAGCCTGTGGATTTTGGCAGCCTGCTGGTAACACCTGCCTTAGGGCAGGGACAATGTTGAGCAGAGAGGATCCTAGCCATAGGGCTGAGAGCCACTGAATGGCTTCCAGAACGGCCTTAAAATGAAGCTGAAACAACACTAGTTTAAGAACACTACGGAGAAGAAAACTAGGCTGGCCCAAAGATTGCTGTTCTGAGACAGCAAACTTTATTCATAAGGGGCCCCGAGCATACAGTGTGGGCACGTTGACCCAGGCGGCATTTTCATAGGATCATAGAATCATTTTCCACTTGCTTGCAAGCAGATGCCGTGTTCACGCTGCCTGTCAGTGCTGCTCTGCTTTCTGTGCCTCGGGTTCATGGCTGAGAGGCTGCTTGACCTGGTGGTGACAAGGACTGAGCACTACTCACCCCAGGCTGTGCTCTGGGCTCAGATATGCAGCACTGGGAGATGACCGCACATCCATGGATGTTGTGCCCATCAGGGGGGACTGCCTGGTTTGCTGCAGCAGAGACCTACAGGGCTGTTGCTGGCCTGTTGGGAAGATGATCGATCATGCAGAGAGAGTCCATTCCAAACCTGTTACTGCCACTGCTAAAAAGTCTGATTCTCAGGAAAGCTGTGGGGAAGCCGCTCCAATTAAGGACAACAGTCAGATCCTGCTGTCCCCCCACCTCCAATCTAGAAAGCAGCTGCTCCAGCCTGCTGAACTGGATTGATGCGTGGCTACTGGCAGCTGCAGGCAGCCAAATCCTCCTTGTCCAGCACAGGCATCATTCAATGAGCTGAACACACCCTTGGGAACACGCGCGCAAGTTCTGTGAGATCGTCGGCACCGGGCGTGTTCTCACACCCTGCTGCCCAGCACCATCCACACCAGAAAGCTTTGCTGCTCCATCTGCTCCTGCTGAGGCAAGGGGAAGGCAGCCTCAGTACAGGTGCTCAAGCACTGGGGTAGTGGGGCTGCAGTACATGGAGGATAAGGTAAAATGCTGGCCCCAGAAAAACCACTGCTACCGCACGAAACACATTCCTGTAAAACTACTGTTCTGTTGTCCGTGTGCAGGTATGATTCTAACAGTTCTAGGATAAAAAAGCCCCAAAATTCTTACCCCTTTCTGCCCTTCTGCTTAGATAATTCGAGGACAGTATGGTGTCCAGAGGATAGAGCTTCTGCCTGGAGACCGGGAAAACTTGGCTATCCAGACCCGAGGGGGCCCTGAGAAACACGAAGTGACTGGCTGGGTGCTCGTAAGTACCTCCTGTATGCACAGAGCTGCACAAACAGCCTTACAGCGGTGTCATCTGGCCTAGCAGAGGAGAGGAAAGCTAGGCTGATCTTCACAAGCTGGGACAAGTGGGTGCTATTTCATGCACTCTGTTCATCTCATTACATCTCAAGCAATTAACAAGTTATGTAAGATACCTTAGAAGAGAATCACCTCTACCTATGCACAGGATACTTACTCACTGGGGGATGTGCTTCTTCCCCTAGATATCTCCTCTGAGCAAAGAGGATGCTGGAGAATATGAGTGTCATGCATCAAATGCCAAAGGAGAGGCAACAGCTTCTGCAAAAATCCACGTTGTGGAAACTTTGCATGAAATAGCTCTGACCAAAGGTAGGTAGTGTGGTTTGCTCAGTTGTTTGCTACAGAAGGACCACCTCTATTTAATGTTTTCTGAAAAAAAACCAGCAGCACATTATAAATACCAGTTTAACATGCAGCTGTTACTGGGTTAGGCAAGACGAGCTCAAGAAGCGGGCCCATGTGAACCTCATGAGGTGCAACAAGGCCAAGTGCAAGGTCCTGCACCTGGGTCAGGGCAACCCCGCAGTATAAATACAGGCTGGGGGATGAAGGGAGAAGGACTTGGGGTACTGTTGGATGAAAAGCTGGACATGAGTCAGCAACGTGTGCTCTTGCAGCCCCAAAGGCCCAACCCTATCTTGGGCTGCATCAAAAGATGTGTGGACAGCAGGTCGAGGGACTTGGTTCTCCTCTGCTCTGGTGAGACCACACCTGGAGTCCTGCATCCAGCTCTGAAGCCCTCAGGAAAGATGAACCTGTTGGAGCAGGTCCAGAGGAGGGGCCACAAAATTGGTCAGAGGGCTGGAGCACCTCTCCTGTGAAGAGAGAGTCGGGGCTGTTCAGCCTGGAGAAGGCTCCAAGGAGACCCTATTGCAGCCTTTCAGTACTTAAAGGGGGCTTATAACCACGCTTGAGGAACAAGTGCTGGGAACAAAGCATCCAGCTAGAGAATACTGTCCTGCCCAAATCCACTTTTGGATGTAATCCTTAGTTCTAATCCCAGTAGCTTCATCCAAATGATACAGTCTTGGCTTTCTGTATCCTCATATCCCTGAATAGCTGAAAGACTTCCTTTAGGAGAGTATTAACAGCACTTGGCACTGAAATGAGAGCATAAAATGAATCCCGGTGTTAGTTACGCATAGGAGCTTTGCTAAAAATTTTTAGGTACTCTCTAATTCCTTTTCAAACATCTTCTTTATGGATGTGAATGAAATTGAGTTGGAGTTGTGCGAGGAGCAGCACATTTACAGCCCGGGATCGCAACTTCACTGCGAGGTTGCAGCACCACATCTATTGCCTCCTGTATTTCTTACACACGCACCACATGGCACAGCTGGTCCTTTTCAGCTGTAGGAAAGCTCCCAAGTAAAGCTGTAGCTCAGCAACAAGCTGCAGCCCACACAGTTACTTAAAGGAACTTGATAATGCTAATGGAACAAACAGTCAGACCTTACAGGCTTCTCCATAGCTACGCACGACGGGGTTAGGGAGTCTGTGTCCCACATCCAGATGATCTCAGCGCAGAAAAATGCCATCTTTTACCATCCCCTGCTGCTGTCGTCCTGCAGTAGGGAGGGAAGGAAGGAAGGAAGGAAAGAGGGAGTCAGGATGGAGTTGTCTTAGCTGAGGGTGACACCCGACATCAGAAAGCTCACTCGCTGTGCTAGAGCCCAAGCTGTGATATTACCCCCTCGAACAGTACAAAGCATAACATGTTTTTGTTTCTCCACAGATGACGGTGCAGAGCTGTGATGTGATGTGAGGACTTTCACTTAAGCACAGTTTAAAATTAGTACTTTGGAAAGCAGCAACCTCTGCCTTTTTCTAGCTCACTAATCATTCGCTCTTAACTCCCTTACTCTGATTTGCTTGCACCCTTCTTTCAGATACACAAATAAAAAAGATTCACCACTTTGACTACAAATTTTTATTCTATTTACAGGAAATAAACATAATTTTGAACAGCACATAGCCGATGACAAACTAATTTAAATGCAACCTACACAGTGAAACAAAACCTGAGCACTTCAGTCTCAATTTTTATTTTTTTTTTTAAAAAAAGCCCTTTTAAAGGCTAAACACTCATCATACGAGGTGCAATGCTCATGGACATCAGTTCTTGGAAGAGGAGTTTGCAGGCGTAGGGCATTCGAACCAAAGATATCTGGAAAGAGATTTTAAAAGGCCGTTAGAGAAGCACTGTTAAAGTAGCAACTTCCACCCCCGCTTCACACAAAGAACTTGTCAAATTTGAGGCTCAGAAGTGAATCTGGAGTTGCATATGAAAACATTTAACAAGAATTGCTCACAGAAAGTAACAAAGCAAGAGGGAAGCTGAGACTGACTGTAGAGGCGCTGCAGCAGCTATCCACAACACATTTTTAATGTTAAAACCCGCAGCCAAGAGATCCAATCTTAAACAAGAGCCATTTTAACATGGGAACATGTGCACAGCAAAGTGTGCCTGATAACTGCATTTGCTGCACAATATTTCCAGCACATGCCTCTTCAGTAATCCCAAAGCCATTGTTAGCTGCAGCAGTCAGGCCCTAGCACAAGAACAAGCCTGGTTAAGGCAACTATTTTTATCTCTGTTGTTATTCTCCCTTGACATAAGTTCTGTAACCAAGCACGCACTACAGAGCCTTTTTTCTATTAAAAAAAAAAAAAGTGCAACACAAAAGACCTCCCATGGGGACCCAGCTCTGCAAGCATAAACATCTTCGTGGGGACAGTCACAAGGGCGATGGCTCTGAATTCCTGTGACTCTGAGTTTTACCTCTGAAGCTCTCAAGCGTTTACATTTAAAGTCTCTGAAAACCATGTGCTGCAAAATATTTGAACAGCATTTCCTGCCAGCTGACAAGCCAACACTACAAAATTAGGATGCTATAAACACTTAAAGCAGTTATGAAACTAAACCAGTGATTGTTCTGGTGCTTTTTTAAATATTTACTTCCCTGTCCTCCCATTCACTCGAGTGGCATTTCCTCTGACCCACAAAGAGAAATGCTGGCTGATGAAAACCACACGTACCTGAGTTTTATTGCGGCATCCCCGACATTCGTAGGTGTGAGTCCTTGTGTTGGCAATGGCCATGATTCCGCAGAGGTTGCAGACATGGACTTGGTATGGGTCTGAAGCTTCAAACAACCTTTCTCTCAAGAACTGGGCAGCTCCATGAGCAATCTGGCAATCTCGTTCCATTTCTCCAAAACGAAGGCCACCATCACTGAAGAGAGGAAAAGACAAAAAAAAACCCCAAACCCTCAACTTTAGAGTACATTGGCAAAACTCATCAGTTTTTGTTGGTGGAATAAGTAACTTCCCAGAAACACAACAGCAGTATCACAAGGGCAGGAGGAAAGCTGTGCGTTAATTTTCCTGTAAACACCTCAGAATAAAACTGAGGGAGAACGCAAACACAACGGTTTCTAACTGCTGCTGAGCCTTTCTAAAGCAGATGACGGCACAGCAAAATGAGGTAAACAATTAAATCATTCTCTGTTTATCCAGTGGGTTTAAGCTTGGCTGTCTGCCAGATGCTCACCGACTGGTGCTCTCACTCCCCCGTGTCGACAGGACAGGGGGAAGAAATGAAATGGAAAAACCTGTGGGTTGAGCGAAGAGCAGGGAGATCGTTTACCAGTTACCATCACAGGCAAAACAGACTCAGCACGGGGAAAATTAGTTTAATTTATTGCCCGTTAAAAATGTGGTAGGACAGTAAGTAACCAAACTAAAAACATTTTCCCTGCCTTTTTCCCAGGCTCAACTTCACTCCTTCATTCCCAACTCCGTCCTCCCCTCCCTGTGCTCATAGAGGGAATGGCTGTTGCAGTCAGTGCATTAATGGTTCCTCTCCCTCCTCACACTTTTTCCCTGCTCCAGCTTGTGGGGAGGCCTCCTTAGGATAGGTCTTCACAAACAGCTCCAGCATGAGCCTTTCTCACAGGGTACAATCCTTCAGGAATAGACTGCTCCACCACAGTCCTCCATGGGCTGCAGGCAGACAACCTGCTTCACCATGATCTTCACCACTGGCTACAGGAGATCACTGCTCCAGTGCCTGGAGCACCTCCTCTCTCTCCTCCTTCTCTGACCTGACTGTCTGCAGGGCTGTTCCTTTCACATTTTCTCATTCCTCTCTCACAGCTGCTGTGCAGTGTTTTTTATCCTTTCTTAAATAAGTTACCACAGAGGTGCCACCAGCATCACTGACGGCCTCAGCTTTGGCCAGCAACGAACGGGTCTTCTGGAGCCAGCTGTACGTGGCTGTATCCAGCACAGGGCAACCCCATGTCCTTTCTGAAAAAGGTCACTCCAGCAGAACCTCCTGCTGCCAAAACCTTCACACCTGCACCCAATACATGATCTTAAGCCAAACACATGAAAATGGCTGGCTAATTAAGTTCCAGCTGCAAAGCTGAGGTAGCGAATTTTTAGGGCTAAAAACATCAAAGAGAAAAAAAAACAACACTGAATAGAAACTAATAAACATCCTTACCGAGATCTACCTTCCATGGGCTGTCTGTTAAGTATCTGGATTGGCCCTCTTGCACGAGAATGGATTTTGTCATCTACCATGTGCTTCAACCGCTGATAATATGTAGGACCAATGAAGATCTGCGATGTGATTTTTCGACCAGTGAAGCCATTGTAGAGAACCTGGAGCAGTCAATGCAGTCACCGAATCATAAGCCTTACTGCCCATCAAATTTATATTTCAAAAATTGCAGTGAATTGCTATTTTGATTATACCTCATTTCCTCTTAGATGATAGCCATAATCTGATAAAAGGTTGGAAATCTTCTGCACATTGACAGCATCATTAAAAGGTGTAGCATCACCAATTTCTCCCTTGTTTGCGGACACCTACAGAGAAGAAATTTGCAAAATTTTGCTCCTCGGATTTCTGAAGGAGGGGGTCAGACAACGTTAAACTCTTTCAAACAGTTTTAACTCTTAATGCCAGAACTTGAGATTCCAGACCCACAACAGTATGATGCTCAGACACACAGCATAGAAGATTCTTCTTACCTTCCCCTGGAGGCACTCGATCAAGTGCCCGATGGTCATACGGGAGGGGATGGCGTGGGGGTTGATGATTATATCAGGTGTGATGCCTTCACAGGTGAAGGGCATATCCTACAACAAGGAAACAGACAGTCAGTACTTTCCAGAATACCAGCTTTAAGGCAAGCAGTTGCATGGATTCAAAGTAAATCTTTTAAAGCATTTCAAAGGCACTGAAGTATCAGGTAAGAAGCAGCTGTGTCCCTTTCTAAATATACTTTAACTGACTTTAAGTCAGTATATTGTACCTCAGTAGGTATTAACACAGGCAACTCATTTAAGGCAGTTCCAATGCTAAGAAAAAATTAAACAAACAAACAAACAAACCCACTACCTCTTGCCTGTACTGGATACCACAGGTTCCTTTCTGACCATGTCTGCTGGCAAATTTATCTCCAATTTGTGGGATTCTCACAGAGCGTACCTGTAAGCCACAAGAAAACATTCAATTTGTAACTTAAATACTGAACAAAAATGATTAAAGTTAGGAGGGGCACAGATGTCGCTGCTCACCCTAATCTTGCAGAACTTGTATCCTTCCTGGTTAAGAGTCACCATGACCTGATCTACAATACCGGTCTCACTAGTTCGCAGGAAAGTGCTGCAGTCTCTCTTTGTGAAACGCCTGTTAGTGCTTTCCAGTTCATCTTCATTTTCTGGCAGCGTTACTGTTTTGCCAATGATGACATCATCCCCAGACACACGTACCCCAGGTGCTATCAAACCATCATCATCAAGTTTGTCATAGATTGCATGTCTCATGCCTTGGTGGAAAAAAAAACAGAAAAAAAAAAAGAGTAGACTCCTCAATTTTTCAACACATTGATGTTCTGTAGAAATTCAACAAGTCTGCTTTGCAATTTCAGACTACTGCTAAAACATGTAAAGAGAAATGTATGTGAATACATCAACTGGTGTATTTTACTATTAATACAGACACTTGAGCTATTTTTTATGTCCCAAAATAAAAGTCTGAATAGGTTCAACAACATTAACAACCTTGCCCACAAAATTTTAATACAAAAACCTCAGCGTTCAACCACTCCTGTATCTTACCTTGGCAAGTTTCGCGTGTAGGCTTTTCAAAAACTTCCTCTTGATCATAGCCCTTTTTAGACTCCTGCTCTTTGTAAGAGCGATAGAACACAGATCTGAAACAAAGTTATAAAGCCTTCTGCAGTGAAACCGGCAACATTTTTCCTCATCTGTACCTACACCTCAATTTCACTATAATCACCCTTTTACCACGTAATATGGCGACTGTTACTAACGACAACCTAAACAAATACACCACTCAGTCTTTCCTCTAGAGTCTTGTTAATACGACCATCACTGATGAAGGAAAACCAAAACCCACTCCACCAACCAACCAAAAAACAGCTTCAGATACTGCCAAAGTACTTCTAGATAACATGCCAACTTTGATGAACTGCAGAGACCTTCCTATCTGCTTAACATCTCAAAAGTAGTTATTACTCCTAAAAATTATTCACATCATCATACACTCATTACTTTTCTTCTTATACCTGACATTTTGCAAGCAATTTGAGGTTTCTCCTGCTACCCTGCAGTGCTGCAGTCAGTACAAACGAGCTGCAGTGGAAAACTTTCCATTCATATAGGCCTTTTTTCTGGGGCTTTAGGGGTTTTTGTTTGCTGCCTCAGTTACCAGCACAGCAAAGCCACAGCCTTTCAGATAAACATTATCCATGTGTAATTGCTTCCACGCACACAGGAGCTTCTGTAAGAGCTTCACGTGAGCCATCAAAGTCTAATAGTCTCCTATTTATTCCACACTGGAAGACAGCAGATCCAAGATACCAAGCACACGCTTCTCAAGCTCAACTTGGACAAAAGAAAATGAGCAAAACTAGCAACGCATTGGCCAACTATAGAGCCACCCACAGCCATCTAAACACTATAAAGCACAAAGTCACATCAGTTGCCAGTTGTCTCAACAGCAGTTCCTACTACGGAGAGGAACATGCCAATCCTCACTGGTAGCAACCGTCATACTACTAAAAGCATTAAGGAGTTCACAGAACTGGAAAAAGTTACATCAAAATGTAACAGCAGAGAGTCTAAATATTTTTTCATTCAGCCATCAGACAAAGAGCAGTAAACACAGTAAAAACCAAAATGGAAGAGTTGGGAAGACAGAGCAGGAAGTCAGGTAACACAAAAGACATTTTGCTAAGATAAACAATCACCATTTTCATTCTGTTGCTACCTCCACCCCTGTTAAAAATTTGAAAAAATAAAAAAATAAAAAATTAAAAGCTTCTTAGGTTGGAAAGATTTGGAGTGGTATCTTCCAGTGCAAGGTGAACTTTTCTTGAGCCTATGGACAACTTGGTATACTTTTTTCCCTGCAAGCCGTTAAAAAAAATTTACAAAATCTTACCTGAAAAAGCCTCTGTCAACAGCAGAACGGTTCATGATGACAGAGTCTTCCTGGTTATAGCCTGTGTATGATGCAATGGCTACAATCGAGTTGATACCTGTAATATGCAGAGCAAAAACTTTGAAAGGATGCACACATACCAGAGAGGCATTCCTCTGAACTCAAAATAAGCTGTATGCTCTACAGTGAAGCTGATCTACCCTTTCTGAGATAAAAATCTCCATGTCCACCCAACAAAAACCATGTAGTATCAGCAAATGCAGCTTTGGGTAGAAAAGAGAGTCAAGAGTGACCCCTTGTGCAGCACCTAGTAAATACCAATATAGAAAATGTGTTTTTCCAGTTAAGTTTTAGCAGACTACATGTTTCAGCTGCAGCACTAGCAAGTTATTTTTTTTTTCAGTCTAAGTGTCCAGTTACAAGTGAACGTTTAACCTACAATTAATTTTTAAACTACATAATTTGCTAAATATTTGGGTGTTCTAGAGGTGACATTTGTGACACAGTTTAAACAAAACAGTAGCGTATTTGTTTGATAAACATTAACTGACAACATACCTGCTGGTAACTCTCTAAATCTCAAGTACTCCATGGAACGTGTGGTTACGAGGGGCTTCTGGGGATAATACAACACGTGTGCCAGCGTATCCATACGAACGTGAAAGTTTGTGATGTAAACTCCCATCGCCTGTTTACCCATAGCAGACTGGTATGTGTTCCTGGGAGACTAGACAGACAAGGGAAGACCAGTACATATGGATATTAAGCTCTTTACACGTACACCTGTGGGGGGTTTTATCATCAGCTACAAAAGCAGGATGTCAGAAGCGATGCCCTGACCTGGTTGTGATCGGGGAAAGGGATAATAGATGCGCACACTCCCAGGATCATGGATGGGTGGATCTCGCAGTGCGTGTAGGTCGAGCAATACGCCACACCTTTCTCTTGCAAGTCATCTGGAGTCATTGCCAGCATCACAGTCTCTTCTTCCAGCGTATCGATGTACTCTACTACGCCGCTGGCCACCAGATCCTGCCAACTGAATAACCAGCGTCCGAAATAACTAACACATAAAATGAGTCTCTTCAGCAGTAACAACAACAAGGACTTCCCTGCCTTATTACCACTACTGCCTCAGGGTGATAAAAGAAGTAATTAAGCTCCCAGGCAGAGAAAAAGCATCTCTGTGCTGCAAAATACTTTAAACATTTTTCTCTCCAGTCTGAGGGAACTTGACAGCTTCCAAGATGGAAAATTACACATCCAGTTGAATTTCAGGAGTGTATCTCACCTGTAATTGTTATACTCTCGTTCCTTCAGTTGGTCAATATGCCTTTTCTTCAACAGCAATTTCTGTTTTTCCACGATTAAAAGGGGTCGACAAATTCTGCCCGCATCAGTATAGATGCGGATTTCTCGCTCACGAATATCTCTAATCATTGAGACCTGTACAAGAAAGCAGCACCCCAGCAGTAAAAAGTCTCAGCCTGGATTCAGAACTATGAAATACAAAACAGGGTAACAAAGTTCCAGAAAGCAAAGACCTTCCAGGTGCTAACAGCAGCACAAAATAAACATTAACACTCCTACAAACAGAAGCATTTCAAGAGAATATTTTCAACTGGATCCTCTTAAAATAAATAAGAAAAAATAATTTTAAAAACCCCAAGCAAACAAAAAAAAACCAAACCCATAACAAAACCACACAAAACACCAAACAAACAAACCCCCCAAAAGCACCAATCCCCCAAAAAACCTCCCGAAAGAAAAAAAGACATGCAATGTGAAGTATGTTCAGGAAAAGGCTTGCAAATAATGCTATTTGGAGCCTGCAGAGCAGTATCAAGGCATTATCCTCTCTCATCCAAAAAGACACCCAAACTTTAGATGTAAAATTTATACCTCAGATACAATGATGTCCATCTGACGACGGAGCTTCCTTAGGGTGTTCATGAGCTGCTCTGGATCTTTGTGTATTCCTACCCAGCAGCCATTAACAAAGATCTTGGTAGCACTAAAAAGAGGGGAAAAAACCCCAAACAAAAATTAAAATAAACAATAACAAGCAAACATATCAAAAAACCCCACCCAAAACCCAACAAAAACCTCCCTCCTGAAAAAAGCCAACCCAAACCCTTGAAGTACCGTGCAGGATAAAAAGCTTAAGTCTGACTAAACAGTTTCCTTTGCACATACTCAGCTATTGCTGCTGGAGATATTTCTTCCAGGTTTTCCATACTCCACTCTTCCAAGAATTCCAAAATTGGGGATGGCTGAGACCCCACAGAAATATAAGCCATCAGGGCTAAGTTCTTCACAAGTCCTACTGCATGACCCTAGTAGAAACACAAAATTAACTTGCATATTCACATCAAGAGATTCCCCCAAGAGACCCAAGAATTTAAACTCCCAGGCCACAAAACACGCTGTTCACTTTATTAATTTCTACCATTCAACTACAGAGTTAGTTATGAAGCTAAATCATCTTGTCAGCATTTCTAAAAAATAAAAGTGCAAGTGATTGTCACAAGTGCCACGGCTATAAAACAACTAGTAGACAAAAGCAGTTAGGCACGAGTAAGTACTGACATAAATACTACTTTCCTTACCTCTGGGGTCTCAGCAGGGCAAACCATTCCCCACAGAGTATTGTGCAGCTGCCTGGGCTTTGCTAATTTTCCATCTCTCCCAATTGGGGAATTCAGGCGCCTCAGATGGGAAAGCGTAGATGCAAAAGTCAGGCGGTTTAACACCTGCAGATAGTAAGGCATTTAGTCAAAGCTTCTGAAGCAGGTTGTTTACAGGCATCATGACACATTAGAGCAAAGGATCAATGCCCTCTAGAAATGATGTACCTGAAAAGAACTGAAATAGCTCTGATTTTTGTTAGTTATGCTTTCAACTAAACTTAGACTGAGTTTATCCTTAGAATCTCAAGCTTCCAGCCAGTGTTTTCAGAGCACGCTTACACCATGGCAAGGCCCAGCACAAACACAGCCAAGCTGGTTTTTGAAGTACGGCTTACTCTGATCGGGTAACTAGAATGAGTGTGACTTGTAAAAATGCTTTTCAAGCTGCATTTTCACCAGGAGGATTTGCCAGTAGAATGACGCAGAGGTCTTCGCAAACTTAGTTTGAAAAACTCAGACAACGTAGCTATTACGAGCAATCAGCATTTGTATTATTTTCAGTCTGCTCAAGGCTTCTCAAAAATGTAAGAAAATTTATTTTTACAGCCTGAAATATGAATTTATTTAAAGAGCAACAAGCCCTTCACATACTACAACAGACCATCCAGGGACAGCTTCTAATTTCACCCTTTCCTAACTTCGCTTTCCTGAAATTATGATCTCACCAGGGCTCCAGACCATAGAGTGTGCTGTCATTTAAAAACTGTCACCTCTTTTCTGTCTCCACCTTTATGATAAACAGGCTCAACTAAGCACTGCTCTGGTCTAATGAAGCCAGTGCTCCTCGCCATTAGCTGTGGAATACCTAACTGTTACATTATAAGGCAGAACTCAAGTTTCTTTAACCACCTGTGAAACTCTGGAACTAATCAAAGGAAAGAAATCCATCCTCCCTAAAGATTCCTCAAGACTAGGACTTGACCAGACACATAAGCCTATGCTTTAACACAGAAAGCCTTTACAAGATTTACACCCACTGCTTAGCATGGAATACAATAGCTAAAATCAAAAACAAACTAAAAAACCCAACGCCACACCAGACTCAACTATTTGGATCTTCATCTGTTCCTGCTATGGAAGTTTCTTTTTTTAAAATGGTTTTCTTTAACATACACCAGGGATGGCTGCCAAGTGATGTTAATTTCTTCCATGATGGAGTTACACCCTTACGTAAACCTGAGAAATGCTACCATGCTTTATTCAGCTACTGTACCTGAGATACTCCTGCTCTGGCCTGATGAGCTTTCTTCTGGTCACCCCAGTTTCCAGTTGCCAATGAATACTTCAAACCATCTGAAATAATTCTTGTTTTAATTGCCAGTTCCAAGTTGAAATCTTTCCCTCTGTCAATAAACTTTTGTGCATATATTCTCACTTCCTTCAGCAAATTCTTAAACATTCTGTAGAAGGAGATGCCAAGAAACACGATTAAACAGTACTCCAGCAATTCCACCTCCTCAGCGCTATTCAGAAAAAATGTCACTGGCCTCCTGAAAAGGTACAGGCTGTGTTGCCAAAGACCAGCCTTCAGACACAATAGGATAGTCTGGTTTAGAATCACAGAGCTGGCAAAGCCTCTACCATTAATTATCTCCAAAGAAAACATATATGTTATAGTTACCCTCTGAACAGGAAAGCCAACAGTGGCCCAGCAAGATCCAGTCTTTTGTTGCCATAATGATCTCTGTCATCGAGCTCTCTTCTTCCCAGTGCTGCCAGCAACAATCTGTGAACCATATACCTAAGTAAAGAAGATAATTTATGCTTTAAACCGGCAGTAGACATTCACAGCAAAATTATATGCTTTCATAGATAAATCTGTGAGCTGTTTCTTAAAGGCACTTAATGCTAGATCTTGAGGATACTGCTGTCCTAAAGCAGACCTCTTCAGCACGTACGTCCTCAGAGGTGAATGACCCACAGAAAGCTCAGGTAGCTACAGAGATAACTTAATATTTACATCATGACGGCAATGCTGCTTCTGCTACATGTGTGTCCTGTACTGTAATATGGGCTACATTTAAGCACGTGGAATCTGGCATAAAACAGAAAGTCTCCTGGTGCTACAGCTCATCCATACACCAATGAGCAGTGATCAAGAGAACATGCTAATAGTTTTAAAGAGTGGGTTTACATTACAAATAGCTTATCAAGAGTTATCTACACATTAGTTATGAAACTCTGTATGTTGTCCATGTAATGTGACATCAAAAAGTCATTTATCGCTCTCATCGCATCTAAGAAACAGAATGTGTTTTTATTGACACCGGCATTTTCTCAGCTAGGAAAATGTACCAATGCCCTACACTTTAACACCAAGTATCCAGAAGACTGAAACTGAAAACAAACTTCCACTCAGTGGGTTCTTCCAAGCATATACATGTATGTGAATAAAATCTGTATTCAGGGTCCATCTGCAGAAGTGTGACAGAAAATAACGACATACCCAAGAAAATAGGCCTTTTTGGTTTCACAGAAGTCACTGACACCAACGTGTGGGAGCATTTCTTTCTGCAAGACTTCTTTAGCATACTTGATTCTCTTTTCTTTGGTGACACCTGGCTTTGCACCTCTTGATCCAATGAAGTTTAAAGCAACATTTTGCTCCTGAATAACAAATGCTTCATCCAAAGAAGGCTTGACCTAATGCACAAAATAGAGCAAAATCCTGTAGCATCCAGTGCCTGTTGGAGTTGAAGGAAATAATGCACTAGTTTGATGGTTCTTTTCAGGAATTGCCAAATACTGATCCTGGCTTTACTACAGTAGCTGTTTCAAGAGCAGCAGAAAACAGTAATGGAGCATGAAGGAAGCACATAAAAAATAGTTTAGACTTCAGAAAAATCTTTCTCATTCAAGTACATTTCAGTCCTGTTGCCATTTACAGGTATAGATTAGGATTTTACAATTCAAGTCAAAGACCCTACCTCTCCAAATACATATTAACTCTGAAATTTCCATTGCACTCTGTTCACTCAAAATACTCATTAGAACAGATTTAGGCAGAG
This sequence comes from Baryphthengus martii, assembly GCA_013396935.1. Taxonomy (NCBI): domain Eukaryota; kingdom Metazoa; phylum Chordata; class Aves; order Coraciiformes; family Momotidae; genus Baryphthengus; species Baryphthengus martii. Next base: position 497,909 of record VWZK01020243.1, read on the forward strand.
AAGTTTTGATGTTTCTAACAGACAACCCAAAACAATAATAAAGTAATAAACTGCAGTTGGAAAATGAACAATACTTTGAATGATGATCAGCCACACCTACATATCACTAGACATCAAGCCAGGAAATAACTTATTTAACATATATTACCATTTCCATCATTTCTGGATCTTCAAAATCATATATGATGTGCTCTAAAATGTCCCTGTCGGACACAAAGCCTAGTGCACGAAAGACAATTATGATGGGGACTTCTTGCTTGATATAGGGCAAAGTTGCCACAATGCGCTGACCAATAGCACTCTTCTTTGCACCCTGAAGCAATGGGAAAACACACACATTAGTCTTAAATGACCTTGACTTTCAAGTAAAAATATCTTTCTGGATTTGGACCATACAGCCCAAGCGTATTTATTCAAGCACTAGAGGAAATCACAACTTCTCAGCAGGCCAGCTAAGGAGCTGTTCTGAAGCCTTAGTCCAGCAGGGACTTTTTTTTTTTAAAAAAAAAAAACAAAAAACAAACCAAACAAACCACATTTCTAACTTTAGAAGTATGCAAAAATTTGGAAAGATTTTGCTGATATAGAGGAATTTAAATAATATTACTCATTCACCCATCTGCATCATTTGTGTAATTGCAATGAGCAACCCTATCGCCCTCTAGATTTCCTTCTGTCAGCTTAAGCCCAGCTTTTCTAGTCCACTCTGTAAGACTCTCCATTCTCATGATTATTCAAGTAGATGCTTCCCTCTACCCCAGAAAGAAACACTGTGGGATGCAGAGGGACAGCCACTCAAGAGTGCCCCAGCCATCAGGAGCAAGAAGAATGGTGTAAGGCTTCTGTCAAAGCTACTCTTGGAACATGTTTGGGAATTTCCAAACATCAGTGGAATGCTAAATGAGAAGTGACACCTTCTGCTTTTGAAGTTATGAATAACACTTATTTCCCCTCATAGATGGCACAATTAGATGTTAAATATAAATTAGTACGTGGTCTGAAAAAACATATCTAACTACTAGCTTGGCTACCAGCAAAGGTCTGTGCTCCTATTCTTGTTCTTTGTCAAAAACCAGGACGCAGCTTATATGGACCTTCTAAAAACTCATTTACAGTAATTTTAAAAAGATATTTTTAGCCTTGCCCCTAAAACCTGCTACAGATTGAGTCTTCATTTCAATCCTCAAATTATTTGTCCCAGAGATAGACACAATCTATGACAAACAGAATATATTTTCATTTTATTTTATCTTCTTTACAACTTAGCATCAGAAGAAATTTCTTCTCAAAATCCTGAGAGTAAATGACATCAAGAGACAGGACAGTAACAAACCTCCTAAAATAATCTTTATAGTAAGCCCCTGAGCAGGGGTTATTACGGTTTAGACATACCTGCCCACCTCTGGCCAGCATGCTAACCCATATAGTACTTGTTGGTCGAGAGGAATTTTCCAGACAAGATCTACACTCTCCTGTGTAGGCATATTTTGAATCTTTCTTTGCAAACACATACACTGTGTTTGTAGCCATTTTCTCTTGAGCAATCAGAACCTGTGTGAGAAACAAGAACACCAGTAAATAACTGACAAAAGGGCAGGCTGAAAACAACAAGGCACAGTGTTTTTCTACTATTCCTTCAGGCACCTCAGCTTTGAGAGCATTACACAGCACCAAGACCATTTGCCAAACTCAGCTGGATTATAGTCTGTGTTCTAAAAAGACAGTATTAAGCAAAACATACACCTAGTTAAGAAAGAACGACCAAAACAAAAGAGCTTGAGAACACCGTTCTTTCTGATGTACTTGGCTGTGCAGAGAGATTTTTGTTAGCTTTAGGCACAACACTGATAAAGAAAGCATTTCACTATCTGTTTCCAAGGCCTACGTACTACACGGGCATTTGAATTTAAATGCCAGCCAGATTTTTTTTCCCCTCAATAAGAGAAATACAGTTCTGTATCTTTTGCTGTGTTTGCCCCGGTGTTAGTTACAAAAAAAATGGCAGTTTCACTGGTGAGCACAAGCACGGAGAGGATATGATTTACTAAAGCCGAATCCACAGCAACGGAGAAGAACCAATTCGTATAACAAAATGCATCTGTAGAGCTATAAACAAACTGGAGGAGACTTCAAGTGAAGAAGAACCTCATTTCAGAGTGCACACTGCTCTGCTCTAGAGTACTTAGTGGCATTCAGTGCAAAACAGTTCGTGAAACTGAAGAGGTGAAGCGGGTCTTTGAGAAGAGGTGGCTTGAGAAAATCCTAACAGAGGACTGAAACCCATCTTTCTACAAGCTCACAAGTACCCACAGTAAGTGGAAGAGAAGTGTTTACGCTCCTGACAAAACAGAAAGGAAGAAGCAACAGAACCCTCCATGTCTGTAAAGATGGCTGTGCAAGGTATAATCCCTTACCTTTTCTGATCCATTAATGATGAAGTAGCCACCGGGATCTAGCGGGCACTCGTTCAGTTCACAAAGATCGCGGTCAGTTAAGCCATTCAATAAACAGTACGTCGAACGTAACATAATAGGAATTTTTCCTATAAAAGTTTTCTGATGCTGTGTCTGTAACTGATCCTCCCCTTCCTTAATAACTGTTTTAGTTATATCCACATACAAAGGGGCTGAATACCTGCAGAATAACAACACCATCATGTTATCTGTCAGCTATTACTTGAGGCTGTACAGAAGAATAATGAATGCAATCATTCAAGCACTCACTGGTATATTAAGCATTATTACTAAATCATCAATCATTGCCTGGGTTTAACAACTAGACAGCAACATTTAAATAGAGCAGTAATTATTAGATTTTCAAGGCACTAACAACACAGAGATAGTCCTTCCTTGTGTTTATCCACTACAGAGTTCATTCTTACGTAAGGTTTCTCAGCCTGGCTTCATTGGGCATCATGGGCGATGGTGCTCCATCTCTTTCCCAATGTGTAGGTTTGGAGAGATAGATTTGCTCAAACTTCAGCAGATACCGAGGCTGGAAAACAAGAAAACATTTACCAGCAGCTAAAGAAACGTCCACTTTGGTTGTTCAAGAGCAGCCCTAAAGCCTAATACCCAATGCTGCCACATGTCCTCAGCTCAAGGTATAGAAACAATCCCTCATCAGATGATTAATTCAAAAACAACCCAAACCAAACCAAACAAAAAACAAACCACTCAAGAACTTTCAGTAACTTCTAAACACCTCATTAATAAAAAAAACCCCACAAACTCAGAGGAAATTCAAGGGTCAAAACCACTGGTAAAAGAAGAATAAAGTACCCAAAATGACCTTATAAAATAGCTAACAAAATAGCTGCCAAGTTTGTGAATATATTAACAACCAGAATATGTCTTATGCAAGCCTATTTATATACTGATCGTCTATGTAACCTTAGATTAAAATCACTAGCTTTATGATGCAAAAAGGTGAATCTGCTTCAACACGTAAAAGGACATAGTTGACATATCAAAAAAAGGTGCAAGTTTTTGTAAAGCTTTGCTCCCATGCATAAAACGCCAAATGTAATAGCTTTGTTTGAGTTCCACAGAAATCTTTTCACATGCCACAGTGAAATCATGGGCATGAAAGGACAGGTACCCTCCAGCAATAGAACACCTCCGAGGATTTTCATTTTACTCCGAGCGCCACTCATCCCTCAGAATCCTACTGCAACTAAATTTAGAGCCTTCCACTTAAATCAAAAGCCTTGCATTCCAAAGAAAGGGGTAAAAATTTTAAAACAATGCTCTTACCAAAGCACATCTGTGTGTCTGGGAGAGAGAGCTAGAACTTAAAAAGAAGAAAGCAGCTACACAACAGCAGCTTTGTTGAAGTGTTTCCTATGTGAGGACTCAGCCCTGGTGCACAAGTGTGCTGAGGCAACTTGACTCTTAGCCTCCTTGCGTGGACAAGGAGCTAGGGATGAGCCACTCTGCTCACAAAGCGTTCCCTCACAGACCAAACTCCAGAGGGGTAGAGAAACAAGCAAATCAGACCGGCACGTATGCAGCTGAAAGGCTTGTTGCCGTACAATGTTTTCTTCAAGCTGCCATTTCCCACCACGTCCCTTTGAAGAACAGAAGGGAACACAACTAAAGAACCCCAGGGCTGCCACCCCAACTGGAAGCCAGCTGAGAATATCTATTACTAAAACAAAACTCAAATTCTCTGCAGGCATTTTACCGTCTCTTAGGCGTAAGGACTCTGCTGCAGCACACCACCAAAGCAACTTGCTCCTGCAGAGCAAGCTCCAGCGCAGAGAAATGAAGCCATCTTATGGTTTATGTTACAGGTGGTTTTAAACTTTCTAAAAGACATTTTCAAAGTTCTCATATTCAGCCCTTTCTCTAGACTCACTATGTGCAAATAATCCACCCCATGCGTTTTGTCTTACACGGAGTCACAGAAACAACCTTTTTAACATCTGCAGCAAATGGTCTTATTTCCTCTAGAGATTAAACAGATTATTGCATCAATTTACAAAATAAAAACCAAAACCCACAGCTTTCAGACAAACTGAAATATCACTGCTGCTCTGTCTACAAGATACACTGTAGTAAAGCATAGTCAAGCCTTCTGCAGTCAAAATATTCTCTCTTATTAGTAACCAAAACTGCTCCTGAAGGATATGTGTTAGCACTACCGAAAACACAGCAAGTTGAGCAACTCCAGTTCCTCGGATGATTCTATAGGATCAGTAAATGAAGACCTGAACTATCCAAAGGGACCCAAAATCAATCTGATTTTAAAAAGGGTGCAAAAAACTTTCCACAATAGTAGGTGGCAGAGCCTTGTTAGTAAACATTTTGTTGGTCAAAAAAATTCTCTAAATTCTTACCAAAAAAACCACCTTTTTTTCCTGGATTTGCAGCAGCAGCTATGTACAGTACCAAGTTTCCCAAGTTCTCACTCAAGCACTCTCAAGGAGAGCACATTTACCATAATTTACTGTCCCTGAGCATGGCTGTTAAGCCCTCTGACATGCTATCAATTGCCCAAATTGCCTTCAAAATTTGAGGCTGAGAAGCAGAGGGAGAAAAAAACAAAAAGCCAAATTAGTCCAACACACTCAATCTCCTCAAATTAATCCAGTATCTTCAAAGGAAGCAAGAGGTTGTCCGCAGGTGACCCTCAATGAAAAAAAGAAAATTTCCTTTTTCTCATATCTAGACCATTTCCCAAAAACTTAAATTTGATCAATAAGAATAAGAGACTAACCTTTCTGATCTGATTAACTAAATTACTAGCTTTTGGGCAAAAAGAAGCCAGGAAGACACCGTGCTTGCTACCTGAGCCATAACCACGTACAGTGGCTACAGCAACTGCCGAATTGCACAGCTAGAGAATTCCACAGGAAGATATGGAGAGTAACAGAAGAAACCTGACAGAAAATTACAGTGAGATAAATGTTTATGAACTGTTTGTCTAACAAAGAAGCTAAAAGAAATCTCAGTTATTCTCTCTCTGTGATCATTGCTTGCCTGCAAAAAAAAAACAAACCACAAAGGAATAGTCAAAATGTGTAACTAATTCAATGTTCAGGTGTCCTAAAGTTCCTTTAAATGGATACACGGAAGCAGCAATGTAGTGAGTGACAGCAGGAAAATGCATCACTTCTGGAACACGGATCACACCACATGAGGGAGAAGGATGAAAGCACCACAGCCACTGTAGAAGGTGCACACCCATTCCAGAAGAGCCATCACACAGCACAGACCTTGGGTAATTTGTTCTCCCCTGGAACGCGGTGCCAATGGAAGATGAGAAGCGACGGCACCCTTTGAAGACCAGGGCCTAACTTTGACTGGGGAAAGCTAACAGGGAACTTTTCAGCCATAAACCTTTCTTGCCACGGTAAAGCTGCTGAAAGTCAAAATCCCACCAACACACAGTTTGCTTTTCACTACCCGACTTGCTCTACTACACCCCCATCAGTGCAGTTTCACGCAGGAACTGGGAACAGGAGCTGCAGCAGCCAGTTGTTCTTGGTCATTTCTCAACCCAACCAACAACTTCTCCATCAGGAAAGAGTAACTCTATAGGAGAGGGAAGGTCAACTCCACAGATAACAAAGCTCTTGCATGTGTTTCTCGGCCATATATCCGATTATCTGGAAACCTGGCCACGTACCTGATAGATTCCAGAGAGATGATACTTCTAACCTACCGACTGCATGAGCAGTGTCAGAACTCAGATGGATTTCCATATCTGGAGACGGGGGCGGAATAAAACCCACCTAAAATCATTTTGCATTGTAAAAACACACCACTTCTGCCGAGGGTGTCTACTTACCGGCTCTTCCACTTCTCCTGTGGCATGCTGGGCTTCAGCTTGTAAATCAATTGGTGGAGCATCTTCAACAATTCTCTGCACAGACATCTGAATAAACTCATCAAAAGAATCCAACTGTTGTCTGACTAAACCCTTTTCATCAAAATAAGAGCTAAAAAAAAAAAAAAGCAGCATTAACGAACAAGAGATCTTAATTTATATACTTTATACATCAATAAGCTTCAGATGTATTTATTACAAAACTTTCAAAGAACCTCCTTCTGCCTCTAAAGCTTCTCCTTCCATCCAGAGTGCTGGTGGGACCATCCCTGCCAAACCACCCTTCTGTTTGTAACTACTGCTCTAAGACACCAGTTATGTACATTTTACGAATAACACAATTAACAAGAGAAACACTTTTTACTCAGTTACACACAGAAACCCACTCCTTAACAGCCACAAGATGCTGCAGGTCCCAGATGTTCATGTGTTGCTAGAAAAACACTAACATGGTGAAAAAAGCCAAGCACTGATTTCCTGAAGCCAGCACCAGCTATGAGAGTATTCGTCAAAACCATGTGCTTGATATAGAATCAAAATCACTTCTATTTCACTGAAAACAGCATATCCCACTGGGGGGTCAGTAGGTTTCTTAGTCCTCAGAGATAATCCTGCTGTTTCTGCTCAAAGCCCCCTGCTCCAAAAGTGAATTCAGCACAGCCAAGCTTGCAGTTTCCATACCACGCCGCTAGCGAACCGGGTGTCATCTATAAGGCCAAGAACACACACGCTGAAGCGTTAGGAACAGTGAGTTTTAAAAACTCACCTAATAACGATCCAGCAGGCCTCCTGCCACAAGTCGGGTGTGATTTCATCGTCGTCTTCATCATATTGCATATCTGCGGGGAAGCACAACGTTAAAGCCCGGCCCACAACACCTCTGGGTCTCCCATCACCTGCCGGAGGGGTGAGCGTGGGGGTGGTACACAGCGAGCTGAAGGACCCTCTCGGCACCCCGACAGCGCCCCTGGGAGAGGCCGCCGCGCCTGGAGCAACCCTCAGCCCCGCCGCCGCTGCCGCCTTCCCCCGGCCCACGACTCCCCTGCTCCCCCTCGGCCGGTTGAAGGCGGGAAAAGGCTCAGCGGAGAACGGCCCGCAACCGCGGCACCCTCACCTTCGTCCGCGTCGTACATGATGGCGGCGGGAAGAGCCGCGGGTGGCGGCGGCGACCGAGCAGAAGAGGAGTCGGGCGATGGCGGGTGCCGCTCACGGAGCGGCGGGGCGACC